>JAWRVF010000028.1:0-600000 GCA_036785485.1 Physcomitrellopsis africana
CACACACACACACACACACACATACCCTCGCCATATATTCATCCATCCATCAACCCACCACACACACACACACACCCTCTCCATATATTCATCCATCCATCAACCCACCACACACACACACACAAACACACCCTCTCCATATATTCATCCATCCATCAACCCACCACACACACACACACATACACACCCTCTCCATATATTCATCCATCCATCAACCCACCACACACACACACACAAACACACACCCTCTCCATATATTCATCCATCCAACAACCCACCATACACACACACACACACACCCTCTCCATATATTCATCCATCCATCAACCCACCACACACACACACACACACACACACCCTCTCTATATATTCATCCATCCATCAACCCACCACACACACACACACACACACACACACACCCTCTCCATATATTCATCCATCCATCAACCCAAAGACACACACACACACACACACACACCCTCTCCATATATTCATCCATCCATCAACCCACCACACACACACACACACACACACACACACCCTCTCCATATATTCATCTATCCATCAACCCACCACACACACACACACACACACCCTTTCCATATATTCATCCATCCATCAACCCACCACACACACACACACACACACACACACACCCTCTCCATATATTCATCCATCCATCAACCCACCACACACACACACACACATACATCCTCTCCATATATTCATCCATCCAGCAATCCACAACACACACACACACCCTCTCCATATATTCATCCATCCATCAACCCACCACACACACTCACACACACACACCCCCTCGCCATATATTCATCCATCTATCAATCCACCACACACACACACACACACACACATACACCCTCTCCATACATTCATCCATCCACCAACCCACCATACACACACATACACACCCTCTCTATATATTCATCCATCCATCAATCCTCCACACACACACACACACACCCTCTCCATATATTCATCCATCCATCAACCCACCACACACACACACACACACCGTCTCTATATATTTATCCATCCATCAACCACCACACACACACACACACCCTCTCCATATATTCATCCATCCATCAACCCACCACATACACACACAGACACCCTCTCCATATATTCATCCATCCATCAACCCACCACATACACACACACACACACTCTCTCTATATATTCATCCATCCATCAACCCACCACACACACACACACACACATACCCTCTCCATATATTTATCCATCCACCAACCTACTACACACACACACACACCCTCTCTATATATTCATCCATCCATCAACCCACCACACACACACACACACATACACCCTCTCCATATATTCATCCATCTACCAACCCACCAAAAACATACACACACCCTCTCCATATATTCATCCATCCATCAACCCACCACACACACACACACACACATACCCTCGCCATATATTCATCCATCCACCAACCTACCACACACACACATACACCCTCTCCATATATTCATCCATCCATCAACCCACCACACACACACACACACCCTCTCCATATATTCATCCATCTATCAATCCACCACACACACACACACACACACATATCCTCGCCATATATTTATCCATCCACCAACCCACCACACACACACACACACCCTCTCCATATATTCATCCATCCATCAACCCACCACACACACACACACACACACCCTCTCCATATATTCATCCATCCATCAACCCACCACACACACACACACACACACACCCTCTCTATATATTCATCCATCCATCAACCCACCACACACACACACACACACACACACACCCTCTCCATATATTCATCCATCCATCAACCCACCACACACACACACACACACACACACACCCTCTCCATATATTCATCCATCCATCAATCCACCACACACACACACACACACCCTCTCCATATATTCATCCATCCACAGCCAGAGTGTTTCTGTCGGACGACAAAGAGGAGGAAAAGAAAGAGGAGAGAAAGATGACGAGAAGCTTTGTGAGGGCTCGCAGTTCCACCTGCTCCTTCGGCGCTTTGTCTCCATCTGTGCAGGCGTAGCGTGGACCTGATTCCGGCCCGAAATTCTGTTTTTAGGAGAACACTGTCATATCTATAACCTTCATTAAGTCTGTAACTATTGCTCGCTTCCCAAAATCTAAGAATGAATAAACAAAGAAGGATTCTTGCTTAGTCTGATCCTCCTAATCTCAAGGGACAACGGATTTTGCACAACCCTTTGTGCAAATTTCAACTCGTACGAGCTAGGTATTCATCCGGGGTACAGTCTAGGGTACTGCTGCCCAGGAGGTGTTGCCCAGGGTGCGACGCTTGCCGAATTCCCCTGGAGTGGCGCTGGATTCGGAAAGAAACCCCGTTGCAGCGGATCTTCCGAGACGAGAATCTCCTCGGGTGAGAGTGGTCATCGGAGGATGATCTGGTAGTCCAATTATGGCGTCATGTCGACCATTTGTGGATAAGAAAAATGCTTGGGAAAATGCAGGAAAAATTCTGGAATGTTGTGGTGGAGGATGTTCAAGGCTGCGCGTAAACATCGCCATGCACCTACTCCTGGTGAACTTCCAGGGCCTCGCAGATTCGTTGAAGAGTTCCTGCAAGCGACTCACGAGAAATGTCCCCCAGTGGAGGCAAATTTGACCCACCAACCTCAGGAAGTGGATTTTCTGCAGAAAATTCACAAACGTAAGCCACGATCTGGGAAGGCTGACGTCACTGCAAAGTTATCTCGCCTGCCGGGTCCAGATGGATGGCATTCGGCTGCCGCAGCCACTGCAAACCCACAGCTTTGGCAACTATACAGTTGGCATGCCCATCGATGTAACTATGCATGCAGCAGCTCTTGGGTTAAAAAGTGGATGTCAACTAGAGTGGAAACGTTCTGCTTCGGCAGAAGCTGCAAAACCTGCCGCCATGGGACCCGGTACTGATCCACACACACTAGCACAGACTAGCAAAGTTACAGTTGCCATGGATTTGGGGGATCATTATTTCCATAAATTTAACAAGTTTGAGGCTCCTAGCAACCTATCAAATACTGTCAGCATGATGAAAGTGCGAGGTGCTATGACTTCCTCAGTGAATTTGTTCTCAAATCCGACTCTAGATGTTTCCATTCAGGTGACGACAATCTAAGACTGGAGTAATGTGTGTATATATATACATGAGTATATTTTCTCAATGTTGCAGTAGATCGTCAAGGGAATCAACTGGTGCTGGTTGGCATGTGAGCTGACCCTTTTCATCCGGCTCTGGAATCTAGTGGAGAGGAAGGGTGCAGCACGGAACAGGGAAGGTTTGCCTTGTCGAGCAAGAAAAAAGGAAGCCTAGAATATAGACTTTCTAGAGCGACGGAGAGTAGAGTGCCGGGATGAATACATAAATCCTCGATCCCAGATGTGCTGCGTCGTTTGGCGGTGTAGAAGCAATCGTTGAGAGCGTAACCAAAGCTCTTACTCACATCTAGTTGCAGGTATTGCAAGTCTTCAGCACCATGGCTGTGCACTGGTCATCTGTTTGCTTGTGCCTGAGGATGCGGGACAGACTGCAGTGATGTTTGATTCTGTTCATGTTTCAGAGTTAATTTGTACATGCTAGGTAGTCCGACCTTGTTCTCAACGAATACATCTATACTGTGGATACGCGTGTGTCTTGTGTCGTTTTTGGTCAAGCCAAGTCAACAGTCATGATTCGTACACTTGCACTGCACCCAAACGATGACATTTCTTTTAACTTGTAACTGCTCCGTGTTCGTGAATTATGGGAAAATGTATGAGTTTTAGGCTCAGCTGATCGGTCCCCAGCTCCTCGACAGTCTTATAAACAGTTGGTCGATACTTGTGAACCAACTTCCTTCCTCAATTGTATTCTGAGCGATTACCAGTACTCGACGTCTCCGCCTATCGATTTCATTCAGCAGAACTAGAATTCACATAAACCGTCAGTTTTCGTAGCGAGACTGTCGAGATTCAACGTGTCACAAGGTTGATGAGACATAGGATGTTGCAGTCAACACTGTTGCACAGTTTTGCATTGAGAAGACGTCTTGTTGAGGGAGGATTCTGACACTCCAGCTGAAATTTGGTGGCTATGTTGTCATATGCCAAAGAATTCCACGAATGGAACTGTGAAGTTCGCTTTAAGCTCACAATTCTCTTCCATGTGTGCAGGCTACTTCCAGCCGGGTTGGGTAGGAGGTATTGACCGGAGGAAGGTTTTTGCATTGTAAATATGGGGACATTCATCGGTCACGTCCTGCCTGGAGCAGGCTTCCTCTTGCTCGGGTTGTGGCACCTCTTTAACACAGTTGGGGCTCACGTCCAGTCACCGTGGCATTTTAAAACCGGAACATGGTTTCCTCTCAAATATCCTCGCCTCCGCCATATTGAACTCTACTTCATCATGCTCGGATCCTGTCTCTCCATTGCAGCAGAACTTTTCATCTGCCCTGCGGCTCATCAGCCATGGGCGGACGATTGGTCCATCCCCGCGAACCACCTCAACAACTTCGAGCACTCCACAATCTCACTGTTCATGTTAATCTACGCAGCTTCTGCTCTCGTCCTGGACTTGACGCGCCTCCATGTCCCGCAAGGATGGTTGCATGGTCTAGCCGCCATAGCTTTGAGCCAAGAGCTGCTTCTTTTCCACTTCCACTCGTCCGACCACATGGGGCTCGAAGGTCACTTCCACTTGCTCCTCCAGTTGCCCATCATGGTTGGAATCCTCACTCTCTTGGTGGAAATTTCAATCCGCAACCTCCCCGCGATCTCTATCTTTCGCAGCATGTCAATTGTCTTGCAAGGGACCTGGTTCATTCAAATGGGTTTAGTACTGTGGACGCCATCGTTACTGCCGAAGGATTGCGCTATGGTGCACACGCCGGACCACGACACAGTGGAATGCACAACGCATGATGCTCTTCATCAGGCGAAAGCGTTAGCGAATCTGCAATTTAGCTGGCACCTCGCAGCACTGGTGGTACTTACGGGGGCTTTGTTCTTCCTTCTCTCCCTTCTCGAGAAACGTCGCATGACGTACCAACATTTAGCAGTTGGGGACGACCACTCGGACGTCCACTCTCCATCGCCATTCAAGGTCGTGGACGATGAAGATGTAGAGCGCGGAGACTCACCCACTTTTGGCGGCTCCCAAACCTCCATGGAACTGCAAACCATGTACTCGCTCAACCTTGAGAGGTGACGAATTCCTCATCAAAACTGGTAAGTCGGTCAATATTCTTTGGAACGTCAGCCAAATTTGTAACCTGCTCGCTCTTCATCTAGGGGCTTTTGCTAACGGACTTGCTAGACTTTCACGGTCCTGCAGCTTCATTTTCGGATGAAGATTTCTTTCACACAACGAAGGCATGGCCAACGTAACTTCGTACAGCTTTCAATTCGTCCTGCTCTAGCATCCAATTATTTCTACATGGTGGGAGTGCACCTTCACGACCTCTCGCTCGGTTGATGCACACCAAGAATCTGCCGCACGTGGGAATCGGTTTTCAGAGGTTTTGAAGTTATATTTATGAATTATACGACGACTCTGAGTAGCACTAATTCTTGACACTCGGCAGAATGACACGGATCCTTCCAAACGGCTGTTTTTTTTCTGTGTACATTTTGCATAGTCTCACAGTTCATCCAGGGTACCAGGACTTGTCCATTACTGTCGGCTGATGTAGGATTTTGAGTCTGTCTTTTGTTCTCATTTTATCACAAATTTGTTTCCTTCATGAATTTGATTAAGCCTCCTGGTTTGTGTACTTTGTCTGACTTGCACTCCATGTTGTAACGGTGATCAGCTTTGCGTGTCAATCCCTTAGAGTGCGTTACTTTCATGTGCCACACTTGCGACAGAGCTTCGGTCTGTGAGTTTGCAATGGCTGATCAAAAGCTGTGAGGAGATGAGAACTTCAGTCATGTGTGCTTTTGAGGGGTATGAGATATAAAACTATAACAGAAAAACTGCAACCAAATTGAGCAATTTCCTATTCATCAGTTTTGAATCTAGCAACTCGCTCTCTCCCTTAATATTCACTTTTTTCTATTCCTGCCTTTCTTCCCTTAATAATTCATACTTTATAATTACTTAATTCCTCCTTCCTTCAGTCACCAAAAGTGCGATTACACTGGACAATCACTTTTCTACATGTCAATGGCGTGACGCACTATTTTTGCACTTATAAAAAACAGTCACAACTTTTTCTCGGTCTAGTATTGAACCTGAATCACGAACAGCTGCAACTAATTTTGGGTGTGATAAACGGCACCGATGCGTGTTCCAGAAGAGGCCTGGAGCTGATCAAGAAAAAGCACGTTTCTAGCTAAAACTTCCATTTGTGCTCTCAAATTGTCCAACGATTAGACACCGCACCTGGTGTGAGTCCTCTACGAAATGGGACTTGTCTCCGGACAACAGAGATTCAGGATTTTTTAACCGATTGTCCATGTGCTCAGGATTTATCCTCCATCAGGAAGACTTGACATTCTGGTTGTGGCTGGTCGGGAGATTACCGGCAACGACGTGAAAGCGATGAGTAAAAAAGTCAGGAGAGATGATGGTTGACAAGTCTTGCTGTTGAGTGAGCTCTGGCCAAGCAACACACACAACTCACAACACTTTGCCGCTGAAGTCCAGACTGCTTTGACGAACGAACCCCCAGACTGGGTTCACAAATGAATATCGTCGAACAAGTTTTCATCCCCTGCAGACCTAGTCTGGAGCAGAGGGTCTAGCCCCCCGCCCGTTGCCCGGGCAATGAGCGGGCAGATGGCGAGGGGTCTGGACCCTGCTTTGTATTAAAACGGCAAAGCTTGAGTTACCTTATTGGTGGGTTTAGTCAGTACTTCATATCACTCCTGTATGTTTCGTCTTCCGACTCTTTGAGTGTATTTTGAGGATGGCTGTCATAGAAAGGGCACTTGTTCTTGGATTCCTGGACTCTAGGCTGTTCAATCAAGCGGGCAGTTTGAAAACTTTAAGCTTCTAAAGCAGGCCGGCAATTTAAAAAAAAAAAACTCGGACTTGCTTGGGCTCTTCACATGGATGAACACACTTCGGTTTCTCATCCTGTGCAGCACCTAGTATGGGGGTGCAGTTGCTGTAGCTTGCACTGCAGCAAATTTAGGGTTCCACAAACCTCCATTGCTAGAACCGTGAGCGTCTAGTGTCCAACTTCATGATCTTCTATCAAACCAGTGGGCATCAAAAAAATGAAGTGAATAGGGCTGTCACAGCATGTGAAGGTATTAGAGAAAATGTTTTGAAAAAACCATGTGGACCAATGGTTAATGGTAAATTGAAGAGTTGTTGATGCCCTTCATTAGTCATTTTATTGGAGTGGAGATGATATTTCTTAATGGTAACATAAATTTTTCTCTATTATTTTTTACCTTATTTTATAAATAATTATTTTTTATTATAAATAAATTTAAAAAAAAAACTTTAGAAGGTAGTTTTAGAAAGAATTGATGACTTTTAAGATGACTTTGATGCCTTTAGTTTGTATTTTCCAAAAATTATACTCTATCTTCCTCTTATATTCCAAACAAGTTGTATTCTCCAACAATTTTTACATTGGCACTCTCTTAGTAACTTTTAAATTCTTTGTTAAATTTTTATTCATTCATTTTCCTACTTTATTACTTCTTAATAAGTCAATGATGTTTAACAAAAAATTGTGAAGCCAATAAGAAGGTTCCAACATAAAAACAAATAGAGAATAAAACTTGATAAGAAATAAGAAGAAAATAAACTATAATTTTAAAAAATATATTAATTCATAATATTAAAGGTAGATCTAAAAGTTACAAGCTCTATCTAAAGCTACCTTGTAAAATTATCTTTTCTTTGTCATAGTATATATATATATATATATATTTACATATATGTTGAAGATAATCATATCTACTTCAATAAAAAGATTGTAAAATCCTACAATTATTTGTATACAAGGTGAATTGTGTATCACTTGCCTAATATTACCAAGCTCTGCTATGCTCTACTTTTATGGTTTTTTATGGTAAATTTTGTTTTATTTTCTATATACTTTGCTTCAATATTAAGTTCTTTTGTATTATTGGCCTAACTTAATTGCATTGATTTAAAGGTTTTTTACGGTGTCATAGTGTAATTGCTTACAATATGTAAAAACTAGTCAAAATATATAATATGTTCATAAGTCTAGATGTATGTTAGAATGGTTAGTAGATTAAATTAAAAGAAGTTGGTATAAGAAACTTTATTTTGGTTCTTTTTACTTATTTTGATTATGGCATTTAAATTGTATAGGACCTAAATATTTAGTATAAAGCCTTGAGAGGAATTTAGGGCCCAAAGGTAAAAAATTAAAAAAAACTAAACTACTAAGAAGCTTATTTGGAGGGATGAAAGTAAGGTATGGATGAATGAAGCAAGAGGTGAAGATCTTTATTCCCATTGGTTGATGATCATATCCAATAGACTTTTAATAGGCTATCTGTGATAAGAATAAGGATTTTGGTAACTTTAGGAATGGCATTCAAAAATTAGATGCTAGGATTAGAAAGCTTATTTTTTGTACTACAATTTTGGTATAAAAATCAAGAGATTTCGAATTTTGATGAGAGAGGAGAAGGCAATTGAAGTTAAGTTATACAAATCATATATGTTGTCACTCTTTTGAAGATACAAAGAGTTATACAAGAGTTTTTTGAGATCAGGAGGTATAGTTGGAAAGGCGATTTCAAGACTTACATCTTACATGGAAGAATTGTTATATTAGGAGTTTGGAAGAAGAAGATATTGGAAGTTGAAGACAATAGATCCAATTCCAAGGCAATAAGTAGACCATTTTGTTGATAGTGATGATTTCCACCATATCTTGAGCTTCCAAACGAATTTTTCTCTAAAAATTTTAAGAAGATGAATTATTATGTTAGAAAGCTATGTACCAAATTTTTATGACATTTGGATATTTAGTTTGTAAGATATGAAGAATTCAGCATATAGATATCTGTAAACAAGAATTTGAAGCTATTATTAGGATTTTGGTGATATCTAAAGATAAAAAATGAATTGACAACTGAAATTTGATATGGTAGTTGTTAAAAGTACATCAATACTTCATGTAAAATTTGAGTACTTGTAAATAGTCCAATTTAGAAATATGAGCTATTGAAGTTAAAGAAAAATCCCCCTTAAGGTTAATGAAGGGTTTAGTGTATTTTGCTACATTTTGGAGATTCTAAAGTACTTGAGGCTTGTGTACTTGATGTAATGGCCCTTTTTAGGGACAACTTTATATAAATTGGGAGTTTTTATTTATCTTAATACTTGATTGAGAAATTAGGCTTTTTTAAGATAAATTCTCTCTACTCCAACAATAGTGTTATGCCACTTTTACTTGAATTTTAAAATTTTTGATGCCTCTTGTGATTTTCTTAAGCTCTATTCAAAATTGATTTTTTTTAGCAATGACTATTGGAAAAAAAAAAAATTGTTGACATTAGAAGAAATATATATATATATATATATATATATATTAGCTTCTTTTAGATTTGGCAAACATGATTGTTACAAGAAGTATTCAATACTAAATCTTTTACATAAAAAAGATTGTTAAATAATGTGATAGATCAATTGCTTATGAATAATATATTGGCACTATTTGTTGTAAGATCCATCTATAAAATCTTATTTTAATTTATTGTAAGAAGGCATAGAATAAGATTGATTGCTTGCAAGCATAAGCTACTATTACTTCTTTGCAATGCTTGAAAATTAAGACAAGATTGAATGCTTGCAAATATAGACTTTAATTTCTTTAGAGTAATAAAATAAATATGGAAGAAAATTTTGGAACTAAGTTGGTTGTTTGAATTTATAAGCTTTAATTTTTTTGCAAGGATATTAACATGTATATATTATATGGTCAAGTGCCATATAAGCAATAAATCAAAGAAACACTTTTAATTATTATATTCAATTATATCTAATATAAATTATATATTTGATGCATGGTTCATATAAATATCAATACTTATATAATAAGAGGTTTGTTAAAGATTGTAGATTAAATTTATATTATCATTATTTTATTAAATTAAAATTATTTTATTTTGTTTTATTATTTTATGTTTAATTTTTTTAATTTAAAGAAAAAATGGCTACTCAAAATGCTAAGAAATCAATAGTGTTTATTTAAATTATTTTATCTACATATTTATATAATACAAGGTGGTTCAAATTTAAATATTTGTAATTCTACATCATCATTTTATGAATCATTTCATGAGTTGGATAAACCATCATTTTGGTATATTATTAAAATAAAATAAAAAAATTCATGGTAAGATTTTATAAAATTATTGTTATTTTATAATATTTTTGTGGAAAGTCCTAAAAGAGCTAGTAAGAAAAGAATGTTAGAGTGATATATATATATATATATATATATATATATAATAGTGTATTACAGTTATATCTAATAAATAAATAAAGAAGAACCTACAAAAATTTAGATAATACAATTCAATTTCTTGTGAATCCAATTTAAATGAATTAAATTGAAATAAAAACACAATGAATATGATTATTTAAATATCAATAAGTAAATTTACTCATCCCATTACTAAAATTCACTAGAATTTTTACGTTATTTTCAAACCAAAATTATGGTGAAAAATCACTATCACCTAATTAATGAAACAAAAAAATAATAATAAAATAAAGGAGTTGGTGCATAAAGTGACAGACTGAGCACTGACAACGCACCCAACACCAAGCCCCGCATTTGGCACCCCAACACCGTGTAGCAGAGATTCTTGCTGCAGAAAAGTGTTATGTCGTTCACATTCTTTTCTGTTTGAATGCTTTTGTCAGTATCAAGAGGACGAAGCCATTTAAGACCATCACAATGCTGAAATAGGTTGACACTTATATACTATTAATATATGGAACCCAACTTCACGGGTCAACAAATTCGGAGGTTTGCGATGAAGCCAACCTCTTAAGTGAAGCACATTCATGGAGCTTTTCAATCTAGTCGGCAATATCACACGCTTTTGGCAAGCAAATGGTGTCAAACAAAAATATCATTGCTCTAGAATTCTGAATACAGAAACTGCTGCAATTCAATTATGTACACATGGTAATCTCTGTTGCAGCTGCTCTGCTCTCTATCTGAGCACTTCGAGTGCACTGCTATCAACACAAAGACTGCAAAAACTGCAGAGATCTAATGTGAGGTGAAGGGAAGAAAGTGTTAGTCTAATTGCAGGCCCAGTGTGAGCCTTCTTTGCATGTCCTGGCCAAGTGTTGAAAAAATCATGTAAGCTCTTGTCGCCAAACCAATCCACTGATTGGTTCTCAAATGAATTCTTCCTCCCCACCTCCTTGTGGGAATTTCTCAACGACGTTGGAAGTTGAGGTACCTAATGGCAAGCACAAAGATCCCGGCGAATATAATAGCCCATCCTAGCAGCCCAATGGCCGTGTACTTGAGAAAGCTCTTCTCGAATCCAAAGTTATCCTCGATGTATTTGTTCACTGGTAGGCGTTGTCCATCGGTGCTGGTCATCAAGGTGGTCACATCGCCGAACTGTGAGTTCACAAGACCGTTAATGATCCAGGAAACGGGGCAAATCCAGTAGTACCAAATCCACCACGGGGGAATTTTGGGTTTGACAATCAAGAAACCGGAGAAGAGGTTGAAGAGAGCGTAAAAGAAGGAGGCGCATATGGTGGCGAGCTGGGCGTTGGGAGTGAGCGCCACCATCATCATGCCGTAGAATGTGAAGGCAATCACGCCGAAGAAGAGAATATAGAGGTACCAGAAGAACTTGGCAGCAGTCCATTCAAACCCGATCATGGCGTAAGTAATAGATGCATATATTATCACCTGCACCAGCACGTAGGGGATTTCCACAATAACCTGCGTGCAATAACCAAAGCATTCATCCAATTAGCACCAAAGAAAACCATATCTTCAGAGATTAGCATTGAATCGAGTTCAACACCGGGAAGTGCCTACAAATGAATGAAAAACCGAGTTTTAGATCGAGGGCTTACCTGGGCCCAGGCATAAGGCATAGCAGCGTACATTCCCGCCGCTTTCTCTCGGTAAAACACGGTCCGCTCAATGCTAACTACTGGCTGCACGGCACCACAATTGTTGAAGCACAAGAAGATCGTAGACCCGTAAAGTGCACCCAGTATAGTAATCACATCGGATGCATTGCCTCTGCAGATTCAAATCAGTGTCACAAGATATTAGGACATCGTTAAAATGCTCAGGTCAATTTCTAACATAAAGACGACGAATGCACGGCCTCAGGAGCTTTACACAGGAGACTGTGAGAAGGTATTCTACCTTTTCGTTCCGATTTGCCAGAACAGACTGCCCAAAATCAACGATATTAACAGCGTGAAGATGAATCGCACAAGGTTATAATCGGGGCTACGCCAATACGTAATGAACTGCTTCCACAAGACGGTTTTTAGCTGGTTGAAGTAATTTTGAGAGTACTGTGTATCGAAAAACAAATCTTCCGAGCCTGGTCGTGGAGTTTTGAGTTCCTCCACAAGCTGCTTGTTGCGCCTGCCAACCCACCGAATTCCACATCAATCACTCAACTACAACTTCACATCCTCCCTAATGCAATTGTCAGAAAGGGTGGCAGAGAGTGTCTGCAATGATTTAAAGTGGAATCTTACCGGTAAAGGTCCGATTTCAGGTAAAGATCCGCGAAGTCCACCCCAAGTTGGTTTTCAACACTGCTGTTGGTCACTTCTAACATCCATGTCGCAGGATTGTACCCCTCCTTGATTTTAGCAACTCCAGGCATCGACTGTCCAGCAAATAATGACCAAGTTTCATTAATCTCTAAACACCATATTGCAAAATTACCAAAAACAAATTGACAAAATTGAACCAACCTATAATGCGCAATCCAAAGATGTTTGACCACACAAGTGACATACCTCGAAATACTCGATAAGCTTGTCAGAATTGTGTCCCAATGGTCCATTATAAATCACTCGTCCTCCACGCTTCAGAAGCAGCAACTGCAGTACATAAAGGCAGGCTTTCAGGTCAGTTGATGTGCATGCCAATCTGATCGGGCACTAGCACGTGAGAGAGATCCCGTGATTCCAAACAACTAGATGACTCGTCGAGTGCCTTTACCTCATCAAAAGCTTCGAAGATGTCAATGCTGGGTTGATGGATGGTGCACACAACAGTCCTGCCTGTGTCCACCGTGTTACGCACAGTGCGCATCACAATAGCAGCCGCGCGGGCGTCAAGACCACTGGTAGGCTCATCCATGAAAATAATTGAAGGGTTTGCGACCAGCTCCACTGCAATGGTGAGACGCTTTCTTTGCTCCGTGGACAACCCGGAAATTCCAGGTAATCCCACCAATGCGTGCTCTATGGGGTTCAGCTCCACAAGCTCCATCACTTGGTCCACAAACTTCAGCTTGTCTTCATTCGAAATATCGGGGGAGAGACGAAGCCAGGCGGAGTAAACGAGTGACTCTCGCACGTCGAGTTGAGGGGAATGGATGTCATTCTGCTCGCAGTAGCCTGCGATTCTTGCAAATGTAGCCTGCACTTTGGGGTAACCAGAGATTCTAATATCGCCTTCGATGTACCCTCCCGTTTTCCGTCCTGCCAAGACGTCCATGAGAGTCGTCTTCCCCGCTCCACTTACACCCACCAAGGCTGTCAGAACTCCAGGTCTGAAGGAGCCTGTGATGTTGTTGAGCAGCTTCAACCTCGTCTCTGTCACCCCTTCGTTCTTCATTTCAGGGGGCATGTCGACGAAGTAACTGATTTCGTCAAAAGAGATGGACAAGGGCTCAAAAGGAAGGATCATGCCTTTCTGCTCCTTCGGCACAACGAGGTTTCTTTCGCTATTAATCGTCCGACGGCTTCTGCTCAGCTGCACTTCCATCCTCGAGGACGTTTTCTTTGAACGCATCGTGGCTCTTCGTGACGTGGAGCGATGTTTTCGGGAAGATGCAAAATCCAGAGAGCCTCCCAATTTAGCTGCTTCCTTCATTTGGAGATCCTCCTCCGACATGATAGCTTGCGGCGCTCCAACAACTGATTGTCATGGCCAAATTGACTAGTTCCCATCAGTCTACTGCATTAATCGACTAATCGGAGCAGGCAGCATCGCAATCAAATCAGCTAGCATATCATACGTAAGACTAAAAAATTTAGTTACGATGGGTGACAGATTACCAGGCATATAACCAAGCGCGAAGGTGAAGCCTACGTTGTAGAGGATCGTCAAACCCACAAGCGCGCCAAGTCCAATCCAATACCAGTAATCATACGGATACTGGCCACGAGCTATCAGAGCAGCCACTCCCACAGTCTGGTTCGAGCCAGGATTTGTCTGCAATTTCAAAACATAAATACGGTGATTAGCATTTGCAATTGGGATTGTCAGCAAAATTGGAATTAGGTTGTGCAATAGAATTAGTTAGAGGGGATGGGTTCAAGGGAAAATCCTTACATGTTGCCAGCGATCTCCCAGGAGCTCATTGACACTGATTGCCTGCTCAGCATAAGTCATAGGAGAAATCCAGTAGGCCCAGATCCACCAATCGGGTATATCCGGGCGCCGGATGAGGAAGCCGCCGCACATAAAGACGATGAGAATGATGACAAAACCCAGCGTGTTGGCCAGGATCATGGTACGGCACAGGCCAGCGATGAATCGAAACATCCCACCAGCCATTTGCTCCACCATGAAGAGCAGCAGCATCTGCTTAAAGAATCGGCTGACTTCAGGCGAGTAGCCTGTCACGTAGTATGACATGCTCACCCAAACAACGGCCTCAATTATTGAGCCGGGAATGCTCAACACAAAGGCCGAGAGGGAATAAGACCAAGCTGGGAAGAAGAGAAGATCGCGTTGCTTGATGATCACTGGGAGACGAGCAATCGTCATGGCGAGCTCCCCGAAACCACCGAACATAATGGACACTATTGCGTAAAATGCCGCGCTCAAGTATATCGAGGCATCATCGATAGTCTCGTGACCTAATCTCGTGCGAAAAAACACGGTCATGGAGATGAAAGCTGCCACTACCACCTGTATGGTTTTGAAAATGGTGATGATGGAGTTTCGTTTGAATAGGAGAAGCTCCTTGGCGAAGTTCGTCTTGAAAAGCTCCATTCTATTTACTGCGAACTTCTTTTGAGCCAATGCAGCGCGATGGCTTTTCTCTTTCGGAAATGGAACAGAGAGCTCCTGCATCATTGAGGCGCCGACATGAAAGCTCTTAAACAGTTCCGCAAATTCACGCACTGGAATGTAGCGGTAGGGACGATGCGTGTCGGCCCAGTACTGTTCCTGGTCTTTAGGAGAGGTCACCTCTTGCAAGAAATCGGCAATGCCCTTGCGCTCCGGGCACTTAAAACCACAAGACTCAAAGAACTCCATCACGTGCTCACGGGGTCCGTGGTACACGCTCTGGCCCTCGGACAGAAGAATGATGTCATCGAAGAGTTCGAAGGTTTCGGGCGCCGGCTGGAGGAGCGAGATCACCACCGTGCTGTCCAAGGTGCGGGTGAATTGGCCCAAAGTTCTGACGATGCTGAATGTCGTGGAGCTGTCAAGCCCTGTTGAGATCTCGTCCATGAAGAGCGCTGTGCATGGCCCTACAATCATCTCACCTGTCGTCACCCGCTTCTTCTGGCCACCTGAAATCCCTCTCCGCATATCATCTCCCACTAATGTGTCCGCGCACACATCCAGTCCCAACATCTGCACAGACAAATTTGACGTGAATAAAGATCTAAATCACAAAATAATGTCAAGTTGATACACGCAAAGTGCCCTGAAAGTAGAATAAAACGAGAAATGTAGAGCTCTACGTAGACTTACCCGCAACGTGTAATCCACCCCAACGTTCTGTTGATGCCCTTGAAGTGCTGACATCTGCATCGGTACACACATCTATCAAGTTAGGTAAATGAAGAATTAAATACATGTATTCTTACAAGAGCCTGTTATATTTATTACCTCAAGGTACTAAATCAAGCTCAATTTACAGGTAACGACAGATCGAAAACAAGGCCAGAGCAGGTTAGCCAAGTCAACCGACCTTCATATACGCATCTACGTCTGCTTCAGGATAGATTCCAGCCTCCTTCTCCCTTCGAGTGACCTCCTCCAAAAGCTCTGTTATAAATGTTTACGACCGAAGATAAGTGCATAACCCTAAGAAACGTGATTGCAATGAACTGCGCAACGTTAGAAAAGCACGACCATCTTGATTATCCTCGTAGAATTGCTCCACGAGAAAAAAAAAAAAAAATGGTAAGAAAAATCCCGCTGTGTTCGATTGTAAACAAAATCTCTTAAACTCACCGTATCGGGTGCCAATACCCTGGCATTTGGCAGAGAAAGCCAACGTTTCGCGGACAGTCATTTCACCTACATGAAGGTCACTCTGACTGATGTATGCTGCTGTCCGCTGCGGCACAAACTCGTCATGGGTGTGACCATTAAGCGTCACATTTCCCCGAACACGCAAGTTTTTGGGAAGCCTTCCAGCTAGTGCCAAGAGAAGCGTCGTCTTACCGGAGCCAGGTGGGCCAAGTAGCAGAGCCATCCTGGGCACCATCATGAACAAAGTTTTCTTAACAAATCCTGTGCTGTCAATCTAAGTTGCAAGTGAATTCAGTAGCATTTCCAAAGCAATTCATATCAATCTAAACTCGAATTGCTGCTCAAATTGTGGTACCTGCCGGGCTTGACCACACCATTGACATTCTCCAGGATGGACAGCTTTGCTTTCTTAGTCATCGAGAGGTGTAGCGTATCCAGGACAGACTGCAATGAGAAACTCAATACAGTGAATACACCATGGACACAGGCTACCCTAACAAAGTCGGCGACTCGAGGAATGATTTCCACTAAAATTTGTTGAGCAACTGAAGCAGATGTTTCAAGTTAAATTTTCGTGTTGATTTTCGTACAGTGGTTTAGCCGCTTTACAAATAAAAAAAATTTACAAGAAGAAAAAAAATAACAAGAGAAAAGAAAAAAAAAAGAAAAAAGCAACACATCGTTTACGGTAACAAAGACAGTACCTCGAAAAAATTTCGGGCAGTATTCCATAGGGATGGTAGGGCGCGGTTCCCAACGTAGCAATCCGCCTCGATTGAGAGGTTTTCATAGCGTACTTCAATTGTAGGCAGATCAATTCCAACTCTGCAAGCGCATGTTCGACATGAGGCCCAAATCTTAAAACTTCGCTGCTAAAGCCCCGACTTCAGAAATATAGCCACAGTGCAAACGGAAAGCTCAAAAGTCTTAACAATTCTAAACTGCCATTGATCGCTGTAGCTGAAGTGTCTCAATCAGTCATTGCGCTGCTGCAAATCGACTTGCAAAACAGCTCAATCTCTGAAAACTTCAGCCATATCTCGAAGAAATCATTGCCTTTCTCAGAATTCACGAAATCTACGCATTAATATTTAGGTGGACACCAAACCGATGAGTAGACGTGGCTAGATCATTTAGTTAGCATCAGAGGAGCATCCCCATGAAAAATTCAAAACAAACAAACAAACAAACAATCAAAACACACACACACACACACACACACACACACACAGTAGCGCTGTATGTTTCAAGAAAAAAATTTGGATGAGTCAACAGACTATTACTTGTCAAGGCGCTGGCGCAATTTGACCAAAAGCATGTTGTTCTCGTACTGCGCTTCAGCCATGAGTTTGTTAAGCAGCTCCTGGGTCTCCAGCGGCGTTAACTCGCGCACGTCTACCTGCTTCACACTCCCGGAGGCTTTGTGGAAAACGCTCGTGCGCACGCGGTCGTAGGTCGGGAGCCGCTCCACGGCTGCCCACTTGAGCGCCTCCTCATCATCCATGGTCTCATCGCGATGCGAAGCGGACGCTCGTTCCAACGGGTTGTCAATCATGCCCATTAGTCCCCAATTCCCACGCACGTTGGAACTCAAGCTGCGAATGTTGTTGCCCACGCTTTGGGACATTGACAGTCTCCGGCTGCCGCTCTGTGAGAGACGGCGGCCATCCAGAGCATCCGCCTTCTCCGACGCCATCTTGTCTCTCCGCACTCACTTCTAAGGCCACAAATGTCTCTAAACCAAGGGATATTTCCTTACCAAGGTGGCCTGAGAAAATTGTTCTACCTCACCAGACGCACCTTACTCCACCAAACGTCTTCCTCCCTCCCGTCGTCTCTTCTTCTCCTCCGTCACACTACACTACGCACACTCAAATCAGCCGAAGCGTTGATGATCCACCGCTGCACTGCCACACTCGCTCGAAGTTCCTCGCCCTCACTCGACTCCTCCACTGCTGCAGCTCCATGATCTAATCGTCAATGGCACCAAACTAAACATGGAAATTGACCGACACTCCAATCTAACGAAGTAGTACACTGTCTATTCCCATGATTATGCCACTCGCTCTAAATCCTTTCAAATGTTGCTCTGGCCGGACAGGCACAGCGCCTGTCTGACTTCTGACGACAGTTCCGCTGCACAAGATAGGACCTCAATGCCGCTACTCAGGCCCTCACTGCACTTCTCTCCCCATTCTACCTCTCCCCGTCGTCCATTCTCCGCAGTGAGCAGCCGATTGAGACAAAGGCAGTACGTCCTGTGTGAGACTCCGGCTGCTCAGTCCATTGTGCAGCTCTCTTATTGACTGGGGATAGGTCGATTGGGTGACTGGGTTGAACTCATGTTCTCGATACGAGTCAACAAGCGATTACTGTGAAGTCTAGTGCGGGCAGCTTGGCCTTTTGTGTGTAAGAGAGATGGGGACGACGCCCCGGGATTTCCCCAACTTTTCCAAACTACGACAGGAAGCTTCCTACTGGCGGGACTGCCACGGCTACAAGGCTGACTGCCTAGCCTTCCACGTTAGAAGCTTCTATGGCCACGCTGTGTGGCCCCAATCGTTAAGGAATCAAGACGAAAAGCCGGAAAACCGACTGCCGTACCCCTGAGATCCAGAATGCTCGTCCTCGCATTGACGCTCGTTAAAGCACAAAGACAGACAGAAAGACCGATAAAGGAATATCCGGCTATCCACCACAATACGCCCCCCCCCCCCCCCCCACACTGCCGCCGGAGTGCCTCGGCACCGTATCGGGTCCCAGGCGAGCGGCCAATTGCGAGAGCTTCTAGAAGCAGGAACCAGGTGCAGTACTGGAGGCAAGATTCATCCATCCCACACCTCGGGCGAGGTTTGAATTCAGTCGAAGATTCAGTTCCAAAGTATATCTACCAGCTGGTGACGGTATAAGATATGCCAAAGTATCCCAGACTTGTACAAGCTTTATTTTCATATCTCTGATTGACTGGTCCCTGTTTTAACGGACAAGAATGGCAAGGCTGCGTCGACTGGGGTCGAGTATGCATCCAAAGATAGTTTAAGCTTCCCATTCGGACATGGTGTTCATCCATCACAGTATTCGAGGAATCATTTTGACTGGGGTTCTGGAATTTTCTTGCGGACGTGATTCGAATCCTGTTCACAGGCGCACTTTCACTCTCTCTGGTTCCACGTAGGCTCATGCTTCTGCCACACAATGACACTTTGATCTAGTTCGCACCACCTCAGAAATCCCCTGAGAACGCTGGCGTAATGCTGAGACCCTCAAAGTCATACAGACAATACTTGCACATTCGGGGAACTGCCTAGTTGTTGAACAATGAGTAGTCGAAAATTAGCATATCTGTGATGCCAATTGTTATAGGATACTTTGTAGAATAAGTCCACAATACAGTTATTGATTCGAAATTCATTAAACAGTTGATTTATGATGCAGATCACATTGGTTGGGGCATAAGGAGCTTTACGTGGGGAACACCCTTATAACAATTTTTATTTTATTTTATTTTTTGACATTGCAGGTGTGAATAACCCTGAGCAAGTTTCTGTCAAGCATGGTTGGGATTTTACAGTCTGGACACCTTGTAACAAATTTGGACACAGAAAATGAAGACTGTTCAATTGTATCTAAAAACCTGAAACATGCCCCTGGTATATATATAGGAACAAGCATATGTGTTTATTAAGATTCGAGGTTTCGTTTAAGTTACTATGCTAGAGTTTTCATCTAATGATAGGTAGAACAGGGAGAGAGAGAGAGAGAGAGAGAGAGAGAGAGAGATTTTTTTTTTAAAAAATCATTTCGTGGTTACTTTCGATGAGTTAGGATCTTTTCGTCAACATTGGAAGGTTCTATGAAACAGTAACAAAAATTCTATTAAGAAACATGTCTATTCTTAACAAACATGAAACCTCTGTCGAAATTGTGCACAAATTAAAATATGAAAGGATCCTCATGTGAAGATTTGTATTGTACCATCCAAAACTCTGGCATCCAAATTTTAGGATGTGATTCAAACCATGAGATTAATGCACGTACTCATACATTCAATTTAATGAGTCAACCCTTCAATAATAGCGACCACTTTCTTTCTCGATTCTTATGGCCAACAGTTGTATCACTATGAGTGCTTCGACAAGTCACCCATCTTCAGAAGCTTCTTCTGGTTGACCGAAGTGACGGCTAAAGCCTCCAACTGAGAACAAATGGCCCCCGCAAGTGCCACTGACATAGGTATTAGAAGCTTCCACTGCCGCCAAAAGCCGCGAAATGCCGCCAAAAGACAAAGCCAGCCTCTCCAAGAGCATCCATCAGTATCTCCCGTCAAGTCTACCACTCGGGGAACCTTGGAGGGTTCCCCAAGCTCCCAAACACTGGGATCTTGAGGATCTCACCTGCCTCGGGAAAAGAAAAAATATCCACCACGCTTCTTTCGAACGATCCCCTTTGTCCTTCCACATTAAGACACGATGAGTACAGACGTGGATGTGTACATGTACGAGTTCTGTATTCAACCATCCTATATTCATTAGTACCGTATACCGTATATGTACGTGTTTGTTTAAGCAAAGCTTGGGGGGACATGCTACTGGAGCACGCATTCTGAAAGTATGAGGCTTTAATTTTTCTCTTTCCTCTGCAGCTTACGACTTTAATTTCAAACTCAGAAATCTCTACAGTTTTATTTTTTCTACTTTTTAAAAAAGGATATATTTACATTTATATACATATATATATATATATATAGGAAAGAAAATTGGGTTCATGAAAAATTAATGCCTTGTATTTTAAAATAAGACAACTTCAATTTTGTATTACTTTGTGATATTATTCAATAAAAGATAGTTAACTATTTTCAGGGGCAGATCATAGAATTTGTTACAGATATTGAAAATACCAATAATTTAAAATAAATAATTGCAATAGTAGTGATTGATTTATCAAGTGATACTTTAAGTGCACTTAAATAGTCATTGGTATGTGCATGAATTCATGTATGATTGGCTAATAACATGAGAAAGATAGCATTTGAATTGTACGGATTCATATTTGTACTCGTAGGTTTTGTCCATTGGCAAAAAATATGTTTAACAAGGACATCTAATTTGGTTTCTGACATCAACTTCAAATCTTTACAACCTTAAATTTTTATTATAAAATGATAGACTAAATAAGAATTGTACATACTTCAAAGATTATCTTAAATTTCTTACAGATACAATATATATTCAAGAACTTTATCATATCTCTGTAACATATAACAGTATACCTTTTTAAAATGAAGAATTGATTATTTTTTATGTAACAAAAACCACTATGCTAATATATTGATTAAAAAAATTAGAATACATTAAAAACTTCACACATAAACAAAATAAGACTACTTTCAAAGACTTATACAAGGTGGTCAATTTTGTTAACACCTTGATCTAATCTTATTAGAATGCACAAAGAAATTATCAACTGTTGTTAGATGTGTTTCCTACTATTATTTTATGTGCACATGTAACTAAACATGATGATGATGATGATAAAGGCATACTATTAAAATAGTTTTTTTTTATTAATACACAAAATGGTAATAGAATGATTTTATTTATTTTTAAAAATAAATTATTTAATAAGAAAATGCTTGTACATAATAATATTATTAATAATAATGATGATAGTAATTTGAATATAATCTTTGAGAAACTATTTAGATGTTGATTTTAAACCAATCCTGAATTTTTATTTCAAAATCAATCTTTACATGTTGGGTTTTTAAGAGCCTTGTATTCCATAAAATTATAAGTTTTAAGAACAGAGGGATTAACTTTGACAAGTTTGTAACCTAGTTGTATTGTTTCTAAATTTATTGAAAGAATGAATTATAAATGTAGACTTGTGAAAAATCATACTGATTTTACAAGACAACATGTAGGGATTTGGAGATATTGGTGTAAGGGCTGAAGAAGAATTGCAAAATCTTGTTGATATTTGGTTGTAAGGATTGTATCATAATAATATTGTAAGATTTAGAGCACATTTATAATTTGATTAGATGTGTAATGGTTACCACACCGTTTTTATTTAGATATTAAAAAAACGTTTTGAAGGGCTGAAATATAATACAAAATAAAAGAAATACATCTTCACCATACACTTAAATTTTGCAAGACTTGTGGTTTCTAATATATGTATTTATAATATGGGATTTAGGGTTCATTAAAAAAAAGAAGTATATTTTAACTTAATAATTTTGATCTAAACTACATTTTGATATTATTTTTTCAATTTCGTAATTCTAGCTACTGAAAAGTTACTAAAATTATTGGTAAAGATTATAACATGTGAGTGTATATATATATATATATATATATATACACACACACACACATATTTGTTTTGAAATGAAATAACAGTATGCATACAACTATTCTTCTACAGTATTAGCATAGCATGCATAAAAAAAACACATATTTAAAATAAGTAAAATACAAGTTAAACTCACCTAGTAAGCAAAAAAGAATTAAGGTGACCTGGATCCAAGAACTTCAACTGGGAAAATATGGGATATGAAAACAAAATATTCATACATGAAAACAATCAAATATAGAAAGATATATATATATATATATATATATATATATATTCAAAAAATACAAAATGTAAACATTAATACTACACAGTAAATAAAATAACACAAAATCAAAATGGAATTTGTATATATTTTTGAAAAGTAACAAAAATGATTAAGCAATATTACAGAGGTAAAATTTAAATTGATGACATGCTTGCCTCTTCTTTGAATTAGAAAAAGATCCATTTAAGTTGAAAAGCACTTTAAAAAAACAATAGAGTAAGTTATCTACAAATGTTAGTATTAAAAAATACAAAAAAATGAATACAGTTGTTTGTAGTTGATAAGATTTTATCTCCAAAACCAATTTCAATTGAATTTTTTAATTGTTTATTTTATTTTGTATAGTATCTAAACTAAGGAGATATATATGTGTATATATATATATATATATATATACATATATACATATATGCACATTTGAAACTTGAACAAAAGCTACATAAGCAGAACCACTTCAAAATTACAACTATTTTATTCAAAATCTTGTGCAACATTTTTTGAAACAACATATTGTGAATCCTAAAATGACATTATTGACAATTCTTTGATTTTTGTATATAAAGATATTAACATACATGAGTTAATACACATTTGTAGATAATGACATGGGAAATTGACAATGTTTCATTTAATTTAAATTAAGAATAACAATAGTAATAATAATAATGGCATTTTCTGGTATAATAATAACCATGAGATTTGTAAAATAGAAACAGAAATTTAAAAATAAAAATAATTCATACACAAAAATTACACAAAAAAATTTAATTATATGTTTAATTATTTCTATTGAAAAAAACCAAAACAAAATTTTAAAATATTGATAAAAATACATAAAGATGGCTTGACTGTAAACAATACGTGTACCACTATAACTACCATCATATCAAAACTCCATAAAGAATTCAGTATTTTCAATACTGATCTAATACTTTTTCTCAATTATTTTAGTAAACAAATAATTACACTTACCAATTCCAGCCGCCTAATTTTGAACTCCATTTTTTTTTTTTAATTAGATCTGGGGGAACGTCACTGAGAACTCGACTTTTATCCACTCTCGATCCATACCACATCCGCGTCTACTAATACGATACGAGTAACGAAACCGTAGTGTAGGAATCTGGAAAAAGCGGGTTTAGGGGACCATTTTCCTGACCCAAGTCCGTGGGAACCGGAGGCATAACTAGACCGTATCCCGAAGCCTAGGGCACTTTCGAGGGGTTCCACATTCTCTCATAGTGTCCTACCCGCTGTGCGGAATCAACGGGTTTGGTGATGGTGGCCTCCTTCTCGAAGCCAAGCGAAAGCCGGGCCCCGCTGTTGGGGTCTTGCCCTGCAGATACAGTCAAAAAAACAAGCTGGACGTGGCGGACCGGGCCGGGTCAAGTGCCATTGGTTGCAGTAGGGAAAAACAGGGCCCGGTAGGTTCGAAACTCTACTTGGAGCACATTGTTCTTGGTCTTGTTCTTGGTCTTGTTCTTGGTCTTGTTCTTGGTCTTGCTGCCACCTACTTTGTGAGTGCGCATGGATGGGAACGGTAGCCAATCGCATGTTGGTTCCCTTCCCAGCATTAGCGATGATTTCCTTGTGCCCAACGTCATCCTCACCTTTCATTGTCCAGTCCTCCTTTCTACGTGTCTTGGGATGAAACCTCTTCCCTCCTCGCTCAGGTATTATTCACCTATAAAGGGTTCACTCTCTTTTTGGATTTAGGAGAACATTTGGGAACACGTGATGGCTCCGGGGAACTTTGGGAACACGTGATGTCTCTGAGGAACTTTGGGAATATTAGGGGAGCGCAGAGTGCCTTGGGTAAGGCATTTCGTCTTTCTTGTTTTCGTCTATTCTTGGAAACTAGGATGAAATATGTCTCTCATTCGTTCCTACTTTCATCTCCTGTGTGACACTATGCATTGTGCTGTGAGAATGTACTAGCATGTTTGGCCCTTCTGTTGCTTCGGGTATAATATGTTAAAAGCAAATGATCAATGTATGATATTGTACAGTACAGGAATGAAAACAATGTAACCAAGAATAAAAATAACATATTTTATTAATACCACTCAGAAGGTAGTTAAAATAATAAAGAAGAGAGGATAAACATGCAACAAGAAACATTACTGAAAAAAGAAAAAAATGCAAAAGAAAAAGAAAAATGCAACTAAAAGTAATTATGAAAAACAACTACACAAAACTTGTGATATTTGGTTCATGGCATATTCCCTAAATGTTTTTTTGAAAAGTAAATTTGATAAGTTTATCAGTTTTGATTTTGATTTTGATTTTGTCTAAAACAACCATAGTTTTCATTAAAATTTTGCAAATAACCCAGATAGAATTATCTGTAAATATTTATGTTTTTTTACTTTATATAAATTAGGACTAAAGATAAATAAAAACAATCCATTTATGTATTGAAATTCATAATAATTAAATAAGAAAATAACATAATGGAAAAATGGTTTATCAAAATGTTAGAAATGGTTCATAGAATAGTTAAACCAAAAATTGCTAATTTACTATATATATACATACATATAAAAGGTCAAGAGAGAATAGAAAAGTAAAATTGTCTACAATGTGTTGCCTTGAAGTTATATGAAGCTTTTCTGGTTTAACTTCTTTTATTAAATAGTCATTTTCTACAACTTTGCAATTGCTAACAATCCTTGGAAACAAAGAGTGAGATAATAAAATATGTACAAGAAAAATAAAATAAAATAATGGATTTACAATCATTGCCTTTGTTCAAGGAATGCATGATGGCCTTGCATTCTATGTCCATGACACCAACCTTGCCAAGTGGATTGATGTAGTCATCTTCAATAAAACAGTACCAACTACTGCTAACAATAAAATCTTAAGCAGTTTTGTTTTGTTTTGTTTTTTCCCTCAAAAACCACACTCACACACTTCCTACAGTTCCCTTTTCTCTTCTAAACTCAAATCTTCACTCTATGTTACTCAAAAACAGGAAAAAAAATAAAACTATACATATGGATAAGGACCTTTATGGCTTTCTTATTATTAACATCAGCATGTTTAAACATTATTCTGGGAAGATGGAATGGGCTTGTTCACTACTGTGTTGACATGGACTACAATCTTGTTACTTATCCTGAGCCAAGAATACACTTATTACTAGGGTCAACTTTTTTATTAGGGTCAAGCTAGTAATGCCAAATCCTACACACACACACACACACACAACTTGGAAATAGCAGAAACAGCATCTACTCAATTTTGTTGAGTATATTAAATAAAACAGTTCAAACACATTTTTGAAAACAGCAAAAAAAACATGGGGGAAAAACCAACACCAAACTATTTTGAAAACCCCATCACTAAAGGAAAGGAATTAGACTTGGGAACCGCCACTAAGATGTTGTAGGTGATGGATGGAAACCTCGTGAGAGTAAGCGTGGACCCAGTGTGAGTTGGATGCTGGTGGATGAGAAGAAGAGACAGAGCCAAGCCCTAATTCTGACGCACTCCCTCACTCACTCACTCGCTCACTCTCTCTCTCTCTCTCTCTCTCTCACACTCTCACTCACTCTTTCTCACCCACTGCTTGCGAGTGGCAGAGGCGTCGTCACCAAGGCCGTCCGGGTGGGCCACGGCGGCAACGGGGGTGGCGCGTTTGTTCGGTCGTAGACTGTGAGGAGCTGGATTTGTGGGGTATGATCCATCATGGAGAGCGCTGGTGCCAAGGCGATGCCCACGCTATGCCTAGCAGGACCAGGACAATTGGTTTGACGACACCGCCTCATGGCTGTCTTGGCACCTTCACCTCTGCCGCTGCTTTGCGGAGCGTCGCCACCGTGGCTGGGACCCCACATGCTTCGTCTCGCAGTGCTTGTGAGCTGAAAAGTTTCATTATAGCCTCCGTCTGTCTGTCTATCTGTCTGCCTCTCTCGCTCGCTCTGCTCGGTTACATTGGCATTGCCCTTCCTGCCGAACCCAGTCGATTCTACCTACAGATCCAATGCCTCCCTTTCCCTCTTCCTTACTAGAGGTGGATCTATGGCTTCTTCCCTGCTCTACACCAGGTGCTCCCCTGCGTTATGAAGTGACCCACTCAGTGTTGTCGTGGTCGTGGTCGTATTGCATTGATTTGAGAGGAATGCACTGACAAGAATGATGGAAGGAGAGGTGAAAGATGCCGGCGCCGCATGCGCTACAGAAGAAGCAAGGCGTTGGGTTTCCATGGGAGAATCTTCTGGGCTGGATTTGCCTCGGTTCCTGTGCAGGGGGTTACCATCACTGCAAAACAAGGCAAGCTTTCGCTTCATTCCATCGATTTTCTCGGTTGGAGGATTGCAAGTTTGTTATGGAACTGCGTCGCAGTGGCAGTCTACAACACGCCAGCAGCGGGACATGGGCAGAATCGTCCGTGTGGGAGAAAGATTGCGGGGCTGATGCAAACGTTGTTAAGGGATGACAGTGGAGACGACCTGGGCACACACACACATACTAATGCAGAAGCCTGAATTCCTTGCAGCGAAAGTGACAATAACTGAAATCATGGCTTAAGCCAGGTACAAATCAATCTGCCAAGATTGGATCCATCATCCCCCGCTTAGTTACTGCGCACACACGCCGTGTGTGCGAGAGAGAGTCTTAGAGGTGGGGAAGAAAAAGCAAAGACCTCAAGACAACGACTGCAGCAAGCAGTCATCGTTTTCTAATGCTCATGAGCCTGCCTGTACCCAGGTTGTTTTGTGTGGCTTTAATGAGACGTACTAGCGGAGCTTCATTTGGTGAGAAGATTTCACCTCCCTCTCAGATACATGGTACTGAAAGTCCGACCCAGAGTTGTGTTCAATGTTTTTTCACCTTGAAAGCTTGGATGTGGATGTGAAAATTGTCACGACCCATACAAACAAAATTCATCAATTTGGAGTCGTTGGAGTCGCTTTCTTCTGACATTTTCGATGAATGTATGTATATCTGTGTGTGTGTGCGCGCGCGCGCGTTGCAACCAGGAAAATGAGGAAGTTGTGGGGAAGAAGTCACTTCTGGCAGATGCGTCTACCCTTTCTGTGGCTTTCAGAGGCCTTTCGTACAGGCTGCAGGCTGAAAGCTACAGTCCCATCTGGACACAGTACAGCTTTATCCCATAGCTCGACTGCTATTCAGACTGCGGCCTTTGATGAACTAAGTTTGTGGTAGCGTGGAGTCTCGTAAAAAACGCATCATCGTTGCAGTGTTTTGAATCATAGCCCCTGCAACACTAGCAGGCTCCAGAACAGTACTCCGGAGGCAGGGAATATGTACCCCTTGCACACCTGTGGAGCTGATGTGTGCACAGGTTGTGATTCGAAATTCTGACCTTCCTGGCGTTGTTATATCATTTCAAATTTGAATAAAGGAATCAAAATAAACACACTAATGATACACTTAAACACAAATTTAATACAAGAGAGTTGGCTTATTTCATACTTGCAAAGACTTGTGCCATCGAGCTTGAGTAGTATTTGTGTAAAATCATTAATGTATTGCTTTGAAGACAATTAGTTCATGTTCTAGGTTTTAAAGTAAAAGAATTTGTTTTTATCCTAGTTGGATAGTGGAAGAACCTGTTTATGTACTTTGTTTATGTCCTTGTCATTAGCAACCATTAAATGAATTGGTAAGTGGAAAATTATTAGAGAAATAGGAGATCAATAATATAGTGTCAACATGAAATCTATCGAAATAAATAATTGGTTAGGAGAGGAACAAGATCTAACATAAATTGTAGAGAAAATTAGAAAAAATTAATTGACTTTAATCTTGTTTTAACTTCAAAATTAATAATTAGTGGAACATATTTTTTTTAAAAAATCAAATCTATTTCTAACAGAGGATTATTTAATAGATATTAATTTTTATACCAAGTTCTTAATTTTAGCTCTACATTGATCATATTGTTAAAATTTTATTGTACATAATTAAAATTTTATTTATTTTTATTTTTATTTTTTACACAATAAAGGATAAATATATACAATAATTTTTTTAATATATGTTTTAGATGGTTTAATGTCTATTTAATTTAAACCACCAAGTGATTACATCAATAAAATTCTTAACAATGGAAAGAAACATTAAAACAATTGTATCTCCATTCACTTTGGTTATGACAATTCTTTTGGTTATGTAGACATTGGAGAAGTTTATAACTTTTCAAAGTATTTTCAATGTTATATAGAATATAATGCCTACTTTGAGGGGATTAGAACAAAGCTTATCATATACAATACATGATTACTTTTTCGTATAGTCATATATGTGAAGGCTTATAGATATTAGGTAATTGCATGTAAGATGACATCTTTAGTTTAAATGCCTTCTTCAAATACAATTTGGTACGTTATAACCTCACTATATGATTACAAGATGTCTTCATTATAGTCCTATTGAATTCTCATAAAATCTAAGTTTGATATGATAAAGGCTTTGCTTGTGATATCTAGGCATTTATGGAATCTATAAAACAATCAAATTTTGAGATGAACAAAACATGAAAATAAATGAGTTAAAAATTGAGCTACAAAACAAAGGATATAGAACTCTTAATTAACATCATTTAATGGTTCATTAGTCACACAATAAAAAATCTACACCTTTTTATCTTTATTCAAATTTTTTTCTCAAAATATATTATTTTAAATATAATTTTTAGAAGCAAACTAAATAATTAGAGTGGTTGGTCGCATCAACAAAGAAGCTTGGTTTGAGGTGGTATTTCACTTCACATAGGTCCACCTTTAGTTGAATGATAAAGCTTGATATATGTGTTACATGAATTTTTGCTATCTATTATCGAAGACAAAATCTTATCAATCTTATTTTAAATTTTGTAAGCATGATATCTAATTTATCTTATTTGATTTACATATACTTGTGATATATTTAAGAATCCTTAATCTCTCTAAATGCTGGTCATAAGAGGTTTTGAGCAAGAAGATGTTGCACATAATTTAAACCTTAAGAGAAGGCAACCATTGTCTCTATGCAAATTTAAAGGCTCATGCAATGAATATAGAGAAACTATAACTTGATTATAATATTTACATATATAAAACAATGAGGAAATATTCAATATATACTTTATATATGGTGCTCCTTTAAATCTTTTTTGAAAGTGTTTCTCAATCCAACAAACCAAATATATATTCATTAGTCTAAACAATACTACTACCATATTTCAAGTAATTCACCTCCAAATTGTAACTTGGGCCTATCTTCTACACCCTAATGATTTACTATTATAGCTACTAACAACATTTTATATCACCTTATATTAGCATCAAAATAATAAAATGAACTTAGTCTTCTAATAAGATAGTCTTATCCCATTAATCAAAGAACTATCATCACGCATTATAAGTTGTAAGCTTGTAAGAGATTACATACTTTTCAAGTAATTATTCTTGCTTTATTATGGATAAATTCAAGAGTACTTCTATGAAAGAAGTATTTTGTGGTACACCAAAAATCAAAATGGTTGGATCAAAATTAGCATGCTAGAAAAAAACTACAATATATTTTAAATTCAAATACTAAATAGTTATAATGATCACCTATATTAAGATTCAAGTAAATATGCCACAAACTAATATGCTAGAAAGAAACTATAATACATTTTAAATTCAAATATTAAATAGTTATAATTATCTCCTTTATAAATGAAGATGTATAAAAATTCAAATAAATCAATTTTATACAAATTTAGAATAAAGATAAATAATTGAATATATCACCAAGAATAAGAATCATCCAAAGATAATCTTGTTAGGTATTAATAATCATATTCTATATATTTCCACATTTTCAACACAATTTGAAACTGTGCAAGACTTAAAAATATTGACTTGTATTGTTAATGAGCTCCATTGTCAAATTTGAAAGACTAAAATTTCTTGGAAGTTGACCAACATACCTAAGTAATTCTCTCTAATTACTAACATCTATTTTATAGAAACTAATAGATGAATCTTTTATTCTATTTTGATTGTAAGCATCATTGGAAACAAATATACTATCCATGTCCATGGATGTTAGTATGTCCATGTCCATACTAGACATATTGGTTGTGTTCATGTTTTTAAATGGAAATGAGCCTTTAGCCATATTTCCTAGAATAGATACTATGTATCCTTATGAAAAGTTCTTTTTAGCAAATAAAGCAATATCCAACAACATATCTCCAAAGCCCTTGCTTTTAAAAACCAATAAATACAAATAAGGATGTTAAATAAAAATTGATCAAAAGACAATAATTAAAAAAAATTTGTGATATCATTTGGTATATTGAACGCTTATTTTGTGCCATTATTTTGATGTGAGTAGTAGTTGTTGGATATTGCAAGGCTTCTATTCACATGTGGAGGATTTGGTGGAGGCATAATAACTAATGGCTATACATACAGATGACCAGGTGCAATATCAGTAGTTGGTGTCTATATTAGATAATCCATTGGAGTGTGATATATTACAATCCATCAAAAGATAATAAGAATAGTAAAATATATTGTAGACAATTTCACCTAATTGATAACATAAGGTGTGAAATAGGTAGGTTTTAGTCCACAAGATACCATCATCTTATCAATGTCATTATCAAAGGATCTCCAATTTAAAGATAACAACTTACCTAGAAACTTCAAATTGGAACCTGAATACTACAAGAATATAGACAAACTCAGTTGTATAATGTCTAAAGTAATAGAAGAATAAGTATTGATCTTGTATATTCTAAATAAGGACTTTGGAAGTATACTTGGAACAAAGAGCATTCCATTCTACATAGAAATTGAAGCTTTCAAAATAACATATATCTTGTGCATCAACTATACTTATTCATTTTGTAGGTAGTTGAGTAATATAATCTACTTCTTCAACTTCAATTTGGTATTATAAGCTTTGAAAAAATTGGGATTTTATTCCTTTAGTTTTTGCCATATTATAATTCTAGAAGGCAATCACTAATGAACAAGTATTGCACTTTAAATAAAGCTCAAAAGAATCCAATTAGAAAATAAAATAAAATATTAAGAACCTGGGATTTAAAATATCACATTCCAATAATAAATATGTAGCTAAATCCAATGAAAAACTTTAATCATTGATATGTAAGTATAAAAAATTTAAAAAATTCTAATAATAATTCTAATATTGACCCTTATATTCATATCCCTCCAATCATAATTTCTATCTTTGTTGCCTTCAAAACTATCTCAATTCTACCAATCTTAATTAATTTCTTCCAAAACATATATTCAAATCCTAAATGAGTCAAAGTCCAATTGATGTCCAATTCCACTCAAGAAGAAAAAAAAAACCAGTTTCGCATATCTTGACATGCTACTCTTGCCTTTTGAAAGATTTTTTATCCTCCTCCTATTGCTTATTGACTTGGTTGATAATATGCATGGCCGACAATTGCAAGGTATTATTAGTGTTGTCCATGATCCCAATCATAGCATAAACTTAGAACAATGGCCATGACACAGTAGTTGCTTCCATTGAGATGCAGGTTGCAAAAGAATGGCAATAGTAAGGAAAAAGCAACTTGTGATGTAGATATGATGATGAGTGGTGCGTGTCAAAGAATCAACAAATATAAGAGGCATATGGAAAAGTCCTCTATAATATTTTACCAAGCATCAAGTACACAACCATGTCATAGTGATATAAGCTCAAATAAACAACGCCAATCATAATCAACAATAACACAATCAAAACCTCATCTAACATGCACCCTCATGCCTTTCTTCTCTCACACACTCAACTTGGCCACTAGTGCTTATTAACTCTATTAGTGAGTTAATTAATAACTTTATTAGTAGCTTAAACTTTTGTCTAATCTTCTTCAATAATATCTTCACAAGTGTGTTTGTTCTTTTGTGGGACTTTAAAAGCATGAAGAATTAATAGCAGACCAATGTCACTAGGTTTAGTATACAACTACATTGGTTTAAAATGTTTTCTTGCCATAAACATTTAGAGTTTTTGGAGTTTTGTATTCTATTTATTATGTAGACTACAATATATTATTAAAATATAAATAAATTATGTGCAAGTTTAATGTTAGTTTTGATATACTTTAACTTGCAAGTACATAATCTAAGAATTTGAAGAAGCATATATATATATATATCTTAGGAAAACTTAAAAATTAAGAAAAAATAAAAACAAAAATAAAATCTATCAAAACATTTCTAGCCTTTTAAATGAGTGTGTAATTAAGTTTGTGTCTGAATCAATTTTTATTTTATTTTAGCAGATTCCCCATTTAATCTTTTTCATCTTCTGGTTTAGAAGCTGGTGTGTGTCTTAACATTGCTATCACAGTGCCTTATCCTGTTACAATTGTTCATATTTACATCATTTTACATATTTTTTACAAAATTGTTGGGTTGAGTATTCAACCAGCAAATCATATTTTTGATGATATAAAAAATTAAATGAATAAAAATATAACATTTTTATATTTGATTATGTTGATACTTGTAAAAATATCATAACACTTTTGGGGTTTTAAACTATCTACCTCTCAACTCCATGGTGTCAATTATGTCCAATACACTAAATATTCAGTAGTATTGAAAATATTGAAATTACAAAAACAAAGAATATCATAGTTAAGATGAGAAATCAATGAATTTAACATCAAAGAGTTGGTAGCTGCAAAACAATAATTCCAGTAAAGGTTGCAGCAAATATTTAATACACTCAGTCAAAAATATTTAAAAAATGAGAAAGATTACTTTAGAAATTATATTAACTGACATTCTATCTCAATATTTACAAACAATCAGGATCATGAATTCAACAAATCATACACTGGTGTAAATAAGAAATTTCTTGAAACAAGTTCCGAGTCCAAAAATTCATTAAAATGCTTCAACTTAGCATTGAACTTTAGCTGAAAAGTTTTATGATTTAAACATCTCAACGTAACCTTGTTAATTTATTCATTGCATATGTATCATTTGTATTTTAGCAAATTTAAAACAAGATCCAAATATATACTATGTAAATGTCTTTTGATAAGTGTATGAGAGAAATATCATGTAATTCATGTTGAAACTGATAAAACTTTTGACTGTTTCATTAGTTATTAGAATATATTGGTAATAAATATGTTGGAACTCAAAATAATTTTTATTTGTGAGAATAGTGGTAATGTTTTTTAGCGGTTAATTAAAAGTTCTAAGCAAAAAAATAAAAAAGAAAGCTAAAGAATAATGCTATTGAATGTGTTGATATTGAATGTGTTGATATTGAATGTGTTGATATTGAATGTGTTGGCATATACGTAACTTATGAATTGTTTCTACAAAGTCGAGAAAACAAAGAATCTTTCTGAAATGGTGAATTCTTCTACTATAGGAATTTAGCAGGTTTCAAATCCAACAAAAATGGTCAGTTTAGACAGTTTTAGACGCGATTAAGATACCACTATAATAGCACAATTACGAGATCTCGTAAGGACGGGGATCTTAGTCACATGATTCCAAATTAAGCTGGTAAAACCTATAAAACCTTCAGTTTTTTAATATTTTTAAACAAAAAGTTTCAAACGTAAAAAAAAAGTAAATGAATAACTTCGATCATTTCTTGAAGATGATTATGAACAATTTGAGAACATTGCACGTCAACTCAAACAAATTTCAAACCTCAATAAACATACAACAATTTACTTCGTGATGGAAGGATGAATGCAATGCTGATGGTAGACAGAGCTTTACATGATTAAAAAGCTAATAAGCAATTCATGCTTATGAAACAATGTACTCATTTGGGGAGTTACATAAGCTAATCAACTTCCTGAAGAGGAGGAGACACATCCGCATCAGTGAACTTGCCCTTGCCCTTGTCACCAGCACGACCCTTGCCTTTCCTCTCAAGAAGAGCCTTGCGGTCCTTGTCTAGCTTGAGCTTCGTAATCACTACTTTCGATGCATCAATGCCGACATTCACAGTTGCGCCTACAAAGTTGCATCACAGGGTGAGACGCCGAATACTAGTTGTAACCAACATGAACAAAAAGCAAAAAACGAAAGTTGAATCAATAAACTAGCTGAACTGTTTTTGGCTGACTTGTTTGACCACATATCTAGAGAAGTTAACACATACCATTGACCTTCTCACGAGTGATGCGCTCCACATGAATCACCCACTTGCGCCTGTAAACTTGGACGATCTTTCCTTCTCGGCCCTTGTATGTGCCACGCACAACCATGACTTCATCATCTTTCCTTACAGGAACAGAGCGCACCTGTGGTGGAGGGTAAACCTAATTAGTTGACCTTAAACAACTAAAGAAATGATTTGAGAACTTGATTCAACTGCTTTACAGACAGCTTCCAGCGATACACATACTTCGTATTGCTTGAAGCAGTCAAATTCAAACGTGCTAGGGTAGTTTTAGCCGTGCATGCTATTTCAAATCAATCCGACAGCGACGGAAAAATGTAAAACATACATTGTACTTGTTCTTGAGGTCTGATGAGAGGGCAGCACTCATAAGGATGCGGCGTTCGCTGGATGGGGCACTGAAATGTGCCTTCCGAGACTTGCGTCTAGAGCTGCTCACACCTGCAAAGGGAAACCAAATTACCTGAAACACAGTTAGAGGGTATCTCGCAGGCGCAGCACTCAACTAAAACAGCCATAAAAAACATCGAAAACACTGATTAAATTCTTTAACAAAACACTTCAACGGCGAAAAGAATTAGGGTTTATCCATGGCAACCCCCAAAGCTAGCCACGTCCAGTACGATCATTGTGCACAAAATGCGATTTCTATATATATACTGGGAATTAACCTAGACTTTTCCATTACTTATATAAAATCCATGTCAGGCACCTTGAAAGAGATAAAAATAATCGACCCAAAACCGAACATATTTCGACACACAAATTCAAAGTCAGCGCCGAAACCTAAACCTACGAAAATCAGAGTAAGTACAAACCGCAGCTCCACCGCCTACTCAACCCAACCTTAAGCCTTCCAAAAGAGGTCATCCTATCAAGAAGATGACGACAAAGTCATCCCATCGTTTTTATATTTTTCCAGGTAATGTGCTGCCTAGTAGACTCAAACATCCGTCTTATCTTCCAATGAAGATCTCAACATCGAATGACCGTCAACAGAAGAGCTGCTTGCCCATACAGCGTCTCAAAACACATATGATCTCGCAGTAAGCCGCAAGTTAGCCCAACAAAGCCACACAGACCCATGTTGCAAGAAGAAACTCGTTTCTTGTGCACAATATCAGCCAAAAAAAAAAGAAAAAAAAGAAAAAACACAATACATCATGAGCGAGGATAGAAAAGACTCACGCGGCGAGAACTTCATGGTGGCTGGCGACCCCTACAGAGAACGCAGCGTGGTGACGTCCTCTGGCACGGACGCAGGCCTTAGCTGTAGCGGAAAAGATCGAACAAGTGCAGCAGCGGCAGCTTTAGGTTTCGGGGACGACCTCCGAAACCACAGTCCAGGCAGTGGCATCAGGATCAATGAATGATATTCATTCATGTGAATTGATAGCCAACTAACAGGGTGTGGCCGACATATGGGCTTTGGTTAGGGTATCTACCAAAGACACGTCATGGTGTTCGAGGGGCGTCTATCCCGGTATCAATTAGGGAGATCTCTGCGTACTGATGATGCGGAACAAAGGATGATGATATAGAGGGCGGTGAGATGACTATGGTGGGGAGCATTTTGACGACGCAGGGAAAGGGGGTGAACGCCCGCTTGTCGCTGGTGTTGCGGCACATGTGATCCAAGGCTGCTCACTCTGTTGAACAAGTGGAATTGGAAGTGCGATCACAAAAGGCGTGGGCATGGAAAGCGTGAGTATTATCCCTTCCTGGAACGCGTCAGGAAGATGCTGGTGTTGAAATGATTCCTGTAGATCGCTGCAGTACCCATCTGCATTTTGGGAATACGGTTGTGCTCTGAGTTTGTTGTAGGTTTCTGTTCTTTGTTTGTTTGTTTGTTTGTTTTTTAATATTTTTTGTGGAATCCTTTGATAGACTGGGTGTTTTGTTCGTGAGCTTCTCAATTAAGGGGTATTTTACGACACGATTGTCGTCTTTTGCCTGCCACTTTGGGGTATCGAGTTTGGGGGTTACTGATGAATGCGGTTCTCAATACAACGGTAGCTGTACCCTCACATGCCTTGCGCATATTTTTTTCTTTTCTGTCGTGACAGTTGAAAGCATATTTTAATTGAACTTGAATATGAATAAAAATCTGTTCTTCATGTATGAGTTTAATCTTGGACTGCACATTTACAAGCAGTACTGAAATGACTATATCACTCGCATCATTTTTTTTGCTCCAGTTCGCTTTCAGTAATAGCAGCCCATCACCAGATCACTACGTTGCTGAGGCAGATTTCTCTCTGCTCCATATTTTGCACATACCTTCATGGTTTCCACATCATCTCAAGATTCTTGTGAGAACTTTAATACAGCGACTTATATGAAAATTTTGTACCCAGCTACATATCCTCATGTGAAGATCTGAAGTCATTTGATACAATTTCAATCCTGTGAACCTTTTGACTTAGGAACTACAAGCTTGCTACCAGAAAAACTTTCTGTTCTTGCTGTGCAAAGGCGTCAGCCACATGCGCTATCACTCCTGTCCCTTCATAATGTATCCACTTATCCTTAACCTGAGAAACAAAAACCAAAGTACGAGCAGATAGCAAGTAAATTCATGTTCTAAAACTTAACAAATAAGCAATGATGTCTGTTGTTACGTCTGTAACGGGATGCTGAAGACAAATTTACATAAAATGATGAACTCACAGTTATAGAATTGTGCGCCAAGAAGGGCCACAAAGCTGAGTGGAAGCTAACATCGACTTTGCGCCAGCTCACCTGCTGCAACCCCCGCACCATTTCTTCTGTATAAGACAAAAGTTCGAATATCAATAATTTTTTACTGTAGCATAGTGCCAGACCACAGACAAGAAAACACTATGCGGAACGAGTGACAATGCTTAGAGGAGTCAGACAATGGCACAAAACCTTCAAGCGTGTCATGATATGCGTCAGCTTTCTTGCTGCTGGGAGAAGCTTGAGCCGCAGCTTTTCCTCGAGCAGACTCCTGCTGAAAACTAGGTGCATCGCTGTTCACTGCTGGACAGTAGGCTACATTTACAACATGCTTGTAACCATCCATGGAGACCCTGGGAGGCTGCAACCATCCAAATCAACTGTAAGTTTTTGTGTTATTCTACCAAGTTTGGGAGATAAGGTTCATTCTTTTAATCAGTCTAAATTCCAATATAAACAAGTCTACTCATTAGAAGTCCATTTTTCGAGTATGAAGACATCTCTTGGCACTCTGTGTCAAGACATAACAATCCAGAAACTACAACTAAAGAAGACAACGATTCTTAACAAACCTTGGAAAGTTCGCTCTCGCGCCTGATTGAGGATGTCCGCCATCCCACCATGTCTGTCAGCAGAGTCAAATAAAACTTCTTTCATTACGTCACAGCTTGCACAAGAAAAACTGGAAAAAACATGAAGACCCGGTGAAAGAGTTCCAAAAGCCCAAAGACCAGGCTGTGATCTCTATGATTATCACCGCTGAATCATATGCCTCCGATAAGCATGAGGAGGTATGGCTTCAGATTATTTATTTCATGATTCGAAATTTCCGGAACAGGAATGGTTTATTGGACCATCACCCTATAGACATTCCATTTCAACCATTTTACGATTCCGAAAATCCATCCCAGACCTAAGATTAACGAAGGAATCCGACCTAGCCAGCACCTAACAGCGAACATGAACTAATACTTTGCATAGAAACAATGTATGGATACGATCATAGCTGACATTCGCATATACCACTCTCGACTTGAAGGCCCGCAGCGAAGATCTGTAAATCGATCAACAATGCCACATTAAATTTAGCTGACTTTGCACCTGACAAATTCAATCCTAAAGAAGGTGTGGCTGTTCGGCAAAGTTTCGCAAAATATAACAATAAAATGAATAGAAACAACTCAAATTGTGTAAAGAGAGGACATACATAAATAGACCCTCTGAGCAATCCGAGGCCATGCGCAAAAGCAGAGGAGGATCACTGGCCTTGCCGTCCGTTAAGAAAAGCTGTCTTCCTGTACGCCCCACAACAAAAGGAGCAATTGGAGCCGCAAGCTTTTCCAGCACTTGCACTCCTAGCAGGAATGGCAGCTGATGAAAGGAACTGCGGTCAGATTAACCACCTTCATTGTCTATCAACCAGGGCATAGAATACCAAAAAGTTGAAGGTTGTTTGAGTTGTAAGTTACCTGCTTCTTTCCACGTACACCCAAATGAGGACTGGCAAGAGTAATGTAGTTGACTGCTTCCAAACCAGCAATCTTAGGTTCTCGGCGAAGACGAAATACGGGATGCTCCTCACCTCTGCTCTCAAAATCTTCCAACGTGCTCATGTCTTCAGTTATATCATCTTTTGACGAATACAACATTGCCACCGCATAACGTGCAAAAAGGCCGCCTAGTGAGTGAGCTAGGAAGGATATACGCTTCAAGGACGGAACTTTCTCCACAATTGGCTCGATCTGGTTTCAACACCCCAAACTACAATCAGTATGCCATGTTACATATCATAATAATACACCCACCCTACCCGCCTCCTGTCGATTGCCAAGAGCATACATAGTATGTCGTGGGCGAAATGATTATCATTCGTGATGAACTTGGAAGTTTAGTACCTCTGAAGCGAGACGCCGCCCAGCATGATCAATACCACCAAGGGTGTTCAGGAACGAGTTTACAGCGCTTGCTGCAGGAGACACTAAATGCGCGTTCTTTAATACAAACCACAACTCAATATGTAAGAATGTTTTAAGCAACCAGATGTTATTCAATCGCTTCAACACAACGTCCACCTAAAGTACAAGCATGAAAAGAAGTGCCACTGGGAAGAAATGAGCAGTGCAGACTACCCCAACAATTACCATTAGCGGAGTACTACAAGAAATTTCACATCACAATCAGGGCGTAATCAGGATCTTACTTAGAATCCTTTAGAATATTAATCAAACATGCAGGGGCGCGCGCAATGAACACTGAAAATACAATGAGGTTTGCACGGGAAGAGTTAGCACGTTACCGTGAATCAGGAACTTGTTCCCCAGTCGCCTCTGAAGCGCTTTTTGTACATACTTCCAGTCAGCAGGACTGCATTTATGTAGACGATCGTCAGGCGCTCAATGTCAGAACTGAAAGGAAAGAGGTGACGTCGACTATGGTCTGCATCTGGAAATAACGAGAACTAAAGCTCCATGCAGAAACGTAAGGTCTACATTATATAGGATATGCGAATATGTAGCATGTGCAAGATAATGAAAGGAAATTAAGCGAGGTAAAAGAGAGCACCTAGAAAGAATCCCATGGACAAGTATCAAAAGATGGTCAGGCTGCATGTCGTCGCACTGCTGCCCTTTTTTACTGCGAAGCTGCATGGCAGGCAGATCTTCACTGATATTTCTGGAGCTCACTCCCTTCGTATTCTCTTCATTACCCTCTCTCTTTCTGCCATACCCTGTTGCAATTTTACAGTAGCAGTTCTCATGAAGACAGTGACTTGAGAAAGGTCAATGCACCAATAAAAATGTTTGTACATTCAAACAAAATATCCTATGCCAATCTAGATGCCATGAAATATTTTGCGCCTCAATTTCATGGCAACTATATTTTCAAAGAGGGCGTTCTTATGTTCAGTTCTGTGGGACTCTGTTTGAAGTAGAAGATGATAAGGTATCTCTTAACTCCATGATGACGATCGTTCAACGACAAATTTGTAATTTACCCTCGTGTCCCAAAACCTACAATGATTTGTCAATCATCTCATTCCTCAATCAAAACCAAATGATTATCATGAATAAGAAAACAAAAACTTGGTACAATTTTAAACATCCTGCATCGAAAAAGAATGGATCGACCGGTGTTCGGGTTCTACAATCGCTACCACAAATATAACCTTAACTCAATTAAAGTAGACCTTCGTCGGCTGCAAAGGAGCGCCTCATTCGATCCAAACTAACCCCTGTCAATGACAGACATCCAGTCCTGCCTAACGGGAATCATCCTCTCATTTGAGTCGAGGTCAAAAAGCAAGTAAGTAATGGTTATCTAACATGTTGACCTCATAAGGTTACAAAGAGGACTCACAAGGTTACAAGTTAATTGCAGATTTGAATCAAATGAAGAGTATAACGAGAGGTGCAATAATTTCTTGAGCATCATATGCGAGTAGAGGCAGATCGAACTAGAAAAATTCAATAAAACTCTTAGCTACTTGACAAAGCAACATGGATCTGCTCTGAAAATAGGTTCCTCGCCACGATTTGCTTGAGTTACACCTACGCACACCAAGCAAAGCAATCTCCTCTTTACCTGGCAAATATAAGCAAAGCCTCTCAAAGCCGCAGATCATCATACCATATTCAAAAAAACGTACAACGTCATGATAGAAAGGCACAGAATTTGGAACCTCTTATGAAATGGCCGGACTTTTGTCACACTCACGAATCGTGTCAAAAGTAACTCGTAAACACAAGTTACATACAGCGATCGATCTCCATCTTCAGTTCACAAGCACCTTCCACAGCGGAATCCCAGAAGGAGTTTGCTACTAAAGGAACCAAATTCCTTCCACCCAAATTACTTGCAAATTGGGGTTCTCTCTTCTAGAAGCGTAACAGCTCTACGCATCTTTCACAACCACAGCAACTTATCCTCCAAGATAAACTCTCATACCCAAATTAAGTTATCACCAGCGCCCACAAACGAAAAGCACGCTTCACTAAAAACGACAAACCAGGCGATTCTCTCTCGTGACAATCCAAGAAATTGGACAAACCGTACAAACCCCTTCGCTCCCTCCGAGGCGATCCTCACAAATGTCTAAAATTCACGAATGAGCATCCCAGAACCCACCCTAGGCACGAAACCGCTGCCAGCTAGATGGGGAGAACACACAATGATGCTTTCTTTCTTGCGGCTTCTTATGACGTCCTAATGACCTTCGAGATATCGGGAATAATGCCCACCAAACCACGATGGCATCCCTGGTCCCAGCTCTGAACATTCAGACGTCTGGGTGGCCCAAGCCTTACCCTCAGTCTCAGCAAGAGTAAAGAAAAGAAAAGAGAAATAAAAAAATATCAAAAATATCAAAAGATTGAAGAGACATTTCTCATGCCTGTCAGGTCGTGCACCAGACATCACGCCTTCTCGAAGCGTACATTAACGAGCTCCGCATTGACGGGAACGGCCCATCTACTCCAGGTACTTATGTATTAATAATCCCTTGGCATTGCGCCACAGAGGGAGACGGAATAAAATCCCCTCACAATACACCTCCACCAAAAGTCCTTTCACAAGCCCAGAAATTATGAACCCTAACAACTATCAAAACGCCTGTTAAATCACCACATTGACTAACCTCTCCATCACGCATTTACGTCGCTGCAACATCGGAGTTATGGCTACGAGCACCTTAATAACCTGTTTGTCACTGATTAGCGTTTCGTCACTGATAAAAGCCGAAACAGAATGGACTAGGCCGCCACTGTCGACCGCTGCATGCAAGTGACTACGACGCCACACCCTGCATGGGAGTAGAGCATGCATGGTGGAAACAGGTTCTGAAGCTATCACGTCGACTCATGCGATTTCTGCGTCGGCGTGGGACAAACCCAGCGCCATTGCGAGAGAGAGGCAAAGATCCACCAAGGTCCATTTCCACATGACCTCGGTGAAATTTGTGGCAGCGAATTCTGACGCGGGTGGTTTCGCACGTAGCGGATGGAATTTCATAGCTAACGAGCAAACAAACAAACCGGCTGGAACCAGTTTTTTCCGCAGGAGGAAACTGGTCTGCGCTTCCTCCTGCTGAACGCAACCTAATATGATATAAGTTGCCAGTAGATATTTATTGTTTTCCAATAAAAATCGATCCAGCTTTAATGAATCTCAAGATGACTCGTCTACATTAAAATCTGCGCATTTATCTTTTGAATAAGATCGCTTTAATGATTATCCTCGACCTCTTTTCTGTTACCACAGTTGTAGTAATCGGTCGCAAAGTTCTTCTTGCGGTCCTCAGTGTCGCTCACCACGTTCTTCGCACTACCATCAAAGTTATTTGCAACATCCTTCGCGCTGTAGTCGTAGACGTCCAAAATGCGTTTCGCCTGATTATTAGAGACGTTTGCGATCCCATTCGCTCGATTGTTTGAGTTGTTTGCCTTGTCTTTTGCGCAATCGTTGGAAGCGCTCGTGATACTATTCATACAATTATTGGAGTCATTCGCGCCGTCTTTCTCAAAATTGCAACAACTTCTTGAGTCATTCTTCTCAAGATCGTAAACATTTGCGGTATCAAGCTATGTTACCAACTCGCTCTTAGTGATTTGCTTCGCCTTTATCAATTTCTTTTGCAATTGCATGGTCGTACAATGTTAGTCTTGGGGCACCTCCCTTCTTTTTTGGAGATTGTCCCTATTAGCATGTCACCTCATTCTTGTGACCAATTTGATCCTGAGATTCATGATTCTAAATAGAGTATAGAGTTCCAGGAAACTTCAAGAATCTCTTCTAAAAATCCCAAATTTTTCAATGACAGCTATGCTCCTTATGATGAATTCTATCAAGCTGCACAAATGCTTGCCTTTCATTATGTTTTTGCATTATCATATGATTCTACGATTTTTTAGCAAGGATTAATTTGTGAAAGTTTATGGAAATAGTGGGCCATTTTTAAAAGTAAAAAGAGGGGGATATTTATATTGTAGTGATTGTAGATTTTTTTGTGAATGATAATCAAAAGTGTTTTTAAATCCAATTCACCTATCATATCAATATTTTTCAAGATAGTAATAAGCAATACTCATAAGCAATAATCATGTTTGAAAATGCATTAGGCACTTGGATGTGTAAACCTATATTTTACAACTAACTAAGAACCAAATAACTCTAATAAAATCCTAAATAAACCCCAATTAAATTTTTAACAATCCTAATCAAATCTTAAAGTAATCTCAAAAAATCCTAAAAGAATCATAAAAAAATCTTTAAAAAATCCTAATGAAATCTTAATAAAATCATAAAAAATCTTAATTTTTTTTAAAGAAATCCTAAGGAAATCACAAAGAAATTTTAAAAAATTTTAAAGAATTTTTAAAGAAATCCTAAAGAAATCACAAAGAAAATTTAAAGAATTTTAAAATATTCTTAAAGAAATCATAAGATCTTTAAAAAATCCCAAGGAAACCTTAAAGAAATCTTAACTAAATCTTAGCCAATTCTAAAGAAATCCTAAATAAAACCTAATTGAACTTTAATCATATCCTAAATAAATTCTAATAAAATTTTAATCAAATTCTAATAAAATCCTAATCAAATCCAAATAATTATAATAAAATTTTAAAGATATCATAAATAAATCCTAATCAAATCTTAATTAATCTTAATAAAATCTTGAAGATATTTTAGATAAATTCTAATTGAATTGTAACCAATCTTAATAAAATATTAAAAAAATCCTAAGTAAATCTTAATCAAATTCTAATCATATCTTATAGAAAATTTGAAACCTCAATAATTATTAAATTAACTCTTGATCTCTATTCAAAATATGTAAACTTTTTGATTTGCTAGTTAAAAATAAGTATAAAAAATTTGAAGGAATTTGAATTTACAAATTGAGAGAAAAAACTCGTAATCCGCTTGGATGTTGGCCATCCTCCTTCTCCAATCTTAATATCAAACTTCTAGCATTAATAGCTCCTTTTTGTACCATTTATATATTCTAAAATTTTACAAGAATATTAAAAATTATGTCAACTATCAACTCAAAGAAAAACCATTCTAATCTAATTGGCAAATTGCTTAAAATTATAGAAACTCTCATTGATTTTTAAAATCTAATTTTTGAGGCCCTAACCCACTTAAATTCTAATAATCTTTGATCCAATTGTTCAATTAAGTTAAAATTCACATCAAACATTTAATACAACTATATTCACAAATCCATAAATTTTCACTTGTAGATCCTCTACAAAATTTATAAAATTCTCTAAAATATAAACTCACTTTATTTCTCAACAACTAAAGTCATTCAAATAAAATCTTGATTTTGTATAAATCTCACAAAGTCATTGTAAACTTATAAACCTTAGAGAAATTCTATCAAATTTGCTTTTTAATCTATTTTCTAATCAAAAAAAAAATCTCCTATTTGCCATAGGCACATGTGCCTTATAGTTTGGTTTCAATCCTATTTCACAATTGACCTTCCTTGGGTATCAATCCAAGATTTTTTTAGATAATTTTTATTAGAAATAGCCTTTGCTTTGATCTAAAGATCTCTATAGTATTATTTTTGCTAATTTATCTTATTTTGTCTTATTTATGGTCCTACAAAGTAAATAGAAGCCATTTTTATAGAAAGATAATATTAATACTAAATATTCTTACTAACTTCCTATCTTTTACTTATATTTTTTAAAGTGATTTTGTTACTATGTCTTTAATTAATCTCTTTTATAATATATGTCTTCTTTTATTCATTTATCTTATAGCCATATTACAATGTGACATTGTAACATTATTTTTCTTTTTAGTTCTACAAAGAGTGGTGTGATTACATATTGAAAAAGTCCAAAATGCAAAAAATTATATTTGTTATATATATATTTTTGAAGGTAGTTGATAGGTCCTCTCAACCAATGATAATATTTCATACTAAGGCAAAAAGACCACTATGTTATCTAATTATTATTGAGACCTTTATAACTTCCTTTAATAATATATTTGAGATACCATTTGGAAGAATTTCTATTTTTAATAATATCACCAAATATCAAGATTTTCTTCCAAGATTATAATATTAAATGGATTCTATTTTATCATCTATTTATAAAAAAAAATATTATTCCTAAAGATCTTTATTTTGATTACATTATTGTAAAGGTTGTTACAATCTAAGATGTCCTTTGATAACTCTACAAACAATAGTTTTTGATCTAACGGTGAAGGTTGTTGATTTTTCATCTTGGTAAAACAAAAATCTTATAACATAATTATAAAGAAAAATAGAACAAGAAAAGAAAGTGGATTTTAGATTGAGTCTCTTTTGTTTTATATTATAAGATCTCTAGACTTCTTATCTTGATTTTAATAGATGTTATTGATAAAAAAATATTGATCTTCTTTAGTGCATTTACAAGATTTTTAGATGGTTCTAATATGCATTTATTAATATCATATCTGATCTAATGTACAAGACATTGAAATCTATTTTGGTATTGCCTTGAATTCAAGATCTATTCTATTTCAAATTCTTTATTGTTGTTGATTTCTATTAGTAGAAGTGATAATTATCTTCTTTCTAATATATCTCTTATTTTGTATGGCTTAAGAAAAAATACATAGAAAATAGGATGAATCTTCAATGATTCTAGTAGATGTAATTGATATGCAATTAAGTTGATTAATTTATTTATAGGAAATGATCCAAGTCTATAATAATTAAATTTATTATAAGAGCAATTGATTTTGATATTACAACAAAGTAACCTCATCTCATTATTAATTTAGAATTGATATTGTTCCCTCTTATAAACATCTTTGTTGGTCTTTTGTCATCCTTGAACTTTATTTAATTATACCTTCATTGTTGTATATAGCTCTAATAAATAATTTACCAAATCTGTCATGATAAGATTATTAATTTTTAAAAAATTAAAAATATCAAAGTGTTATCATATATTCATTCAATTACTATATATATATATATAATTTATTAAATAATTAGATGAAAGCTATATCAATGGATTTTAATTGACTACAAAATATGGTTAGATTATTATTTTGAAAAGATTTTTTTAAAAAAGTCTATAAATGAGATTTGTACAATCTAATTTTTTTTGATAGTGACTTTTGAGATTGATTTCATATTGATAATAACTTTTATATATTTAAATTTATTTTTGTTAAACATTAGTGATTTTAGAAATCTTTATTTTTTTAATTTTTTTAATTTTTAATTTAGTATTTAATACACATATTATATAAATCTTATTTAAAAAAACATTTAAAAAGAATCTAGATATATAAAAAAAAATTAAACCATCCATGTAGATGAATGGAAATAGATGATAGAATCTCTATTTCTATTGATTAAAAATCATGCCTAATGGATTTCAAGGAGGTTGTCTAAATCATTATTAGAAATTAAATTTTTTTTTTTTTTGGAGTTGTTTAAATACCAAAGGTTAGAATTAGCAAGTTTAGATTTTAAGATATGATTTTGGTACAAAAATTGAATGATTTGGGATTTTTGTGAAAGAAATCTAAGCACTCAAAGTCAAGGTGTTGATTTTGTACTTACTGTCACTCTTTAGAGAAAAACACATGCTTACAAAAAGCAATGAAGGATCAATGATCAAATTTGAAAAGATCATTATTTTGACTATATATATATATAAATCAATAAATTCTAAGTTGAGATGAAAGAGATATTGAGAGTTGAAGTTAGCACTTGCAATCTAAAGGTAATAAGTGACCCGCTTAATTAGTGGTTGTATTTTGAGCTATATCTCAAGTAATTTGACAAGATTTTTGCTTAAAAATTTAAAGAATGTATATTATTAAGTTGCAAAGTTACATACAAATTTTGTGGCATTTGAATTTTGGATTTTTGAGATATAAAGAAAATAGTGCTCGGATGCTTGTAAACTAAGATTATGAATATTTGCTAAGATTTTTGAGATATTAGATGATTGAAAGCAAATCTATAATTAATTTTTTTATAATAAAGCCTAAAATTATAGATTATAATTTCAAGAAATTTAATAAAAATTAAATAATTGAATCAAGAGATATTAGATTATAAACTTTAAAAAGAAAAACAAATTTTTTATGCATGAATAAGATATTGAAGGATTTTTATTATGATTTGAATATTTTGTGCAAACTAAAAGAGTTTTATATGAGTCAAGACTTTATAAAGATACAAAAGATGGTCATATAGAGCTATTATAAAATTATAAAATAAAAAAGAGGCTTTAAAAGGAAATTATAGATTTTCTTTGAAGTTATTAAAAATCTGACTTACCAACAATTGATTAGTTATGATTTGGTATAAAAAAGAATATTAAAAAAAATTTAGATGTCATAGAAAATCTTTTATATAAACCTATTCAAATATAAAAGATTCTTATTAGTATAATATCTTTTTAATATTATTATATTCATTTTTTATCACAAATTACTTATTAAAGCTTAGCCAATAAGTTAAAAGTAGATTCCTTACAATTAAGTATCTAATGTATTTCCATATTAAAAATCACACCATACAACACTATAGATAATAATTATAATTAGAAAGAATGGTAAATATTGAATAAAAGAATATTTTATATTATTTTAGGTAAATTCTATCAATGATAAAAGAATAGTCCAATTATTTTCATGGTAGTTGATAGTATATTACAAATTGTCACGGACGCAGAATGTAGACTGAAAGTCTAAACAAGAAGTTCAAGAAGAACTCGCAAGAACTAGATTAATCAGATGAGTACAAAAACAATACCATAGAGGTGAGCTAGAGCTCGAAGAGATGTGTTGTCGAGACTGAAGAACTCTTCAGCCTTGACTCCAATATATATTCCTACCTAGGAAGCTTCTCAAGTAGCTTCCACTAACTAGGAAGCTTCTCAAACAACTTCCACCAATTAAGAAGCTTCTCAAGTAGCTTCCACCAACTAGAGAGCTTCTCAAGCAACTTCCACCAACTAGGAAGCTTCTCAAGCAACTTCTACCAGCTAAGAAGATGCTAGAAGGCTTTGGAAGGTTCTAGAGAGTTTTAAGAACCTTCTAGAATGTTCTAGAAGGTTTTGATAAGTATGTCCTTGACATCACGTCCTCATCTAGCTTCGAGGTCTCCGAGAAGCCATTTGAGATGTATACTCACAAACATAAAAATTCAAAGATTTGGTGCATAGTCTCTGCAATATACTCCAGTTGTCATTCACAAGGCAGATGATTCATGGATCCTTGTAGCCACCGATAATAACCAACATCTTCCACTTGAGACCATGCCTGAACTTCTGTGTCTTTATTGTGGAAGCGACCTAAAAATATCGTTTCGCCATTACCTTCATGAGTTGGTTCAACTTCAAAGATAATCACGAGTGACCTGCTACTTGGTATTTTTTGACGTCTTTTTAGTTCTTCTAATTCTTCATCTCAAGGTCAACGTCGTGAGCTACTCGATTGTGATGGCATTACTAGTGCAATATCCTCATTCCCACTAGTCATATCTAAATACACCTTGAGATTAGATATCTTGACACTACAAAATATAACAAGTTATGTTTTGATAAGACCTGGATCCCTTTTTTATTCATTTCTCTAGAGAAGGCTTCATCTTCACGCTTTGTCAATGGCCAATTTTTGATTTATTAGGATATCATTGATAGAATTCCTGTACCTTTTGCAATGCATTGGAAAGATTTTTAGCTAATTTCCATATTCGTTCATTAATATCATAGCCGCTCTAATGTACCAAGTACTCTAATTTATTCCATCTTCGCCGTAAATCTAATATCTTTTCCATCTCATATTCTTTGTGGTTTTCAATTTCTATACTAGGTAGCGCACATTGCACTCTTCCAAGAAAAGATGATTCCCGATAAGACTCTAACAGAAAAACATGAAAGACAGGGTATATCTTCATAGCAGCTGGTAACTCTAGGTGGTACATCACAAGATTGATCTGCTTCTGGATAACAAATGGTCCCAATCTCCGGTAGTCTAACTTATTACATAGCTACTTGGTCTTGATATTTCGTCGAAGCAGCCATATTTTATCTCCAATTTTGAAATTAGGTGTTTGATTTCAAAATTTATCTATAGATGCTTTGTAAGACTCTTAGGCAATTTGCAATTGAAGCTTCAATGTGGTTTGAAGCTCCGATAGCTACTTTATCAATCCTTCAGCTGCTGGGTTGTTATTCACTGATGGACTCAATAGATCAAGCTTTGGATTGTATCTATAGTTGAAAAAGAATGGTGTTTTTTGAATTGATCCATGAAGGGTGTTGTTATATGCAAACTCGGCTAGAGATAGATATGCGGTCCAATCATCTTGCTAATAGTTGATGCTGCATCATAAATATTGTTCTAAAATTTGATTTACTCGTTCTGTTTGGCCGTCAGTTTGAGGATAGAATGTCGAAGAAAGCTTGATGTCTACCTTCAATATCTTAAAAAAAGATCTCCAAAACTTTGATACAAATTGGGTTCCTCGATCCGATGCAATATCATCTGGTAGACCATGATATCGATATACATTATCAAGGAAGAGCCTTGCTATGTCTTTACTTGATGATATCTTCTTACAAGGGATAAAATATGCCATCTTTGTAAGCCAATCCACCACAACAAAGATGCTATCGAATGAATTTGATGGTGGTAGGTTTGTAATAAAGTCCATGGAAACTAAAGACCATAAACAATGTAGAATAGAAAATGGTTGTAAAAGTCCATGAAGGCAATGCTGAGGGTTCTTGGATCTTGAACAAATGTCATAAGAGAGGACAAAATCTTTCACATCTTTCTACATTTGGAACCACCAAAAATCTCAGGAAATGAGTTCCAAGGTCTTGTTGAACCCAAAATGTCCCGCAGTTGGAAAGTCATGACGAGATTGAAGGACTCGGAGTCGTGTTGGCCCTTTTGGGATATACAGCCACTCCTCAAAGTATAAAAGATTTCTTTCAACCTTGAACTTATCATCATTGATACGCTGCTTGATATCAAGGACTATTGAATCTTCAATGGTTGCAGCACATATCTGGTTGAGGAAGTCGACATCAATTGGCACAATAGCAACACAAATCCTGAATTGCTTTGGCTTTAATAATATCGTACATTGTTGATCAAGCGTTGCTTCTCCAACCTTTGGTGCAAGATATGATCTTCTTGATAATTCATCAAACAACCCTTACTGCTTTCCAGGCCAATAAGTAATAACGAAGTTAAACGTAGATAACGACATATTCCATTGAGCTTGACAATAGTTTAGAATCCGAGCCAACATGAAGTAATTCAAATTCTTGTAATCCGTATATACAGTCACCGGATGTGCAGCTCCTTTGAAGAAGTGACGCCACTCTTGGAAAGAATCCACTATAGCAAGGAGTTCCTTATCATCAATCTAATAGTTGATCTCAGCCGTAAAAAACTTCCGTAAATAGAATACAATTGGATGAAGCTTATTGACAATGCCTATCTGTGAAAGTACGGCTTTTAAAGCAAAATCCAAAGCATCAATTTCCAAATAGAAAGCCTTTGCAAAATTTGGGTGTATAAAGATTGGAGCCATAGTAAACGCCGTCTTAAGATTTTGAAATGTTTTTTCTGCTAGAGGTCCCCATTCGAGCTTATTCTTACACGTCAATCGAGTGAATAGAACAGCAACTTGAGAGTAATTCTTGATGAAGATCCGATAGAAGTTAGCAAAGTCAAGAAAATATTGTATATTTCTAACCGTCTTCGGAACTTCTCAAGATACAATTGCTTCCACTTTCTTGGGATCCATCTTCAAGCCTTCCGTAGTCATAACAAATCCTAAAAACTCCATCTCAGTTTGGTAAAATAAACACTTTTTCAACTTGGTGTAAAGTCCTTGCTCGCGTGGTTTTTCGAGTACCAAACAAACGTGCTTTTCATGCTCTTCTTTATTCTTGGAAAATATCAAGATATCATCCAGATAGATGACAATAAAATTATTTAGATGCTCTCAAAAAATGTCATTCATCATGTGTTGAAAGACTATTGGAGCATTGGTAAGACCAAATGGCATGACATTATACTCAAAATGGCCATACCTTGTATGAAAAGCTATCTTCTATTCGTCTCCTTCTTTGATTCGTATAAGGTTGTAAGCTCTCTTTAGATCAATCTTTATAAAGATCTTTGCACGTCCAAATTGTTCCAGAAGACTAGAGATTAAAGGTAATGGATAGTGATTCTTCTTTGTCACCTTATTGAGACCTCGATAGTCTACGCACATCCATAGTGAGCCATCCTTCTTCTTCACAAATAAGATTGGTGCCCCAGTTGGCAACTTTGAATGACAAATGAAGTTCTTGGCTAGGTTCTTGTCAATATATTTTCACAACTTAGCCAACTCCATCTGTGATAGGTTGTAGATTGGGCCAAAAGGCGGTTGTGCTCCTTCTTGTAATTCTATGGCATAACCGTATAGTCGGTGCTCCGATAGCATGTCAACATTCTTCTTTTAGAACACATCTTGAAAATCCTTGTATTGTTTCGATATACCTGCTATTGAAATCTGCTCTCCACTAGTTGGAGTCACATAAATGACCAATGGTGTGCCTTCCTTGTATGATCTTACAAATATTCTTGCTCCAATAAATAAAGACTTTTTAATTTGGGGTCTTTTTTGAGGCTTGTCCTTAGGTTGTTCTATGAAAAATGTTATCCTTCGCAGCCTCCAATCTATGAAAGGATTATATTTTTTCAACCAAGAAAGACCAAGAATAACAAGGTTTGAGGGGGTGCTAATAATGTTGAAAATAATATAACTACTATGGTCTTTAAACATCACCTCTATAGGTTCTGATTCATGGGTGATACTACCAAACAATAAAGGTCGTCCATCTATTACTTCTACGTGAACAGGCTTGAATTTTTGTACTAGGAAAATTTTGTAACGCTTAGCAAATTCTTGGTCTAAGAAACAAGCAGATCCTTCTGAATCTAATAAGGGTAAGATTTTTAGTTTTTGAGGGCCAAAAGATAAAGGAATTATAAAACAACGGGTAGGTTGAATAAAAAGAGAGGAACCTAGTATTGATTTGTCCAGTTGCACAGTTCTTATTGTAGCCAAGCATCCTCGTTTTTTTGAACAAACGCACCTCTAGTCTTGATGCTGCGTCTATTTTTCTTCTTAGGACAACTTCCAGCTCTATGGCCTTTTCCACAGCAATACAAACACAAACCTTCCTCCATACGTTGCTTCTTTTCTTTTGGAATAAGGAATTTGACACATTTCGCATCAATTTGCATGCCCTCCACCTTTGATTGTGAATTTAGGCTACTTGCCGATATAGTTGCGTCGTGACGACTTGTATATTGTTTGGAGTGTTGGTCTTGGTGACGTTGAAATAGGCGGTTATCGGACTTCACAGCTTAGCTAATGGCTTCGTTGAGCGTTTGTGGTTCAGGAAGAGATAACAACAAATCCTTTACATCGTCTCTTAGATCCCAATAGAATTGACTCATCAATGCTTCTTCATCCCAGTTGATGTCACATGCTAATTGCCTAAAATTCGATGCATAGACTGATGCAGAGCGAGTCCCTTGTTGTAGCGATCAAATTTTTGTTGTAACCCATTGAGCCTTGTCATGCTCGCCAATTGCTTCTGCAAATGCCTCCAAAAAAGTCTCAAAGTTGTCCAAAATTAGTGATTTTTTTTCAAACAGAGGAGCAAACCACGATAGAGCTTGTTCCGTAAGCAAAGTTCCAACCAGTCCAATGCGTGACTCCTCCGTTGGATAACGTTCAGGTTATAGAGTTGTTATCAACTTGATTTGATTGACAAAACCTCAAAACTTAGAGCGTTGTCGTGTTGTGCTTTAGCTACTATGTAAAAAAAATTGTACATGTATATTTAATGTACAATTTACTACTTAGCTAAATGAAAGTCATATCACTAGATTTTATTGGTTATAGGATGTGATTAGGTTGCTAGTTTAAAAAAGATCTATTAAAAGGATTATTATTAAGATTTATACAACCTTATTTTCTTTCTAGTAGTGACTTTTGAAGTTAATTTTATATTGATAGTAACTTGTGTATATCTTAAGTCACCTTTGTTAGACATTGGTGATCCTTAAGATCTTATTTACTTCTTTTATTTGGTGCTTAAAGCACCAAGTATGTAAATCTTATAAGAAGAAGGGTTAGGAAAGGGTTTTTAGTGTAAAAAGGGTAGTTTGGCCATTCATGTGGATGAATAGAGGTGGATGATAGAAATCTCTATTCTAATTGGCCAAAAATCATGCCCAATGGGCTTCAAGGAGGCTGCCTGAGGGTTTATTAGGAGTTAGGGTTTGTTTTTCGAAGGGAGTTGAACATCAGAGGCTAGGATCATAAGGTTTAGGTTTTTGGATCTGGTTTAGGTGCAAATTTTGTGTGATTTGCACTTATTATGAAGAAGTTATAGGCGCCCAAAGTTAAGGTGTTGATTTTGAACCTATTGTCACTCTTTTGGATATAACTCGCGCATACAAAAAAGAAATTGAGGATCGGCGACTAGGGTTGGAGAGAACACTTTCACGGCTATACTTTTCATGTATAGCTCGATAAAATCCAAGCTAGGGTGAAAGAGATATTGGGAGTTGAAGTCAGTGCTTACAACCTTAAGGGCAGTAAGTGACCCGATTACATAGTGGTTACATTTTGAGCTATATCTTAGGTAATTTGATAGATTTTTGGCTCAAAATTTTCAAGAGTGTAAATGCTTATGTCACAAGACTATGTAAAAATATTTTGTGGCATTAGGATTTTTGATTTGTGAGATATAAGAAAAATATTGCTCGGGTGTCTCTGAGCTAGAGTTTTAAGCACTTGCTAGGGATTTTAAGATATCAGACAATTAGAAATGAATTTACGGTTGATTCTTTCTTGTGATGAAATTAAAGAAGATTATCTACACTTTGAACTAAGCTTTATAGAAACTGAACGGTTGGATCAAGAGTTATTGGACTCTAAAGTTCAGCAAGAAATAAGTCCTTGCGGGTGAATAAAATTTTTAAGGGTTTTTGTGGAAATTTGAACTTTTTTTGTACAAACTTATTTGAATACAAGAGGGTTTACATATATAACTTCTCTTTTGTGAGATTTTTGTATTATTTGTCCTTTTTATTGAGGACAAACGACCTTTTGGATTTTGCCAACAAATTTCAAATAAACTCTCCACAGCCAGGTACCCAGTGTATTCCCAGATAGAAGGCCACATCATACGACAGCGTGTACCATCAAACTTGTCTAGAAGGCTAATTCGAGGCTCTTTTTATTGTAGAAGCAATGGTTTTCGTTGAACCACAGATAAAGTTGTTTCTTCTAGTGTAGAAGCTTGAGGTTGATGAAGCCCAGATTGTGCTATTCCGGATGCTCCATCGTTATGAAGTCTTACAAAGATTCCTTCAATCACCATAATTCTCTGTGATAACATAGCAAGAGCATTCATAATGGCGTCCAACTTGGACTCCAAACTTTTAGTCATATTAATGTCTTGACCTTCGGCCATTCTAAGAGAAAAGAAGTAATTATTTCTACAAGGAAGAAATATTGGTTTAGAAAAGAATACTCTGCAACTTCTAAAATGCCTTAAGACCTTCAAAAAGAGGGATAATCCATTCTCTCCAAGAAAAATAATACTCCAATATTATAACAGAAAAGATATCAGTTTAGAGGAAGGTAATCCGCAACCTCTAAAATACTAGTGTACCTTCAAGAAGAGAGGCAATCCACACTCCAATATGAAGGAACTAGCTTTAATATCTAAGATGAGAGCAGTCTCGATAAACTGTCATGGCCGCAGAATATAGACTGAAAGTCTAAACAAGAAATTTAAGAAGAATTGGCAAGAACTAGATTAATCAGATGAGTACAAAAACAACACCAGAGAGGTGAGCTAGAGCTCTAAGAGATGTATTGTCGAGACTGAAGAACTCTTCAGCCTCGACTCCAATATATACTCCTATCTAGGAAGCTTCTCAAGCAGCTTTCACCGACTAGGAAGCTTCTCAAGCAACTTCTACCAACTAGGAAGATGTTAGAAGGCTCTGGAAGGTTCTAGAGAATTCTAAGAATCTTTTAGAATATTCTAAAAAGTTTTGATAAGTATATCCTTGATACAAATACTATTCTAACACTTAATTTACTTGCTTTGATTATATATTAATTTGAAGATGGAAGATCAATGATAGTTTTATATCCACCTTCAATATCTTGAAAAGAACTTTTTAAAATTTGAATATAAATTAAATCTCTTTGTTTGATATAATATTTCTTAACAATCCATGATAGCAATAGATGTTATTAAGAAAAATCCTAGTTTTCTCTTTACATATGATAGTTTTTTTTTTATATGACATAATTTGTACCATCTTAGTTAAGTGATCTATTATTATAAATATAAAATTAAAAGAGCTTGAAATTAAATGATTTGTAATAAAATCTATAAAAACACATGATTGTCATAGACACAAAATATAGACTGGAAGTCTAAACAAGAAGTTCAAGAAGAACTGACAAGAACTGGATTAATCAGATGAGTACAAAAATAATATCAGAGAGGTGAGCTAGAGCTCCAAGAGATGTGTTGTCGAGAGTGAAGAACTCTTCAGCCTCGACTCCAATATATATTCCTATCTAGGAAGCTTCTCAAGCAACTTCCACTAATTAGGAAACTTCTCAAGCAACTTCTGCTATCAGGAAGCTTCTTAAGTAGCTTCTATCAACTAAAAAGCTTCTCTACCAACTTAGAAGATGCTAGAAGGTCTTAGAGAATTCTAGGATTCTTCTAGAATGTTCTAGAAGGTTCTAACAAGTATATCCTTGACAATGATCATGGTTGCTTTGGCAAAGATAATGGTTGATAAAGTCTATAAGATCAATGATAAAGGATCTTTGATCTTGAATAAATATCAAATGATTAGAAAAAATCTTTTATTGCCTTCTACATTTGAGGCTATTAAGGATCTCTTGAGATTAACTCCAAAGTCTTATTATATCTAAAATATCTTATTACAAGAAAATTATAATAAGCTTGAAGAGCATATAATTGTGATTTATTTTGTGAAATACAAAAGATTATCCTTGAATTCAAACTTAGAAGTATCATAAGACTTAGAAGAATTTTTTTTAATATCATGTATGAGAAGGTTTAAAAATATACTTAAATAAATTTAATCAAAAAATATTGAATCAATTGGCATTGTTGATTTTATAGTTTGGAAATGAAATTATTTTAATTTCAAAAGAATTGTTTGTTATTAATCATAAATTGTTCTTTTTTCTACTTCTATAAGATAAAAAATAAATCAACAATCATAAAAAATTTCTTTATTGTGGATTTCATAATTGACCTTTAGTTATTAAAATTTTTCTTAAATGAACAACTATAGGGTGAAATTTGTCATTTGCTTGTATTTATAACAAAATTGCATCCAAAGCAAAGTCTAATACATCTATTTTCATAAAAAAATGACTTGAAAAAGTTAACTTGATATAAAATTGGTATTGTAGTAAAAATTGTCTTTAAAACTTAAAATGTTGTTTTAGCCTCTTTGCTCTACTTAAATTTATTTTTACAAGTCAAACATTTAAGTAGAGGTGCAACTTGAGAATTTTTTTTAATAAAAATCTGATAATAATTAAAAAATATTAAAAATATTAAATATATCTTATTATTCTTAGAATTTTATAATCTACAATAGTTTGGACTTTTTTTGGATCCATCATAAGACCATCATTTGGAATAAAGTATTCTAAAAAGTTAATTTGAAGTTTGCCACATACACATTTCTTCATCTTGATATATAATCTAATATTTCTAAGTTTTTATAATACATAATAAAAATATATTATTTATATTTTTTTGTGTTCTTAGAATAGACTAAAATATCATCTATAAAATAAATCATAAAAAATTATCTAAATTTTTTTAAAAAATATTATTTATTACATATTAAAAAAAAATGGAGCATTTATAAATCTAAAAGATATGATATTATATTCAAAATATCTATATATGATTCAAAAAGTAATCTTTTATTTATTTTTTTATTTTTAATATGTATTAAATTATATTTTTTTTACACATCTATTTTGATATAAATCTTAGCTTGATTTAATTGATCAAGAAGTTTAAATATTGAAAATAGAGGATATTGATTCTTGATATTTATCTTATTAAGTCTTTGATAATTTATACACATCCGTAATAATCCATCTTTTTTCTTTATAAATAATATTGGAGCTACTATTAGAAATTTTGAATTGTGTATGAAATTTTTGACTAAATTCTTATCAATATACTCCTTGAGTGAAGCCAATTCATTTTACAATAAGTTATAGATTGATCCAAATGGAAATCTATTTTGGATCAATCTATAGAAATTCAATCTATTTAAAGATTATACTTTTTTAATCATGATTAATCCAAAATAATTGAATTATTAGAAAGTTAAATGATAATAAATATTATTAAGCTATTTTGACCATTTATTGCTACATCTATAAGAATGGTTTGATAAATAACATTTCTAAAAGACAAAGGTTGACCATCTATGATTTTTATATGTATTAATTTAGTTTTTTTATTGATGGTATTTTATAATTTTTAATAAATACTTTATCTAAAAAAAATAAGTTGAGGCTTTTGAATCTAACAAAGTAAAAACTTTATAATTTTTAGGTCCTAAATAAATATATATAATAAAATAAAGAGAAGGTTTTAAAAAAAGAATAAAATTTTTACAAGATATTGCATAAAAATCTAGTCACATGGTCTCTATTATAGCTAGACAAACTTGTTTTTCAACACATTGTCTTTTTTGAAAGCCATGCTCTTTATTATGTGATTGTATTGCTTCTTAAGATAATGTTAAGCAATATGTTTAAGTTCTCTATAATACAAACACAATCCTTCTTTATTATTATTATATGGCATGATCTTCAATATATTAGATATTTGATTATAGAAAATTTGCTTATAATTTATTAATAAAATTCTAATAAGTAATATTTTAAAAATAAAAATAATAAATAATATAATAATATTATTTTAAAAATATTACATTGATAAAAACTTCTTATATTTTAGTAGACTTGTACATAAAGCCTTTCTATGATATATAAAAAATCTTTAACATCCTTTTTTTTTTAATAAAATCACAACTTACTAGTTGTTGATAAATTAGATTATTAATAACTTTCAAAAAAAAAATCTATAATTCCTTTTCAAAATTTCATCTTTATATCAAAATTTTATTATAGCTTTATATATCTATTTTTTCACCTCCTTAAAGTCTTGGCTCCTAAAAAATTCCTTTAATTTGTTCAAAATTCTCAAATTGCAACAAAATCCTTCAATAGCTTATTCACCCACAAAGATTGATTTCTTCTTAAACTTTGTAATTCAATAACTATTAATCTAGCTATTTAATTTTTATCAAATTTCTCACAAGTGTAGATTATACCTTTAAGCTTCACCACAAAAAAATTCAACTATAAAATTATTTTCCATCGTCCAATATTTTAAAAATCCTAGTAAATGATTAAAACCCTAATTAATAGACATCCAAACACTATTTCCTTCATATCTCAAAATTCCAAAATTCTAATGCCATAAAGATTTTGTATATAATTTTGTAACATAAAAATGTATAATTTTAAAATTTTTGAGCCAAAAACTTGTCAAATTGCTTAAGATATAGCTCAAAACATAACCACTAATTAAACACGTTCACTTACTACCCTTAGATTGCAAGTACTAACTTTAACTCCCAATATCTCTTTTATCCTACCTTGGATTTTATTAAGTTATATGTAAAAAGTATAGCCAAAAAAGTGCTCTTTTCAATCCTAGTTATTGATCTTCTATTGCTTTTTGTATGCATAAGTTATACCTAAAAGAGTTTTAATAGATACAATTTCAACACCTTAACTTTGAGTATCTATATCTCTTTCATAAAAAGTCCAAAACACACAATTTTTGTACCAAAACCATAATCAAAAACCTAAATTTGTTGATCCTAGCCTCTGATGTTTAAATCCTTTAAAAAAAATCCTAATTTCTAATAAGGCTTTGGGCAGTCTCCTTGAAGCCCATTGGGCATGACTTTTGGCTAATAGGAATAGAGACTTCTATCATCCATCTCCATTCATTGACATAGATGGCCTAACTATTCCTTTTCACATTAAAAATTCCTATCCAATCTTTTTTCTAATAAGATTTACATAATATGTGTTCTTAGTACCAAATAAAAGAAGTAAACAAGATCTCAAGAGTCATTAATATCTAACAAAGGTGATTCAAAATATATAAAGTTATTATTAATATAAAATCAATCTCAAAAGTCACTATCAAAAAAAAAAAATAAGGTTGTATAAACCTCAATAATAGTTCTTTTAAATGGATTCTTTCTAAACTAATAACCTAATCATATTTTATAATTAATAAAAATCCATTGATATGGCTCTCACTTAGCCATGTAGTAAATTGTATATTAAATATATATGTATAATATTTTCACATTATAGCCAAATCACAATACAATACCATACTAAGATTTTTCTTCTTCAATAATAGGTTTTAAATGTATTGCATCCATTTGCATATCTTCCACTTTAAAATGTATGTATTAAGAAAGTGTTGGTATAATTAATAAATTATAAAGATATTCTGATGCACTTATTCAAATCAAAAGAATTTTAAGATTCTTAGATCAAAACTCAATAAATTAATTATCTTATTTTATAGCAAATTCAATTATTTAACTCAATATTTGAGGATTAGATAAGTTTAATATCAATTTTTTTATTTCATACTGCATCTATAAAAAAATATTTAATAAGTGTAATATTATTCTATTTAATATTAATTATCAATTATCAATATTATAAAGCATATAATAATACTAAAAGATTTTTGTGGCATAAGATCCAAATTTTATTGGTTGTTATATAAATTGCATCATGCTCTCTATATATGGATTAAAATTTTGCTAAAAAAGCCTCTAAGATATTCAATATTGGATCATGTCATTTAAAAATAAATAAAAACTATTATTAGATAAAATTTAAAAATAATATTTTAATAAACTTAAATTTTTATCTTGAAGTTGGATAGCTTTGAAGTTGAAGCTCAATTACCAATTGTACTGATAGATATAAATGTTGAAGTACATCAAATCATCTCTACATCTTCATTTTTTATCAATCTTGATATTTATTATGATAATAAAGTAAGTTACTATATTATAAATACTAATTCTTTGATTTGTTCTTACATTTGTGCTATTACATCTCTTATTTTTGTAAACTCTATTATAATAATATAATTTTAAATTTTAAATTTTAAAATAAAAAATAAAAAATAAAAAATAAAAATCCTGTATTATTTGTGATAAGAAATAGAAAAAGATCAAGAATAACAAAAAAGTTCTAAGAACAATATTAGTTAAGAAGTGGATTACTAAAAGCCTCTAATATACTTATATCTTATCAAGAAAAATAGATAATCTACTCTTAATCAAAAAAGATAAAACTCTCATTTTATAAATGCATTCTTATCAATCATTCAAGGACAAGAACTTGAAGAATGTAAATAAACAAAGCAACATATACATTAAAGAGAAATGATAATATATATATATATATATATATATATATATATATACATATTAAAAAAAAAAAATTAAAAATTAGAATGACTATTGTTAAAGATAAGTATATTAGAGACTCTTGCAACTAGACTAAAAGTAAGAAAGGTATTGACAAGAGTAAAGAAGATCTCACTTTTGCCTCTATATATACTATTTAACTAAAGAATTATATAGCAATATCTTATAGGCCACATAATATATATTCAATTTGCAAAATATGTGATTTACTTGTGGGACAAGTTTTTGACATGTGCGCCACATGGCTAATATTTGCAACATGACACCAACTTGTAATACAAGTAGTTAACTTGTTGGCAAAGTTTTCAACTTATTAATCACCTACAAACACTTATAAAGTCAAATCTACTTCTACAAAGCTTCTAAGAAGTTTTTTCAATAAGATATTATAAATTTTATTTATTTTTATTTACTACTATGTAATTCTACCTATTCAAAGTAAATATACTAATAATTATGGATATTTGTGACAATTGATTATTTTGAATTATTTTTATTTTTTATTTAAATATTTTGACTATATTTTGTAGATTTTTTAAACAATAAAATTAGGCCTTATTGAAGCAATTTTAATAATAGATGACAGATCTATATTCTATTTAGTTATTAAAGTATCTTTTATGTATAAAATATTTTTAAAATGATGTATTAAAAATATAAGAAGGATTACCAAATTCTCTTTGTATTGAATTTATTCAAAGTACTAATAAAACAATCTTTGAAGACTTTGGTAGTACTTCTATTTTAGAAGTTTTCATCTTTAATGCAAATAGCACTTTAAGTCATTAAAAATAATTCTATCTTTTTTGAATAGATTAAAAAAATAATAACAATTGATTTGTTGATTCCATATATGTTATTAATTTTTTATAGGGGCAATATTGACTCAACAAAGAAAAGAAACAAACTCTTGTATTAAGAATCAAGGTACAAAAAAAATAAAAAAAACAAAAACAAAAAATAAAACAAAACAAAATAAAAAAGTTCAATTTATATCAACTTATGCTATATATTGAAGCAATGGTGGAGCTCTAAGAAGAACAATCTTTGAAGCTTATTGAAAAATTGATTAATAACAATCATACTTGAAGCAAATATGTTTATAAGAGGATTCAAAAAGAATTTAATATTTTTTTTAAGCTATCAATGCAAGCATAATATTATGAAGTTTGCTTATAATACATATCTTTCAATTAAAAATTTAAATACCATACTTATAATGTGAAGTTTGAAAGTAATAATGGACCTTTTTTTGTTGTGACTAAAAAAGAAAAAAAAAATTAATGTTAAATTTTTTATTGTGTCAACATATTTGTAATGTATTGGTGACAAAGTTGCATAATAGCCCTTTTGATGTTTGCTATCTTTTGGATCAACAACAACTTAACAGACATCTATTATATCTACTAGTATGCTAGTGACTTAGATTGCCCTTTATAATTCCTAAATCTATTTTAGATGCCAATGATGTCGATTGCAACAAAGGCATTGTTTATGATTTAGAAGTATTTGTGTATCAACAAAATTATACATCTTGAAGATCTTATAGCTTGATTTAACATCCTCATATAGTATATTAAGCAATTGCTAACATTGGCCAAGTACAATCCTAATTTATTTAAGCAAATACATATAATAATTATAAATTTAATTACCACCATATTAATTGATGATTTGTTGATAAATGATCTTTTTATTGGGACACATGCATCAACATGACAAAGTGATCATGCTCATAAAAATGATCTTGCTAAAAGATCTATTTTGGTATTTAAAACCATAAATTCCATATTTAAAGCTTTAAGTATATGCACTACATATCGCATCTAAGGAAAGATGTCAAATAATGGTCATTGTACTAATTTATTATATTACCTATTTAAAGGATAATTAAATCCTTTAAACACATCAAATACAATTCCTATGGCCATTCAACCAAAAATTCGTATAAATGATTCTTTATTACACAATATTCAAATTACAACAATTATCCAAGAATAAATGGCAACTCGACAATTATCAATAATAGTACAAAAAATATTGTAAGTGATAGTGATAATCATAAGAAGAACTTTGCAATTGATTGCTATAATTGCAATAACGTGAAAGATGACAATAATGATTATAAAAATGGTTTGATTCAAAAGATAAATGCATTAATTCTAATATAGATGAATCATCTTGAAATTCATTAAATTTGAATCAATTACTATTTAAAAATGATAAATATTAATGAATGATTAATATTAATAACATAAATATATTACTAATATGTATACAATGTAATATCTAGTCTATAATATTGTCCAAAGAATTGTATACCATTATACAATTTATCTACAATTGTTGCCCAAGCAAAAACTAGATTGCATTCCGTTGAAGGAAGCACAATCCAATTTCTACTGGCAAAAATAATTGGTTCTCGCCATCTTTACTTCTTCTTCTTCTTCTTTTTTGTTTTTTTATAATGCCAATAAGATATGCATGGATCACATCAATACCAACATGGTAATGGTTGGGGTGGTGGAAATCTCATAGTTCAATAATAAGAAAAGTTTAGACAGATCCATGTTCTTTGTATCTTATCTAAAAAAATTCATTCATCTTAAAATAAATTGATAAATATAATTGAATCATGTAAAAATATTTTGTGTGTCTATATATGATAGATCTACAAAAATCAATTTGATTTCATAAACAAACCAATCATAAATAAATAAATTTTAATAATCTTATGCATATATATATATATATATATATATATATAAGGATAAAAATATATTTCTAAAAAAATAAATAAATCTTCTAATCAATTCATGCGCTACATGTATTTTAAGCAAAATTCTCATACAATAGAATTTGATATAATATATATATATATATATATATATATATATATTTTGAAGATTATATATATATATATATATATATATATATATATATATATAATCTTATATAATAGAATTTATTATAAGATATTTACAATACTTATTATTTTTAATATAAAAGAAGACTTTTGTTTGTTTACTAGCTTGAAAATAAGTCATATAAAGAATGTCTTTGGACTCATGGTGAAAGTTGCAATGTAAATAGCTATGAAAAAAAGTATTTGTAGATGAACTTGCAAGGATGAATATTTTGTTTATTATCAATTAGCAACCAAACATTGTTTGTTTACAATTCTTAACAAAAATTTCTAATTGTAGAGCAAAAATTGACATACATCAATATATGTGTTTGATTCTACATTGTATTGAATTTGAATACAATTCAATTGTTTATAATTTTTTCTTATATTATAGATTTTTCTTTCATAAGTTTGTAATATTATTTATATAATAAAAAATGTATGTAGGTGAGCTTGCAAAAATCAATATCTTATTCATTTTATTTAATTACTAATTATATTTATTATAATTTGTAATTATAGAGTAGAAATTAGGATGTATTTAGATGTTTATAATAGATGCCAAACTTCACATTGTAACTATATTAAATATCAAAACAAAAAAAAATTATTATGATAGGTATCAAAAGAAGTTAAAATATATAAAACATCTTTGAATTTTAAAAATAATTTATTTTTCAAATGGTAAAAAATCTTGAGATAAAATTTATCCATCTATTTTATATTTTATTGATAAAGAATATTAAATTACTTTTAAAATCAAACTCTTTATAAGTGGATTCTACTTATTATTAAAAATAATTAAATAGATTATTACATCATAAAATTATTTGAAGTTCTCTATAATTTAAAGAATTTATAATAAATTTATTTAAATCAAATTTTTAATAAATATACTTAGGTGTAACAAAATATATTTTATAATATATAAAAAATACCTTAGGATATTGTAATGTATAAAAGGATGGCAACAAAGAAGTTCTTAGAGGTTTTACTAAAATTTATTATAAATATGAAAAATAAAATATAAAAATATAAAAATAGATTATAATTATTTATCTTGGATTTTATATTAATCAAATAATAAATTAATTATTATAATTATCTATATTTATACTATATATTATTATAAAAAGAAATAAAAATTATTGTTAAATAGATCTAAAGTCCAAATTTTGGTACTTTGGACATAATCATGTCCAAAATTTGATATGTTGTAAGATTCTTTCCAAATTCAACTTCAATTTGGAGAGGACTTGTTGGTCATCTTAAATCAACAATAGATGGTGGCTTCTCTTATTGGATATTGATCTACAAGTACTATTTATAAGAATTCTTTTTGTATTGAACTTAATAAGTTGTAGCCAAAATTTATATAAAAAAGAATTTTATACCAACTACTACTTTGAGTTGGATTGCATACCATTCAACTTTGAAAGAAGCTGCAAAGATTGAACTTAGATCATAAAAATAATAAATAAATAGAATAGTGAGTTGAAAAGTAGTCTATATATATATAATTAATTTGAAGAGAATTTTTTTATCAAAAATAATAATAATAATTACTTGACCTCATATTTAATATTTTGTATTATCTTTTTGTTCTTTTTTTTTTAACTTTTATAACTATCAACCGTAGTGATTACTTATACTGCTTTAATTAATTGTTAATGGCTAATCATCTTTTTGTTAGTGGCTAATTACTCTCTTGAATTAATATGTTATAATTCAAACTTCAAGATATCTGATTCTTATTTAGATCAAGTATTTCCAACATGTCTTCTTTTGTCTAGATCTTATTGGTTCAATTCTTATATAGATTGGGTGTCTCCAACCTACCTTCTATTATCAAGATTTTATTGGTCTAAATCTCTTTATTAGATTAATTCTTTTAAATAGCCCTTTATTAATTGAATCAATTAAAAATATCTTTATTAGAAAGCTAATCACATAATTAAATAAAGAATAAATATTAATATTTTATTTTTTAAAATTAAATTACTATATTTATTTGATAATATTCTAAAATATTTGATTGAAATAACTTATTAATTTTAGATAAGAAAGTTTTAATTTTTTATTTATAAGATATAAAACTAAATATATTCTTTAATTAAGAATACTATTAGGTGGACACCTTTCTTTTATTATGTGGAAAATCTCTTTTACTACATAGATACCTCTCTTATATTTATCTATATTCAAGCTGCAAATCTCTTAATATGCTCTTCAACATTGCAACCATTACTAGCCATGTTCCTTGCTTGAGTTTTTAAGCATTGTCGTGTAGTGACACGGCCATTAGGTGAAAGAGAGAGAGAATAACTATAATATATAGGAGCTCAAATAGAAATATTTGAGCAAATTTATCTTAGAATTATAGATAATAGAGAAGAAAATATAAAAAAAAAAGTTAAAAGGCTTATGCTGCCTTTTTATAGGAGAGGTTTCCATTTACTTTATATGGCCATAAATAAGGCAAAACAAAGTATATTAGAAAAATAAATAATATGGAAATTATTAGGGAGGAGTTAAGAATAGATTTGAAGAAATTTTACCTCAAAAATCTCACAATAGATACCTAAAGAGAACTAGTTATGAGCCAGGGTCGGAATCAAACCCCAAGGTACAAAATCACGTGCCTACAACAGGTCGGGAATTCTTTGGTAGATCAAAAGATGGAATTAGAGAGCAGACTAAAGGGTCTTTCTTTGAACATTGATTGGGAGTGATTTGAGTTTGTAATAACTTTGTAAGGGCTTTGCAAAGTCAGGGTTGATTTTGGTAACCTTGATTTTTGTAAAATATATTGGGATTTACATTTTTGAGCATTTTGTGAGATTGATTACAGATCTACGGGTGAGATTTTGTGGATTGGTGCATACGATTGTGCTTGTAGAGCTGAGAATTTGAGATTGATCTAACAATTCAATCAAAGATTATTGAAGTTTATGTGGGTTGAGGTCTCACAAATTGAGAATTGAGGATCATTTAGGTTTTTTGAGATTTCTAGCAATCTACTAATTGGATTGGAGTGAAATTTATATATGTGTGTAGAAGATTTAATTTCTTACATACATGTGAAATTTGGAAGAAATTAAATGGTATAAGAAGGAGATATTGGTACTAGACAATCAGCATTAAGGTTGGAGAAGGAGGTCAGCTGACACTCAATTGAATTTTTGGATTGAATTTCTTGTTGGTAAGTTTGATCCTCTTCAAATTTCATGTGTTTGGTGCCAATTTAGTTTTTAAGAGGTGTGTAAATTTTTAAGCAAGATCAATGATTTAGTCAATAGATATTGAGATTCTAAATTGTCCTAAGGTTGAAATAAGTTAGTTAGAGTTTATTTTAGGATTTGTTAGGATTTGATCAGGGTTGACTAGGATTTAATTAGGGTTTAGTTTAGGATTCGGCTAGGATTTGGTTAGAATTTAGGTTATGGTTTGTTTTAGGATTTGTCAGGATTTGAGTAGTATTGACTAAGGTTTAGTTAGAGTTTAGTTTAAGATTCAGCTAGGATTTGGTTAGGATTTAGTTTTAGGATTTGTTAGGATTTGACCAGGATTGATGAAGATTTAGTTTTTGGATTTGTTAGGATTTGATTAGGGTTGGTTAGGATTTAGTAAGGGTTTGTTTTAAGATTTGTTTTAGGATTTGTTAGGGTTTGACCAGGGTTGACTAGGATTTGGTTAGGATTTAGTTTAGGATTTATTTTAGGATTTATTAAGATTTGACCGGGATTTAGTTAGGATTTAATTTAGGATTAGGATTTGGTTAGGATTTAAGTTAGGATTTGTTTTAGGATTTGTTAAGATTTAGTTAGGATTTAGTTAGGATTTATTTTAGGGTTTGTTTTAGAATTTGACCAGTGTTGACTAGAATTTAGTTAGGATTTAGTTTAGGATTTGGCTAGGATTTGATTAGGATTTAATTTTAGGATTTGCTAGGATTTGACCAGGATTGGTTAGGATTTGTTTTAGGATTTTTTAAGATTTGACCAAAATTGATCAAAGTTTAGTTAGGGTTTGTTTTAGGATTTGTTAGGATTTGACCAAGGTTGACTAAGGTTCAATTAAGGTTTGATTAAGGATTGTTTAGAAATTGATTACAAAAGTTAGGACTAGTTATTGTTATTTCCTTTTATCTTCTACAACCAGATGCCCGGAGCATTCTTGAATAAGACTTCATGACATACGACAACATCTAATGTTGTGAATATCTTCCTCTTTTCTTTAAATGATTCTCACCAAATCACTACATCTAAAGACTAGATCAATGCACCAATGCTCAAAGGAACTTGTGATCCATTGACTTAGAAAAAACACAATCATATTTTTTCCAAAGAATTCTTAAAACCATCAACTTTGTTATGACAGAGTTGATCCAAGGTCACAACTATGTGAAAGAAATAAGAAGAGCCAAGCTCTATTGCATAAAATGGTGCACCTTTGCAGTTTGTCAAGCATTAGGTGCAATCTAACCTCTATTCAAACAAGGTGAAGTACCAGAAGGCAGATCTTTTATGAATCATATCATCTAGCCTAACAACTATTTGATATTAAGTCTATCAACTTACATTTGAATTTGCATCCTTTGGAGTTGTCTTTTATATAAGCAATAAACAGCACTAGCAAAAATAGGAACCAAAACACTAATTGGAGACCATACCGAGCAGAGGAAACAATCCAGCATCCTGCACACTTCAGCTCTTTATTTTCTAGATTTCAAGGAAGTGAAGCTGGTAGAAATCTGGCACATTTTCACTTGTTTATTCCGACGTAAGGGACTGACCACTACCTTGTTTTTACGTCTTAACGTCACATCCCCGCAGGTCACCAGAAAACAAGATTGGCTAGCTGCAAAGTTCCGAAAAGTCCTCTGGGAGTCAAATGAACAAAATGCCGACCTTCAATCAAATATACAAGATTAAATTCTTACGGCTGTCTTCATGTACTAAGTTCCCAGTCTTTTTTAAAGAATGACATACTTTCGTGAAATCTAATAAAAAGGCGATTTAGCCTTCTCTGAGAACTGAAAAAGTAAAATTAAGAGGGAGAGACGCAGCTATCTTACGGTACAAAAACTCACTACTTTCTTTGTATGGTATAGTGAGCTGTGCTCTGTCCCTCACAATCTGATCCAAAAAGACAAAACATATGGAAGGTCTAAAATGAGGGCTGAGATGGCCTGCAGCTCCTTGAACGAACTGGCGCTGGCTAGTGCTATCCAAACCTTGTGATTTGTGCATTCACAAGTTTATGTCGACGGGGCACAGATATGTTGAACCTGAAGCACCCACAGGCCGGTATATAGTTCTGTATGTTTTCTGATCAATTTGGGTCATTTTGGCAGTGTGTAATGTTATTACGCAAAGGTTATGATCGTCTTAAAGCAGTCAAAAGTAAAAGAGCTGCAGAGTCCTTAGCTTTCTTCACACTCGCCATAGGCTCCCCAACACATTCTTCGGTCCATCCATCCGTGGTGGTCAGAACCCGTACAGAGAACGTAAACTTCTTAGCATGCGCTGGTCCGCTCTCCAGAACGCATCTGTTGAAACTCCGAAATGTAGATAGTCAAGAAATCAATAGCTTGTTCTCAAACACTCAAAGATAAGGTATAAACACAGGAGGATACAACAAAAACGCTAACAATGCAAGGCAAGACTACCAGCTTGAGGGTTAGACACATGTCGAAAACAAAAAGTTCTACAGAAGAGTGGAACAAACAAGCGAAGATTAATGTAAGCTCACTTGTACTGTGGCATCGGCCACTGTCTCTTAAGACAAAGGTCATTGAGCGTTTGGCGAGTGAAGTTAGTGTGACCGTTCTTGCCCAATTTTCCAGCGTTCGAATCACAATTCTCTGCCTCAGCTTTCTCTCTGATCACCTCCTTTTCCTTCAATATGACCAACGCATTACGAGCAGCTAATTTTTGGGCCAATTTCTTCTGAGCATTTTGCGCAGAACCTATCTGTACACCGTCTACATACACCTCCACAGTCGCAACGCTCCCTGCACGAGACGCTTTGTACTCCAAACCTTCAGCTTGTTGTTGACAACGCTCCTGCAACTCTCGTACTGGATGCATCGGCAATGTCTCTGGGGTCACCATGGGCTGCAACAAGGGCTCAAAAACCTGTGGACAGCGTGTAGTAGTGACGAAATCAAGATTATGTTGAGCTGTGTTATGACTCTTCGGTGCACATGAGAATCAAATACTTTCAATTGATGCATCTTGAGAGACGAAAAAGCAGAACTCAATTCCCATAAGTACAAGAGCATGCGAAATAGTACTACCCCACTGGTGCATGACAACCCGCAACTCTTCCAACCTTAAATATCAAAGCCCGACAGCCCACACATGATTGGGATCACCATCTAAGATATCTACTTGCGAACAGATAATTTTGATTCGAGTAGAGAAAACAGCAACTAAACCTTACGCGTACCTTCCACACTTGGTCTGTGTCAAGACGAGTGTCCAGGAATAATGCGCCTGCAATGGATTCGAAAATATCACCCAGCACTTTGGGGGCCTTAAAATCCCCTAGTCCAAAAGAGTTCACTCCAGGCTTGTCTAACTCCGCGTGTATATCATTCACGAAATTGCGAATCTGGTAAAAAGACGCATGTCGTTAGTATCAACAATATCTCAACCACACTGAAGCATAATTTGAAGTCCAAAACTAAATGATGCCACCAACTTTACTTCATAAAAAAGGAGGCGACAGCAATCGGATAGACAGACGTAAGATGCTGCCATGGTACTACCAGTATCCATGACACAAAACGGATAACAAAACAAACATTGTTCATTTCACATAAGAGAGGCGAATGGAACCTCTCAGTACCGAGAAGTCAGACCGATCTGTTACAGACTAGTGTATAATACCTGCGTTTCTAAAGCGGTTGAACCATGCCGCAAATGAAGATGAAACGAGTGCTTCACAGCAACACGTGCGAAATTTTCGTTTTTCACTGCAGCAGCTCGCAAATCGGTCAACCTACCTGGGGGCAAATCAGTATATTTAAAGAATAGATAACGTGTAATCAGATGGTCCAACACGGCATCCCCCACAAACTCCAGCCTTTGGTAGCAAGGAACTCCCAACGATGGTCGAGACGCATGCGTGATGGCCTCTACCAATAAACTTCGTTCATGAAATTCATGGCCAATGCTTTTCTGTAATGATGAAAAGTCTATGCTCCGCATAACGGTTTCAGGAACTTGGCAGCCTCCTGTGGCCAAGTCTGCCTCCGCGTCATCAAACTCCACAGGAATGCCTACCCAGTTCATGAAGTGGGTAGCAGCATCCTGACCCCCCTCCACATAATACATTCCTATTAATGCCTCCACCACGTCTGCCAAGGTTTTACTCGAAAGCACTCGATAGGAACCGGAATCACCTTCAATTTCACCGTCTTCCATATTTGCAATTTCTGTATTTAGCTCCTTGACAACAATTTCACCTTCCTCACCGACAATCTCCACTACTTCTCTTGCAACTTCAGGTTTCGACTCCTTATCCGAATCATCGCAATCTTTCGTGTCCTCATCGAACACAGGAGGTACTCCCGGTGCGGCCCACCGGGACGGTGCAAAGCGGTCGGCCTGAATGTAACTCTGAAGCCCTTTCTCTAGGGCATATTGATACAAAACGGAATTGCTGACAATTTTCTGTCTCATACGTGTAAGCTGCCCCTCATGTTTACTAGGGAACTTCAGGAACAATCGACGACTAACAACCCATTTAAGGTACGCGTCGCCTAAAAGCTCAGCACGCTCATAGCTGAATGTCTCTTGACAAGAAGCAGCCGTCAACGCCTCCAACACCTAACGCATTTTTCATTTTGATCAAACTCAATCCACCGAAGTAAGAAGTGGCAGCACTCCATATATAATTATTCCCTAATCATTTCAACCCATACGTGCATTAAAAGAGCCTCAACGACTTGCAAATCAATGCAGAAGAGCTGGAACTAGCACAGAAATCAGTCAGGGTATCAAGGGAACGAATATGCATGCCTTCGAAACTGGAATAGGGTAATTGATTTGGTGCTTTAGCTGTACAGCAAGCAGCAAGCTCTCCACACGTCTCATGACCGATGGCAATCTTTGTGCACCTCTCACCAGAGATCCCGAAAGAGGATGTACGAGGCAAAGCTCAGGTGGCAGCATGACATAATACGTCTTATCCGAGGCATCCAGCGAATCGAGTGACCCACCTTTACAAATCGACATAAACGTTACAGGTTATTGAGCAGAACCTCTGGTGAAGTCTATTTCAGTACGTGATCCATAACATTCACAGAATTATGTAACATTTCTGGATTATTAAAAACTTGAGAATTCTTCCATCTAGTTACCCCTAACCAGTAGACATTTTACGCTTGAACTAACCTCTAATGATGACCACAACCACTCAATCTGGAGTAAAGCTAGCAAGCTAGATTAGAGCTACTCAGCAGATAATCAAAAGTTGTGTTGAGAGATAAACCATCAGACGTATCAAAACGTGGAGACAACAAATTTTTGCAATGAGAAATTCCACGGCCCCTCAAAAGAGGCTGTTTCTTGCAAATTAACTCGACCCCATACCTGCATAAGGCCAAGATCAGTGCGATTAAGACTCAACAATTTACTCGCCATCGTTACAATGGGCAAAATCGCAAACAAACATTTACTCAAAAGCAGATTTGGTGAAATTAAAAGGCCGGAATTGTATTAACAGAACCATCCCCTTCGTCATGATCTATTCGACTTTGAAATAAGTTTAAACAAGCTAGCTTGTTGAACTACGGCGATGAACTGAAACTCGACAGCTGTGGACCTCACTTTTGTTTGTAATAATCCGCATACGATGTGTATTCCAGTGGACCAAGGTATCCATCCTTTTGAGGAAAAGAGCTGTCGGCTGTCATGTCAAAGCGCACCGAATCCACATAAAATCTCTTCCCAGAATGCACCGCAGTAACAATCCTTCCCACCAATCCTTCAACTTCAACAAAACCATCCGCTATCAACAGCTTACCCTCGGGAGGTACTTCCTGCACAGTTGTCTTCTCCACCATGTCTGAGGTAGGAAGCAGACCCGTGGCTTTCACAACATCAAATTGAGCTACCGCGCCACGAATACCATACGTTGGATGCGCTCTTTGCCTAAAGGCCAAACTACATCGCAGTTTTCCAAACCCGTACTCTCTACGATCCCCACCAAGAGCACGTTCGTCAGTCCCCAAGTACACATCAGGTCGTGCGCGCTGGAGGGGATTACTCCATGAATCAGTCTCGATCGTCCTTCTCACAAGGACCCAGTCCACCAGGTCTTTAGGATCGGAGGCAACCTTATGCAGAACTGGAGCAAAGAGATACGCCTTGGCGGGATCCCAAGGAGTAGTTGCCGGCTCGACATTCACGTCTAAAACAATGCTCATAAGCCTCACATGAAAACTCTTGAGCCCAGTCAACTGCGAATACAACCAGCAACCAAAGTTCTAAATACAATAAGAAAGTTCCATCCAAGATTATACACATACATAGCTTGTCAGCAAAATGCAACAAGAATAACGATTATAAGAGAGTTGTATTACCTCTTGCAAGCTCAAGTTCAAAGCACCAAAAAACTTTAGAGACGCTCTAGTAGTCATCGTTCGTGCGACAAAAAGATCCATTGTCATGGTTAACACCTGCATTGGGAATAGTGCAGCATTAAAGGACGACTGATCCATATTTATCAAAAGCAGCGAACAAATACCTGGGAATTAGAGCAACAATGCCGCTTTCTAAACCTTCGAATTGCATCCAGATCCCTCTTTTTCCAGCTCACCGTGATCAGTAAAGAAGGGTTCGGTGGTGAAATCTTGTGAAATTCTGAGAAGCAACAGCTAACCTCGTCATGAAGCTGTTGGCCGACGAGTAAGGCAAAGTCTGATGTCTCGGTCAAAAGACTGTCTTTCGAGTAGCCAACGTTTTCACACTTCACCTTGTACATAAATACGAGCACCTTGCTGCCTTCCTTTGCATCCGAATCTTTACCAGCCACTATCCAAGCGCCCTGCAAAAGTTTGCAAAGTATCATATCACAGTACAAAAGTGTGCACATTTCATGCACTGATGAAGATCGCAAAACCCCAACGTTCTGAGTGAAGCAAGAACACTGTCCGGTGCGAAAGAAAATTTCAAAGCAAGATCTGCTTTACCTTCAGAATATCTGCAATCCCCTCTGGATAATATTCTCGATGACGGGATGTGCCAGGAAGAGGCTCTCCCTCTTCAATACCCTCCAACTTAGCAGCTTCTTCCCCACTTCCTTTATCAGGTAATAGCATGTCCGTGAATGCCCCCATTTCGTGCATTTTTTTGCAAGCCTCCAAGCACACAGACTGTACCCACGTCGTCAGTTCATTATATCGAAAATTAAAAGATCATGTGAATACTTTATACCATGAAAATAAACCACACCCGTAACTGCTTGCACAAGAAAAAGTGTTTGGCCTGGCCAAATCCACCAAAAAACTTGAACAAATAAATGGAAAAAACCCACCTGCTGCGCTCCTCGCATAGAATTACATTCTGGGCCTTCCACAGCCTCAAACGGAGCATTGCAAGGCAACTGCAGTCTGCACGAGTATCTTACAGCACCTCCTTGATCCTCAATTTTGTTCATAATGAACTCAGGTCGCAAGAGAGAATACCTACAAGATCGTTGCAGAAACCTTCAGCACCTTGGAGCATTGATCCAAATTTAGTTCTTTTTTAAAAGAAAATGCAAGACACGGACAAGCAATCTTGATAGTTACAACTTGAATCAAGATAAAAGTATACCTGTCACTGGGAAGCTGAGAGCAGTAGAAGTGAATAAGACCTACAGCTGAGTTCATGCTCACGACTGCCCCAGTGACTGGCACCTGGTAAATCTCCCCTTCCCCAATATCAATGGAGGCCAGAATCGCATTCTCCCATTTTTCACCCAGATCAGTTCTTTCAATAGCCTCCTTCCGTAAAGTCTCCTCACTGTTTTTTGCATTCCGCAAAAATGCCTCATGTTGCAGATTTCCTCTGTTGGAATATTGCCACACGAGCCAATAATATAAAAAAACTACTGCACTCACATCCTCAGACGATATAATTTCCAAAGTACTTGGCTCGACAAGTTACATCGCAAACGGGAAACCGAGGTCGACATGCACGTAACTATCCTACAACAAAAACCATATGTAGAGAACTACACATCATAATAAATTAGTTGTAAAGAATTCAGTCTACTGCATTCAAATTCTTGTTCGAAGCTCGCAACCACTCTCTACAAAAAAAAACCTGAACATTTTAGGGTCACAAGTCTGACACAAAAGATCTATGCGGACATAATCATGTACTAGATGCACGTTGACATCGTTTCAACCTGAAGAAAAGAAGCATTTGAACCAATATTGAGAAACTTTTGACATACCTCTCAAGCATTAAAATATAATCTGAACCAGGCTTCCGAGCACGACCACGAGACTGGATGTAGGCTAACACGGTTTTAGCAAGATCAAAACGGATGACCACATTACATTGGCGAATATCTAATCCCTCCTCGGCCACGCTTGTAGCCACCAGCAACGTCACCTACCCCATCCATTTTTACCTTAGGCCAAACAACGAATGCCAAGAAAATTGCAGACGACAGCTGCGTATTGTATTCTAAGACCGAGGCCAGAAGAAAGTCAGATGCCAGTTACTAGGATACTAGGATCACTCAGCCCTAAACATGTGTGGATGACATAATGACAGTCGAAAACACTAAATCGGAACTACATGCAAAAACAATTATGAAGACCTTCCCCCCTTTAAAGGAGAGTAAGCCAATTAAAGATGATAGGTGTGCATCATAATTGCTTACTTTCCGCTACATGTTAGACTCGGCTTGCTAACTGCCGAAAAATAAAAGCCAATGAACTTAGTCAAATTGCAAACCATTGCAGCCAGAAAAAAACGTTATGATAATGATAAGCACATATACTCAGTGTAGTACCCAAAAGTGTTTGTAAATTTAACACTAGCCACACGATGAAGGGCAAACCTGGATACCCAGAAACTTAGAATTGTCCGAAGGGGAACCTCCCATAGAGACAACGTACCCAATTGGGCAACTAGGTCATCGCTGATCACAGGGGCCTTAACTCAGCTGCTATAGAGAATTAAGGCCTTTGTAATCAAGGACAACCTAGTGATCCAAGAGGTCATGAGTTAACAACTCAACAAAGCAATTCACGCAGTAAAGCCATGGTGGACCAGGGTTATAGCACACCCGTCCATCTCGAAACTTGGAAATAGTCTCCTGCATCTGCCGTGTCCGCATGTCTTGGTTATTGTTGTGCCCTATCAGACTGGCACATTTCACAATCTTCAATGAAGGCAATTCTGCAAAGACCTGCAAAGCGTAACACCCAACCAGACTCATTTCTTCCTCTTTAATGTCCTCTGTACAGAAAAATTAGATGGAACGGGAAGTACCACCGCAAAACTTCCGAGTCATAATCACCATTGAAATTTACACGATTAATCTGTAAAGTATGTCATCATTCTTGAAAATAGTTGAAGGCATTGATGTCGATAAGACCTTCCCACATTCTACCAAGTAAAGCATTCCATGCAAAACTCTCCAAGTGAAAGACTAGGAAAAGCTGCAGGACGCAGTCAGCTTCTTGAAAATGCTCTGATGACAAGCATAAGTAAACCTTGAAGAAGTTGCATGGACAGTCTGATTAAAACGCAAGGTTCACGGTACCTTGGGCAGCACCTGTGCTGCGATTACCCGCTCCACAAATATAATAGCTCGGAAATCATCCGTATGCTGATAACCTATTAAAACCTTAATCAAAGACTGCACCTTCGGAGTCACTTTTCCATCTGCTACAGCAGCCCCAAGAATCTCATCCACATGTTCACCCACTGATACCGCTGCATTCACAAAATCACATAGTCGCCAAAAAAAGTGAGCGTTTAACTAGTCGACCCTGCGTAAACTATATCAAAGTACCCATAATCGGCAAGAATACTACATGCCCTTTTTCATGTGGTAGAATGACAAGTTCAAGAAGATAAGTTGGAAAAAATCCAAAGGATGATATGGTCATCTCCAATCTGGCAGAAACAAAGGTTACTCTCAGGTATGACAAAGACACAGCATTCACCTTGAGAATCAGGAAGCTCTCCTTCTTCCACATCCATAAGTTCTTGTATTTTGTCATCCTCAGAATCGGCACATCCTACATGTTCAGCAGGGTCTCTACTGCCTGCAGCACCTTCACGTAGACTGCATCGCAGAAGAGTACAAACCTTCTTCAAGTACAACTTTTGAAACTTCACATCTAACTGATGATTAACCCTTTCATCATTATGAAGACTTGTAAGATATCCCAGCGAAACCTGTGGCAATGAGGACAACATATGGCATTACGTACCGTACCAAAATCAAAGCTTGACAGTAACACCTCATAAAAGTGGTCTGTTATCGCACTTCATACGTTTTGCAATCTTAGCAGAACTTCAACAGACCTTGTAAGCACACCATTGACCCAATTCATCAAGTGCATATGTAATGGCTCTAAGCTTTTGAGAAAGATTAGCTGCGCCATCGCTTTCCGTTCTCTCCGCGACACCATACACAAGACGCAGTTCCTCTTTAGCACCCGCATCCCGAGCGCCCATGAATTTCCATTTGCTGCGTCTGACACTTGCATTAGCAGCCTCCGCTACAGTGGCATCCATCTGTTTTATCTCTTCCCGCAACGAGAAAAGCAAGGCCGGCTTATCGTACAGAATCATTGTCTCTGACGGCATAGGCACGTCCTTCTCGAGCTCTTTCCGATCCTTAATTGCACACACTATCGAATCCAATTTGCTTTCTAAATTTCGAATCTTTATTGCACAATCTTCCTGGTTTGATACCCCTGTCCAGCAAAAATACAATCAAGGATAGATTATGCATGTATCTTGGTAAAAAGAAAATCCCATATACAAGCTCAGCAAAAGGCTAAAGAAGATTAAATCTAATTGTTCCATACCATCCGAGTGTCAAATATTATGTCAAGCGTAATGTACTGCTGCAACCACCCAAGTAGCTATCAAAATGTCCACATGTTTACATACCTTTGAGGTTCACAGGCGATGCTGTCATCCCAAAGACACACGGTCGCTTATCTTTAGGTGTAATGTGATAGAATTCAGACATCACCAAAGAGTAGGGATGTTTCTTCACGGCATGGTGGCACTCATCGAGAATGAGTAGATGAATGGCTTCCATTTTTACAATGCTATGCCTAAGAATGTTCAAAAGAATCTGTGCGGTCATTACAAAAACCTGCAGCAAAGAAAAGGTCGTATCAGGTCCCTGAAATAGCAGAAATTAATAACACCTTTACACCAAAGGTAACAAGTTCGTTATCGAACACAACTGTGCATATAAGTACAAACGATAACAACACATAGTTTCAAAACCGTGGACTTATTTTTTAAAGTATTAAAAGAAGGATAGGGCTAGAATATGTACATCTTTGGTATCAAACTCTCGCTGCCACCTTCGGGCGTCCCAAAAATCTTGACCCATCTCTCCGCAGTAGTGACCAACACTAAACTTTGTGCCGTTGCGAATCATATCTGCTTGCTGCGAGATTTACGAAAAATTAAATAATTAATTAAATGAAAAAAAAATGGTGGATCGACGGCCGCACACCAACAACATACAGTATGACCAAATTGGCTTGAGAGAGCAACGAAAATCAGAGACGATAAAAGATTCGAGCCTTTGAAGACAGCAATTCAGGAATCCCAACTATATTATGCTTCACAAATCCGAGCTAGATAATCAGCAATTCAAACCCCCATTATTTATGATTAAAATAACCAATGTCACAACGAAAGAAAATGAATAGACTTTGTTACGTAGTAGATATCACAGCACCTGGTAGACGAGCGGTACTTTAGGGACGAGAAACACAGCGAGCATACGCTTGTCATGCTCCCGCAACACCTGGTGCTTATGCTTCATCAACAGAATCGCAATCAGGGTCTTCCCAGCGCCTGTTTCTAGAAATGCAACCGTATTCTTCACCTTCGCTTGAGCCAGCACTTCAAGCTGATAAGTCCGTGCCTTCTCCTCACCCTCATCCTTCCCATATTGTCCATTCTCCATTCTCATCTTCGCGGCCTTCTCCACCCTGTCTTTCTCCCTCTCATTTCCAACACGCGACCGCTCCCACTCCCTCTCCCGATCACGAAACGGCGCAACAAATCGCTCCCGAGCTTCCATCCTTGATCGCCGGTCGCAATCCCCTCTGCCAATCCAAGGCGTGTCGCGCGTCACTGTGGAACCGAGGTAGTCTCGATAATTTCCCAATTCACGGTAATATCGCCCCCTCTTCTCATCGCGCCTATCATCAAAGGCATATTCGAAAGCCGACCTTCGCTTCCTCCCCTCCCTGCTGTCTCCCGTCCTCTCCGCCCTCTCTTTAGACCTCTCTCTGGACCTAGACCTCGACACAGACCGCCTCTCCCTGCTCCTCCTCACGCCTCCTCTAACACCACCACTTCTACCCTCCAAGCCAGCCTCGCCAACTCTACCGTCGCTCTCCCGGCTCCTCTTCCCTCGATCATGAGCCTCGTCAACTACGCCCCTTGCTTGAACGTCTCACCCCTCCGCTCCCCTCCTCGCTCCATCAAACCACTCGTAAGTCAATCAATTCGCAGCGCTCTAATTCAATCGCTTCTTACTTGACAATCACCTCCGCTCCTCGGGAGCGATAGTGCTAGAAAAGAGCCACTTCTCCACCTTCCTTTGCCTCCCAGCCATGGCGAAAAGCTCCGACCGCACGCAACTCGTCCTCTTGGAAGCCCTCCCTACCTACCGACCGACCGACGGACGGGGTGTCCGTTGTTGATCGGTCGCCGCGCGATTCTACGCAGCTTCTGTGATCACACATGCGCCAGAACCGTCGCTCCCTTTGAGCTCCAGCAATGCATCCCGAAGCGTCCAGCCCCACGGCTTTGGGTCCGCATAACCTCACCGTGCAACTCGAGACGCGGGAAAAAAAACAACCCGCCATGCGTATCAGTCATACATGATGAATGTTGAATGAAACGTCTTCGAATCACGGTCTCACATCAAGGTCTCACATCAAGGTCACATGACAAAAGGGCGGGCAACACCTTCTCAAAAAGTAAGCTTATATTCATTAAAAGTCCAAATTAACTTTAAAAATTTGGTTAGTCATATTTTTGCAAACAAAGCTGTTTTGGCCATGCAAAATGACATAGACTTTTGTGTGCTCCTGGATTTTAATTTCACCCAAAAATATGATGTATAGATGTGAAACAACAAAAAAAGACAGAAAGCAAATTGCTTTTGAACTTTAAATTTATTCACTATGATAAGACAAAAAGTAAAAGATGCTCTAAATATATTCATGAGGGTCCATTTGTCAATGGTTTTGCGTTTCTTTATGGTGTAAGGTAACAGTATCTGACAATCATAAGTAAAGAACTAAACTCTTTGCATGAAACAAATTGTGTAGAAGAATTGATTCCACAATTAAATGTTAGGTATGTTTATTTTTTAATAATTTGATGAACAATACAATTTATGTTAGACTTGTCTGCATAGGCATACCATAAATATGGATTTTAAATTTTAAATTTTAAATAAAAATTGAAACTATATATACATATTTTTCTCAAAATGTGTTGCTTCTAGTGTGTCCCTTCAACAACATTCATTTTTTTAAATTGAAATTATTCATTTATAACTTAAGCAAAAGACAGTTCATGAAAATGAAAAAAAAAAACCAAAAACCAAAAACCAAAAACAAAAAAAAACAAAAACAAAAAAACAAAACAAAGAAGAAAGAAAGAAAGAAAGAAAGAGAGTTGTTGATTGTTGGCATTTTACAACAACACATCGAAGCTTGTTGACAAAACTAGATAAATAAATTAAAAATTAAAAAATATAGAGAATACAATAAGATTCTTAGTTTTTGTACAAAATTTCTGTTGAAACGCTTTAACTAAAATCAGCATTGGCTTCCAGTTCTATGTTTATATTATAAACTTGCAGATCTACAAGAACATGTCAACTTACCTCAACATATCCTTCTATTTATTAAGTAAGAATCAGAATAAATTTTGTCTTTTATATTTTATATTGTTTTGGTTGCCAACTTCAACCATTCTACATTAAATTAAGGAGATGGCGATAATGGTTGATTACCCATATGGAATTATTTAATTTAATGGTTCTTCAATACTATTAAAAGTACTATTGTTACCACTACCTTCAAATGCAATTGACACACACACACACACACATATATATACACACATATATATATGTATACACACACACACACACACATATATATATATATATATATACATACACACACACACACACATATATATATACATACATTCAAATTTAACCCAGGAATCCAGAAAGAAAGGAAATTATATTATATATCCAGTCTACCTGCCTCAATTCCCTTGCTTACCCTAATCTTGGGCCCTATTTTGTCCCTCACTAATCCTAACCTCTGACCCCATTTTGTCTAATGGGGTTCTTAACCCCCACCTTGTTTCAGGAAAGTGGCTGTGTCTAGGCTATGCCTGGATCACATGCTTAAATGAGTTTTACAGAGCCCACTACTTCTGTTTCCAAAGTAATAAAAATTATGTAATCTCCTTCTCATGGGCACCAAACTTGTGGAGTTCCTACCCATGTTCCCAAAGTTCCAGCAGAAGTTCCCATGGAAGCCCAAGTAGTGGAAATGTACGAGGGCAGGAAATATTCCTTGATTCTCTTGAGGCAAGAGAAGTTGGGGCAGGAAAGGAGTATATAATTTTAAAAAATTCTGAAAGTAATATATATATTCACACACATGTATATATAAAGCTTAACAAATTGTTGTACTCTGGATAGCAATCTATGACCATCCTTACTTTAAAAGGTACTGCAGAGCATGGAGACCTAATCAATCAAGCCTGAAGCAACAACAGTGCAGGGAGTCCCTGAACTAGGCTCTAATGTCCCCAGGCGCTGTGGCCTATCATGTGTGGACACATGTTACCATGTGCTTTAATGTCATTTTTCTGAGATGTGAGCTTGAAACTGACATGGTAACAATATTGAGAAGCACAGAGCTCTTTGTGGTGCTTCTGTGTCACATAGAAAGATTTATTATATTCACTTCATGCATTTCAATGATGCCAATTATTTTCCCGGTGTCGGGGTAGAGAGAATTTGCCTTAAGAAAGCGCTGGGCTTCTAGTTGTCACTAATTTCTCAATCAAGCTTCAAAAATGAGGAAAACTCAAAGTTTATATATATATATTTTTCCTTTTTGAGAAATTACATCAAATACATAAGCCTCAAGTAACTAACAACATCCAAAGTGTGATAAAATCCTCTAAAACCTTATATATCTTTATGTGGAAGTTTTCCCGAACTTCAACATCTCATATCTCCTGATCCGACCGCCCAAACATTGTAAAATTTTCCATGAAGTATTGATGAATTCTTATCAACCTCTACAACAATTTTTAATTGCAAATTCATTGCGGATCTTGAGATATCTTGAAAACCCTAACAATCACTTCAAACCCTTGTTTTTATACACCCGCATACAAATTTCTTCATATCTCACAAATTATAAGCTCAAATTCCATGAAATTTGTATGTATAGCTTCTTAACACAAAATTTCACATTCTCCAAGAAGTTTGAGCCAAAATTTCGTCTGAAAACTCAAGTTATGGCTCAAAGCATAACTATTAACAACACGGTGTGCTTACTGCCTTGGAATTGGATGCACTGTTTTCAACTCTTCATATCTTCTTCGTCTAAATTCAAAACTTAAGAATTCCTTCGTAATAGACGTAGATCTTAAAATCACCTTTCCAACCGCACCGTTCGATCTCCAAAAGCCTCCGTACAACTCTGCGAAATCCCAAAAGAGTAACAGTATGTATGAAATCCACTCTTTAACTTTGAACAAGTATAACTTCTTCACCCTAACTCCAAATTGCCTAAAATTTCCTCTCAAACTATACCCAAAACCCTAAAATTTACAACCCTACCTCTGAAATTGCAAATCCCCCTTTTTGAAGTCGCCGAAAAACCCTTGTTAAGGTCGTGGGCAGCCTCCTCAAAGCCCATTGGGCATGGTATTCAACCAATAGGGATGAAGTCCCCTATTCCTTGCCTTCATCCGACCATGGCTTGATTTCATCCCTCCCAATTAGCCTCTTATTAGCTTAAATTTTCATCCTTAAGTCCCCACCTTCTCTCAAGGCTTCATACTAAACATTTAGATCTTATAATTTTTAAATACCATAACTAAAATAAGTAAAATAAAATAAAATAAAGTTTCTTCTATCAACCATTTTTAATTTAACTTACTAACCATTCTAACACACATCTAGATTCATAAACATATAATATATTTTAATTAATTTTTATCTACTATAAGTAATTATAGTACGACACCGGTAACGGTTAAAATAACTTACATGCCTCAAATAAAACAAATACACATGAAATGTGTGTTATTTGGACTCATTTTTAGCACTCTTTTTTTTTTTTTTTTTTTTTTTTTTGATTCGCTTTGTAACTTTGATCTTAAGGCACAAATGGATGGGATACACTTATGTTGAAAGAGATTGCTTGAAACAAATATTCTTATTATCCACAAATTGATCAAAAACCAAAGAGACCAATCCTGTATTATTTATAGTTATAACCAAATATACCACAACAATATCTAATGCAGATCAAAGAATTGCATGTTGATAACAAAATTAGAATATAAATATCAATAAGAATGTAAAAATCGAGTTATTTTATTTTATGTTTTAAATATAATTAAATTTTAAAATATTACAAATTTACACTTAAAGTTTTTTTCTCTCTTAATGATCACATTGTAATCTATTCAATCAAAATTTGTTTTAAAATCTTGCCCTTATTACTCCCAAACCCTACATACATTTTTTTACCCATTGACAATTTTAATTCAACCTATGCTAATTTTGTTGCACCCTTTACTAATCCTTGTTTATCAATCACATAACCAATCAAGACATCAATTTCAAATAACCTCAAATTATCATTCAACTATTTGCATACTCAGAGCATTAATAATTACACATGTGCCTATGCTTTAACCAGAAAACAACTCAACAGTGTACATGACATTTTAACACAGTTCCACTAAAGAATTTGTTGGAAGATGGTTGGGCATTGTTAACAACTGCATCTTGTGTCTTGAGGGGTAATTTCATATCTACAAATTATACTCAATCTAAAACCAGGATGAAATAAAACAGCAGAGTTGCACAGCTACACTACCCTCCCAATTTTGCAGAACAGGTACCCAGCTTAGATTCTGACCTTTTTACTTCACCCGTCAGTCATCCATGCATGTCTACAGACATAGATGTCAGGTAGCTACATCAAATTTTGTGAGCAGCTCCCTCAACCAATTGTTGGGAGTCCCTAAAATATTGTTGAGGGGTGCAGGATTAAGGGTTTATTAAAATGTTTTGGTGCAAGAAGCCATTTGGATTTTCTGTTCATCCAGTACCAGGTACCAATTCCAGTCTATTCCAGTCTAGCCCTACTCTCCCATCTGCAGACTGACAGACTTTGGAGGATGTGCAAACTCAGAGTCACACTTCAATTGCCAACATGGAACATGCACAAGACATAGATTGTATATCACAGAGGTGGACCTTGAATGGTTCCAACTATTCCATGTAAAGAATGTCACCAAGTTTGAGTAACCTTGGTTGGATGGGCTTTACAATACCACAATGATAGAAGGGAATTGAATCCTGGTGGCTTCCTTCCTGTACACACTGATGCTACTTACAGATGCAAATGCTGTAGGAAAGAGGACATGGACATGAGCAGAGAGCAATTTATATGTTTTTTTCATTTTGCAGGAGTCTTTTATAAAAGAAAACAGGAAAAAAGAAAAAAAGAAAAAAAAGAAAAAAAAAGAAGCTATTAATTCATATCTGAATAGTTTCAATACTAATAGAACTCCCACATCAGATCTAACCACCAAATGTACCAGTTGGCAAGTGCACAACTGATTTGGACCTAGCAGTGGGACAAAGAAACCCTGAAAGAATAATATTAGGCAATTAAAGCAACATCAGAACACTAGAATATGACTAGATCAAAGTTTATCATAAAGACTTTACTGTTGTGATTGTGCATTAACAGACTCTGCATCCTCAAGAGAAGACATGTGGTCCACAGATCAGAATCTTCTACCATGGATTCAAAATCTGAGACAGCAAGTCTAATATGACCAAATCTGTTTTTAGTGATAAATCTGGAGGAATTGTCATGCATAACTTTTCTCTAATACTCAAATATGTATAACAACAAAACCAGCAGCTACTTTGTGACAGTATTGACTTGTTGCTCAGATAAGTGTTTTAAGAATCTTCCTTGCATGTAGAGCAAAGCTGACATGACTTGCCTCTGAATGTACATAAATACAAAAAGTTGGAAGTCTACCTGTGCCATTCTACTATGGCTCAAACACTACTGAATGGGACCATAGACATGATCTACCAGAAACTTAGAAGCTGTCCATACGGTTTAGTTCAGTAGAAATTATCATGGCCAGCCCACCAAGGGGAGGCTTCATCAGTGCCCTATATGATGCTTCATTGTAAGGTTCCTGGACAAAACTTAAGTATGGCAGAAAAGAATCTACGGACCTAATTTTCTGTTCATCCCTCCTCTGTTCTTCTTTCACATTGTCGTCTTTTCTGTGTTGCTCTTTTTTGAATTCATCCTTCTTCGGTTCGTCCAGTGCCACGGGTTCTTCCTCCTTCCGTGAAAGATTCTGCTTCTTGTGTTCGTCCTTCTTCTGCGAGTAAAATATGGAAACAAGGCCATCCCAGGGTGCTCTGATGGGTTTTGGTCTAACAGATGACGTGACCACCACTTCTGGTTCGTCAACTATCTCTCCTGGTTCTTTCCTAAAACTAGAGGATTCACCATCTCGTGGTTCAGGTGCAGTGTAAGACATGGTCATGATCGATGAGAATGAGAAAGATCTCGTCCGAACACTGTGAATTAATTCAGGGCCATCTGATAACTTGCCACGAGTTTGCCCTTGACAATTGTTCTTCGGACTAGCATCATAAACTGTTGGTAGAGATATGTCATTTCGGCCTGCAATTATGGTAAACTGTCAGATAAGTGCACCAAATATTTATGCATGAACACGCAGTGAGACATAGGTCTACAGCTAGAGTAAATTTTAACAATACCCCCACTGTGAAAATGAAGTAGACATGATAGAGACTCATAAAAAAGATTGGAAATAAGGAACTCAAGATGTACATATCAATAATTCGAATGATAAATACCTTGTACAGTGGACTGAGGAGACGTAGGATATTTGAAATCGTCGGCACAAGCATTTGATGATCTTCGCGGAGCACTGTCAGAAGATGGAGACAAAGGAACAGCTTTGGAGCTCTGCTGTGATTTTAAAGTTCCTTTGTAATCTTTGGTGTAGGCAAAATGTAATTTCCCTCTCGTGGGATGGTCAACAAAAGTACACATCCCCTGTTAAATATGAAGAGTCAGCCCTCTTAAGTATGACTCATCAAGAAAAGCACTATTGCCACCAATGCAAGCTTTAAAATATTTACGACAAAAATATTCACACATGTCTGTATAATGATTATCTCACCTTCCAAATATGATAAAACATGGATGAAGCATCTACAATGAAGGCCTTCGCCAGCCTCTCTGGATAATGATCAGAGAGTATCTTCAAAGTCGTGAGAATGCCACTAGGTGATGGAGCGCTAGCTTTTGAATATCCTGTTGCACATGTCCAGAACACTAGGGTTATTGAAAAAATTCAATATTATGATACATTAACAACACCGCTACCTTTAAAGTGTACACGGCTCATCTGACTTTACATCCCCCCCAGAAAAAACAGAAAGGGCACACTGACGTAGAATCGATCAGACCAGTATGAAGGATTCTACCTCGAGCATCAAAAATAAGCACCCATTGATAAACTCCTGGAGCCATTGCAGCCAGCGCTACTTCCATTGTGAAGATCAGATATCGAAGATATCTATTAAGAAAATGCATAGAATGTCAGTTGCTGTGCCACTCGATACTTGCTCGAGAGATCCTAAGAAAGGCTTCAGCTAATAGAGATCCATCTTAGTAGACAAAGTTTGCTGTTGAATGAAGCACCATAATGATAAACATATATATATATATATATATATATATATATATATATATATAACCTTTGTGGATAACTTGAAAAAACAGTAACTTCACATTGAATAAATCGAGTTCATATTGCATGTCGATCGTTATCACTAAAGGGAGAATAAAAAAGGGAAACGAACAGAACGTATACCACAATTCTTGACGTGCGCAGAGTGCAAGAGCTTACTGTTTTTGAGTATGATTCAAGATGTGATCGGGCTTCTTCTTAATAACCTGCACCCGTAAAGGCAATAAAAAATCAGCTGAATGTCCACTATTAATAATTATATGAACAGACAGAATTCTTCAAGATGTTTAGAGTGACACCGATCATTCTATTCTACCTGCGCTCGATACAGCTCCAGGATAGGGATCACTCGACCCACTTTGTTGAGATCAAAACAAAGGTGCATTCAACGGTTGAAAAAGGTTACCAAGACTGGTCGACCATCTTCGTCATGACCAGCTACATAAGCAGATCCTGCCGCTATGTCAGCTGGAAATTCGTCCGCTATCATGTAGCCTGCACGCACCACTCTAAAAATTATTCTGTGCAGAGGATGAATAGTACCACTACATTAACACGAAAGAATGTATAGCGTCTGCACGTGAGCTGCTACTGCACCTACCAATTTCGATTTTGTCACGCCAGTTAAGAGTAGCCTTTAGCATTCTCGCAGCCCTCCGTACACTGTTTCCACAAGCTTTTAAATACCGGTCTACGCAGGCGTCATCACAAAAGTCCAGCTGCAGAGAACAATAAAAAAGAATATGTTGTAAGCCACCGGCAACTAGAATGCCAAAGCCCTGTTTAAAACTATTATGCAACTTACTAGCATGATTAAAACCTCACACACCACCAGATTAGCATTAACAGCTCGTACAGATCAAGCTTCGCCAGATGCATAAACTTAACGAGAGCAAGACCCCTTCTTCGGAACCAGTGATTAGAACAAGAATAAATTTTAATGAGACGAAAGAGGAACAAAAATTCAAGAGACGAAATCGATAACAGAACCAAATCTGTGTATTTGTATGACAGCATGAAACTAGATAAACAACGGAGGGGCACAAAACACTGCCGCTAGCAGTACCGCACCTCTTTCTTGGTAAGGGGGCCATCTTTTTGGACGAGCTGTATCACTTCTTTCCGCTTCTCTTTAGTAGTCGCCTCTGGCTCCACTTTAGCAGGGGAAGCAGCCACTGCAGGGAGTTCCTGCTCCATGTTCCTTACTTCCAAACTATCCCTTCTCTATTAATGCATTTCTTCACCCGCCACAACCGTGCAGAACAGTGACGAATATGAACCGGCCGTCGTGCCAGCTGTATATTTCTTCTCGTGTGAACAAAGCGACAGGAGAAACAAAATAGCTTGATCGGAATCAGTGCCGGTGTCAAACTTCTCATACATTTTCCCGCGTCGCTCCAATGTCCCCAAATGGATCCCACTCTAGCCCTCCTACACAACTCCGATGTCCTCTAAAAACCTCCTTCACTGCCTTTGGCATTGCGCTAAGCCCAGAGTGTCATTCTAGAAACTACAACCCTCCCTGTGCGCAAACGGCATTGCACAGAGAGTGATCAACCACGAGCTCTTCAATCGTGCCACTGCACTCGGAGATACGTTGACCGTCAGTATGCAAAAAAGCCATGCATCGCTGCACCAGGAATTGATAAAAGTACCAGGAACCAATAATAATGACCTCCCCCGACCCGCAACTCGTACACACATCAACGACCTGACAACATTCAGCAGCACCATCAACAAAAAGCTGTTATCAACAAGATACTCCATCGCAACGCAAACGCAACCAAAATCACAATATCTTTCGCAACACCGCCCGTAACGATCACAGCTCGGGAAAGTCACACTATAGTTGACAAGAAAACAACCCAAAGCCCAAACAGAAGCCGACACCACCACAAAAGACGGTCACCGAAACCAGTCGAGCAGGTGATCAGCACCTCGCCCCGCCTTATAAATGACAAGTTCCGCATTGACATGATTCTAATGGCGGTAATAGCAGCCGGCATCGACATGATAAGTAACACACACTTGCCATTGATCGTCTGTCCGTCCCTAACGTGATACCATTCTCGCACGCTTCGCGTCAGACGGAGCAAGAAGGCCGGTGAAAGCGGATCATAGCTGCTGCTGGCTATGGTGCCCAGCGCGGGGAGCTCCACAGAGCCACGCTTCCAAGCTTCCAAAGCAAGGCAACGATCCCCAGTGCACCATAAATTCCATCTCTCGACTTCGATGCTCGAGCTTCATGGAATCAACCGCGGCCCTGGCGCCATTTAGGGTCCCCAATTCCTTGGAAAAGGCCAGAATCACTACTATAGTTCTACTGAGTCCGATGTCACGCTCCCGACGTAGATTAATCACAAAATTATTCTCTCCTCCCTTCTCCCTCATACGTTGCTTCGGAGTTCGACATGATTGCCGCGACAAGAATAATGGTCACTTCTGTCGCATTATTCACGTAGCGTCCGCGAAAGGAACAATACAATCGCTGTTCTCGACTCCTCCGTCAGAGCCTTAACCCGTTCCGCCATGCTTCCCGGTCTTCCCTGCCCAATCGGAGCCACCATGAGTGGAAACCCCAACTCACCATTCTCATTAGACAAAATGATTGATGCTGTCCAACCAGAATATCTTGGTTCTATGTTCCCCTTCCTTTACGCATTGAACCTCGACATTCCTATTCCCTCCCCTAACCCCCTCTGCTTGTTGTACACCCTTCCAAATTCCAGAGTCTTCCATGCATTTGATGCGAAAGCTATGGCGCGTCCACACAAATAATAATCGTAATCATAACAAGGTTTAACATGCCAAGAGAGCTACTCCCCCCTGGTCATTGGATTTCTAACACCTGGCATGTTCCAGTAAAAGGTCAATTTTACCTGTGCAAAGGGGCTTTCTTGTTATGCATTTTACAGCTCTAGGTAAAATTAAAAAATTGAAAACTACACACTTTGAGGTTTCAATGGACCCTGTAAATGCTCATTTTGAGTAAATGAATGATAAAAAAAAAGGTATGATGATTTTAAAGAATATTATAATTTAATATGCAAATGTCATAATTTACAAAAAAAAAAAAAAAAAAAAGAAAAAAGAAAAAAAATACTCTAACTTAAAGGGGCTTCATACTTAAAAGCCCTTTTTGAAAGATTGTGGTCCGAAAACCTTGTGAAATTCTTTCACTTGCTATATATATATATATATATATATATATATTTAAATCTTTATCTTTTGGATGTAGTATAAAGTGAGAAGAGTTATAAAATGAATCAAATCATTTAATTTTGTATCTTATAATTAAATATATAAATATATATATATATATATATATATATATATTCTTTCTTGATTATTTTTTATGTTATAGATATTTTTAAAAAATTAGCATTGCTTCTCAAATTCATATAAAAACCATCTTCTGAGGAGGGTCTAATCCAAATTTTAGAAGACAAGGTTGAACTTTAAAAAGGTTGAATTATATATTTTTTACAAATAATTTTACATTAAAATAGAATAATTATTCCTTAAATTAGATGGCTATAATGATTCAAAATATTTGAATAAAATAAAATTTATTTTATATTTTCATTAAAGTACAGAAGTCAAGCATTTAAATTTGAAAAATATAATATCAACTAAATGATTTTATAGAAGGCATTTTTTATTTGTTTGTTTGTTTGTTTTTTATTTTTTTTATTTGTTTTTATTTATTTTTTTGTTTTGCCATATAGCTTTGGCAGACTGGTTCATCATTTACCAACATTTATTAATATTATGAATATTTTTTATTAGGATGGTCTATAATTTCTAACCAAATTTTCCACCAAAATATTTATCTACTTCAAATTGTGGTAGTAAATAATTATATGGAGAGAAACTCAATTTTTTTTGTCTACATTCACTTTAAGTATATGTATAGTAAACAACATAAATAGAATGAGTATATGTATAGTAAACAACATAAATAGAATGAGTATATGTATAGTAAACAACATAAATAGAATGAGTATATGTATAGTAAACAACATAAATAGAATGAGTATATGTATAGTAAACAACATAAATAGAATGAGTATATGTATATATTGTCAAAACTTATATTATATAAGATTTGGTATTATTTTTTATCCTATTGTCCAAACTTAAAGTGGATAAGAAATAGAATTTTTAAAGATAATAAATTCTATTATAAATACTATAATTATGATTATATATATATATATATATATATATATATACATTCTTAAAAATAAAAATAATACATCCAAATTAATAGGTTTAAAACATTTTGGACTAAAGAAATGAGCAAAAAGACATAATTAGAGAGAACAAGCAAAGCATCAAAAAATAAAAAAAATAAAAAATTCTTTATATTAACTCAATAATACAAATAAATAATGACAAAAGAATTTATGTTTTTATTTTATTTTAGTATTAATATTTTAAATAGAAAAAATCATCATGGCATTTTTAAGCTTTATAAATTTAAGTATTTAGAAATAGTCTTGTTAATTAATTGATTTATTTTCTAATAAAATTCTTAAAATAATATACAAAAAACCAAATAGAATTATTCACGCTAGAAAATTGGAAGAAATGACTCAGTCATCAATATAGCTTAATTTATAGTTTGTTGAAATGGAATATGGATTTTAGTCTTTCAATAGTTCCTTGCAAGTTAATGTGTTTTGCAGTTTATGATTTAGAATTTGCTCTTGATAGAATTTGAGCTTCAATTGTTGAGCCTTTGAGGCTTTAAACTTCATGTTCTGATCTCCATACATTAAAGTTTTGGCTACAGAAGGTTTTGAATTTGTCTTTTAATTAAAATTTTGAATGTTGTGCATGTTGGACAAAATAGGAGGTTAGACATTTGAAAGCCTGTGGTAGAAATAAGCAAAGGATTGGAATCAATAAGAAGACAAGAAGACATTTTTTTTTATCACATATTGTTTAGATAGAAGGATTAGTGTTGCACTTGTCTTTAAATTTTGTAATTCTAGTTTTCCAATTGTTGCCATTTCTAGGTCTTTAAATATTTCAAAGGAATTGGAAGGCTGTTAGTACATTGACGTTCTTGTTTAGATGTGCTATTGAAAGAAAACGTCAAATATGCTATGGTTTTGATAATGACTATGTATAGTTGAATTGATATCTTTAGAATGTCAAAAACACCTTGTTTTAAAATGAAAGATTATCAAAACACTATATACCAATAAAATCCTAAATTGTCGTTGCAACAAAAAAATTCACAATACAAGGCTTCTATTTCTACATAGTGCTCTCCAAGTCCAATGAATGTGCTTATGGAAATACAAATCTAACAAGAAAAACATAATACAAGGTAATATATCCACTTCACAAAATTCTGTTTCTTTGGATTTAAATTCAATAAATTTAAGCATACCATATGAGAGGTAGGATACTCACTTCTACTTTTTTTTGTTAAATTATTTGAAAACTATAATTTTTGTACTTAATATTAAAATGCAAGAAAGAAACTCACCAATATATGACTTTTAATATTAAAAAAATAAATCTTTGATATATATATATATATATATATTTTTTTTGTTTATATAACATATTTATTGATTTTTTAAAAATTAATACAATGATTTTTTTTGTACTGAAAAACTTAAATACTATTATTTGTAGGTTTTTTCACATGCATTTGAGCATATAAGTGTTTCATATATATTTTAAAATATCCCACATACCTATAAAATATATATTTTAAAATATCTCATTTATCAAATTCCTTTATCAAATTCGACTCTTTCTACTATAATTTCTTGTAGAGTTTAAGCACATACATTCTTAAAGAAATAAAAAACCAAAAGTTTGTATAAAAATCTTAGTGTTTATTGGTGAGAGAACACAACAACTGTCTTAGAACAACTTAGCTTAAAAGTTGATTAATTAAGAAATACATAAAGACATAGCAATTAAAAAAATAGATTTCATGCAAAATAAATTAGCATTGAGAGAAAAAGAAATAGAGTAAGGGAATCTAAAACTCCAATTGCAACTTGAATGATTATATATCATAAGAATAAGACATTAATTAATTGATGAAGATTAGATAAAATAAAAAATATTTTGTATATATTTCTATATACAAAAAATATAACAATTTATTACAAAAAATAAAATTTTATTATACATGTAAATTAAATAAGTATAAAATATATTAAAATATAATAACAAATCTTTTATAGAATTATCATATTTATGTTGTATTAAAAAATTACACATAAAAAATTGGTAATAAGATATTCATACTAATTTATAAGTGCAACTATGATGGAACTAAACTAAATAAAACCAATATTTAATATTTTTCACATATATTTTTTTAATAGTTGCATGCATAACAAGTATTTTTGTAAAGAGAAAAATTATTGCATCTTATTTATATGCAATATGCACATAAATACAATCTTACTTACAATAAAATACTACAACTTTGTATATATATAATCATATACCACATAGTTGTAAAATCATAAGTATTATACTTTATACATAACAAGACAAAATGTACTACATATTACAACTTCGATTATTTTTTTTAGAATAAAATAAACATACTTACATATCATATCTTTTATATATAATATACATACTACTATTACCAACTATATAGTATCATGGTGCTCTAACATCAAATGTTTGATGTACTCTCTATTTTCTTCATCATAAAACTCTTTTTTTTTTATTATTGTAAAGCATTTTATATGTATCCATCTATGTTCTGATTTCTTACTTTATTAAAAATATTATTTGTATCATTCAACAATTTATTGTGATAATCATGGAGTGATACATTGTGTACAATATAATATATTGTCATCTAATGTACAACATGTACATGTCATTTTTATGTTGTAGTTGTGTACATAAACCTCAATAACTTTAGAATTGTCTCTTAAATATACTAACACAATGCTCAATTCTAACTCTCATAGTTGTATGAACAATGTTGAAAGTAATATTTCCTATTATTGAAACTTGTGGATGTTTACATAATCCAATAGTCACAAAAGACAACAAAAAAAAGTGTTATTTGCCAAAAAGTATTTCTTATTATTGAAGTATTTTAAATAATTTTTTAAAATTTTAGTATATACAAACATCTTGCTATCAATTATTGATATGAATATATATGAATTGATATGAATGTATATGAATTAGTATGAATATAAAATATTTTTCACATGATTACATATTATTATAGAAATGATAGCATAAAGCTCTTTATAATAATAATAATTTTTGCCAAGATATATTAGTTTATGTGCCAATATAATATATGTACCATTCACAATGCCAAAAATCCACAAAAAGAAAATGATACTTTTAATATGCTTTATAATCTGCCAAATCAGCTATTTTATAAATAAAAAAATTAAAGAAAAAATTGCAATCATGATTCAATTTGTAAAAAATGAAATATTTTTTGTTCCAATATCAAATAGTTTGGAAATGCATTGTTAATAAGTATCATTCCTATATCATCCAAATCAAAATCTGGCTACTGCAAATTTAAAATTTGATCCAACCTTGCATAACATGTAAAAAATTGCTTGTAAAAGTAAGATTTTTTTCAATGTTTTCTGACAGTTTATGGAAAGAAGTACAAAGCATATGCAACTGTTCATAAAATCTTTCTTCAAACTAACTATCTATGTATTTTTGGTATTATATATATATATATATATATCCACTTTATTTTCATTGTTATGAAAATCCACATCCTTTATAAATTTGTCTTCATTATTTGATATTAATAAATTGTCATTGTTGCTTATGATATCATTGCTTCTTTTTGGAAAAGAATCTAAAATGTTAATGACTGCATTTGAAACATGAAAATCATCCACTTGAAAAATATCTCATAATAAATGTACAATTGATATGCTTGTGTAGTGTTATAAAATAATAACTTAATTATTTTATTAACATGCATATATTTCATAGATTTATTAAATACATGTTTTAAAAATCAAGAAAATAATATAATATGGTTTATGAATCTATGTCTCTATAAGACAACATACATAATACAAAACAAACCATGTATAAAATGTAGGAAGGCCAAAAATTATGATTGTATCTAAATAAATTTCAAAACCATCTACATACAATATGGGCCTTTCTTAGATGTAGTAGACAATGTAAACTATTGTCTTTTTACAATTTAAAAAAACAAGACATACACTCGTAATAGAAGACATACAATGTTCAATGTCCACTAAAGTTAAAACAATGTAATTTTACTTGAATAAATTAAAAAAGAAAAAATTTCATGCAACATTGGTCTATATTGGATGTAATAGAGAATGTATAATATTCTTTATTTAAAAGATAACTAATAATATATAAACGCAATTACATATTTGACCAATTTTGCTAATATTTGATTATAGATAATTAAATTATGACAATATTTTTATACACCATCATTGTTTAGAAATTCAAGAGAGACCATGATCTACTATATTTTGTAGAAATGATAGAGAATACATATAGAGGATAAGTAGTGTCTAAATTGATCAAATGAATTTAATTGGATTTAAATAAATTATACCAATATTTATATATATATAATATATATATATATATATATATATATATATATATATATTGTGCACAATAAGAACTAATATTTTTTAAAGAAAATCATTTAAAAAATAAACTATATATATATATATATATATATATGATAAGAAGCATCAACTAAGGTTGCCAAAATCTACTTCTATTGAATTAAATGACATCAATGTCTTTATATACCATTATTATTTGGTAGATCCACAAAACAATATTACTCTATTATTCTTAGAAAAATTACTGACAACTTATGTGCAATATAAGCACAGTCAATTATAATTAACAAAATACAATTGTACCTCATTGACCTTTGAAGTTATCTATATATAGAATTAATACTTGGTAAATCAAATAAAAATCATAAAATTATTTTATTCCAAATATGATTATATAAGTTATATATATGTATATATATTTATATATATATTTATATATTACATAATATAAAATTCTCTATAAGCTCAAAAGTTTATATTTCTATTTGATTAAATTATAATAATACTTTAATATATCTTTAGTCATTGTTGTATTTAATAGACAACATAACATATGTATTATTAAAAGATCACAAATAATATATTCACTTGATAAGTACCATCAACTATTATTGTAATATAATTAATAGACTTTTTGATAAAATTATTGATGAAGATCTAAGATATATAAAAAATATTCATATATAAGCTTTAAGGATTTTTTTTTTTATATTTTAATAGTTAATAAATCAAGTTTAGCTATAATTTTTATGTTCTAGGCTATATTTTATTTTAAAAATGCTTCAATTGCCTTGATAAGGCTATAAGAGGATCAAGATAAAATAAAATTGATTTGAAATTATTAATTATCTTTAAGATAAACTTAAGATTAGGTTCTTTCAAAATTTGCTATAAAGAATGTAGAATTAATATCTAAGAAACAACTATTTGTAATACAAAATTAAAATTTAATTCCAAAGCACAAAAATGAAATCTAAAGACAAATTATTGTTTTTATTGGAGATCAAGGGATGTGATGAAAGAACTAGCTTAAAGAGGATACTACATGTATAATATTTAAAGAATCATGACTTTAAAAGAATCTTCAAAAGAATAATAAAAGTAAGGATTTTGTTAGCAACAATGAATTGAAGGTAATAAAAATATAGTATTAAGTTTGGATTCATCTTAGGTATGTAGTATTTAATCTATGGTTGAATTTTTGTGATTTGTAAGCAAGATCTCACCACTTTCATTGCATTTATAACCCGGTGGATCAATGTTTTTCATACAAGGAAATTCTAATATGTTTTTCTTTTATTCCTTAAGTTGATCATTCAATGCTTCAGTCTCCCTCCTCCGCTCCAAACTCCTTTATTATAAACTTCTCCAATGCAACTCCCAATTTTTTTTTTTTTTTTTTTGGTTCTAGATGCTCTTCTGCTAGTTAGATACTCTCCGCTAGTCTTTATTGTGAATATCTCTCCACATTCATGACTACTTTCTATCTTTATGAACATTCTCACACTCTGGCTGTTGCCACTGCATTCGCAGTAGTCTCTTGAAGATGACACATTGAGAACTACACCAGCTGAACCAGATGCATCCATTTTCTCATTGCTTTTTATCCTTGCTTCCTTGCTAGATCATGCGCTTCAGCTTGAAAACCATGTTTAGATAGTTCCTTGATTCTTTAGTCGATTCTTCAACAAACCAGACCTACAATAATACTCTCACGATTTCTAAACTGCTTTTCCAGCTTTCTCAGAGGCAGCATTTGTGGCTCACACTTGCCCTAAGCCGTCACAACAATCCGCATCGATCAATTGCTAATAAGTCTACTCTTGAGTTCTACTTCTTCATGGAATCGACATCCCATGCTACATCTATGAACTCCAAGAAAGCTGCCTCCACTTACTTCCGGCAACGGAAGTAGCCTTCGATTTCCACCTGAAATCTATCTGCCCTCTCAGTTCCCTAACACCATATCTCCGATTTGCTGTAACATGGAGTGCCAAACCCTGGGGAGCTCCCACCCAAAAGCCTGACAAATCTAAAACAACAGTCACCTCTACCGGCACCACGTCCTATCCTACAAGTCGTCGCCTCTCAAAATTGCACTTGTATCAAAACACCCCAAACCCACCTCAAATATTGATTCGGCCAATCAACCTCACCTCCTCGACAACGAAATACTATAAATCCAAAGCATACTCACTGCTGCAACGACCAACTACATGATATACTAATAAAACCCCTTGACTAAGCTTGATAATGCAGAAGAAGAGTAATGTCAAAAAAGTTAGGGCACGCAGAGGTGCCAACCCTGGCAAGGAGGAGAGAAGGGGAGAGGTGGGGAAGCAGGCAGAGGCCGAGCCTGGCAAGGAGCCTCGGAAGAAAAGAAGAGAGACGATGGTAGTGATGCCACACTCATGACTAGAGAACTAGGCTCTATACTTGCGTGGCCTTTCTATGGCTCCAACCTCACTCGCTCACTCACTCACACTTTCACTTGCTCACTTATTCTGCGAGCTGTACTTGTATGTTTTTTTTTTTTTTTTTTTTTTTAAGTCCCAAACTCTCACTTATGGAGGATTGCAAGGGCTCAGTTTAGGGTCCTTCCCTACTCCATTTTCACACAAAATTACTAACTCCAATAATATTTACTATTTTAAATAATTTTTTTCTACTTCTAATTATTTTGAGGTCCATGTTTTTTCTTCCCTTTCCCTCCTTTTGCTCACTAATCTTAATTTCCACCCCCTTCTCATGTAAGAATAGTGACTTCCACTTTTCAATTTTTATTTATTTATTTTCCTCTCTAACTACTATTTTCACTAATTAGTTATACTGACTTTCTAATTCACCCTTCTAACTCTAAATCTTCAACTTTTCTAATTTTTTTATAAATTTTTAAACTTAACTAATGTGAGGCAACAAATTTTGGCTCACATGATAGTATAGATATATAAGTAAGACATATTCTTATTAAATTTTATATTATTTTTATGATACAATTAGAAGATATTTCATTGTATACACAAGAAAATATTAGAATTTAGCAATTGAAGGTTAATTGTAATTTTTCACATAACTAAAGATCTATAATTTAGATAAAATTATAATTTTATGCACTAGTAAAAGATCTCAAGACCAAACTCTAGATTAAGTTTGAAAAAAAGGTAATGATTTAGATAAGATATTTAGCCACTAAAAGTCTTTATTAAACTTAGTATAGAAGATCAAGTAATATTAATGAGGATTACATTGAAAGATCTATTAATTAGTATGCTATATTTATATCATATTATATGACTATATAAATTATTAAAAAAAAAATAGTATAAAAAAGTTGAAGTTAATCTATTGGTCTAATTAGAGGTTATGCCTTATTATGATTGACTAATTAGGATTTAGAATTTTTTAGAGTTTTTTTAGATTACTTAGATTTTTTTAGAGTTCTTTTTACAATTTTTAAGATTTAGGACTTAGAGAGTTGAGTTTTTTTTAAATATATTTTTAAATATTTTGTTTAAGAGATTGTAAGGTAATTGTGCTAACATAGAAATTTTCCTTCTATAAACAAATGTTTGGTGCATTTCTAAACAAAAATTCACATAATACAATATTATTAAAGAAGTTTGGTTTTAAAAAATTGAATGCCAATGATGTCTTTATACTACAACTTAATTTGTTGAATCCATGGGACAATATAAATCAATGACTTTACAAGATTTTTATGTTAAATAAACATTTACAAATTACAATGAGGTATTTATATAATATGGCAATATTTTAAAATTATAATTGTTTTAAATATGATAAATTCTAAATATCCAATGTTAAATGTTGTGACATTAATATTATATATTTAAAAAAAAGAATATAATTATTTATCTTCTATTGTCATTTATTTATTGTACATAGAATTTAAAATAAATCTAATAAAATAATATTATTATAGATTTTTTTTGTATATTTTCAAATAAAAAATGATTGATAATATACCACCTTATTCTAGTAATCAATAATATAAACTATATTTTGGATTTTTTTCTAAAATAAAATATATTATGGACCTAATAATATTGACCACTCCCTTATACTAAAAATTATTGTATATTATATATAACCTTCTACTATGCCCTTTTTTTAACCACTTTTAGAGACTATAAGTCAAAATAAATTATAACTTCAATTCATAGTATGCACTATTATCAAGTTTTGCAAATGAATTGTTTGGTATGCAAAGGATGAGGAATTTTTTATTTATTAAAAAAATATTATACTCTAATCATTATCAATACTTATAGTGACATAGTCATTAGGAATAATAGAGGCAAGAAGAGGTGAATATTGGCAAGTGGAAGAAAAAAAAACAATCAAAACAATGATAAGGTAGAATTAACAAATGCATTAGCAAACAAGTGCAAGGAGATTTGAATGGCAATAGCATTACATGAAGAAAAAAACACATCAAAGCATAACAAAGCAGCAACAAAGAATAAAACCAATACAATCTTAAAGTGCAAAGAAATGTTTTAGAACTGATAATGTGATTAGATGTGACGGGCTGTGCAAGTTATTTTAATAAAAATAAACAATTTAGCAAAGACACATTGAAGAGTGCAATTACAAAAAGAGCAAGTAAATAAAAGAATGTTTTGTAATGAGATTAGAAGAAAAGTGCAATCAATGTAGTTGGTAGGAATACAAAACAACAGAAGGCAATATAATCATTAATATATAAAAAAATTTAAAATATTGCAGCAAATAAAGATGTAATTGGATTGAGAAGCAACAAGGTACCAAAGAGAAGATTAATTGTATTGTAGAAGAAAATGTATAGTGAAAATAGAGATCATGACTGTGTGTAGAATAGATGAGAGTAAATCAACAATGTGCAAATGGAACCAAATTGAAAATAGTTGTACAGAAAATTCGTTGATTTTACATGAAGTTATATTATTCTTATAAACAAAAACAATTTTATTGTTTAAAGTGCTTTAAAATTTTAATTTTAGTTAATTTTTCTTATGTTTTTGAAAACATGTAAGTCAACCAACAACTTAACACTACTTGAAGAGACTCTCTTTTACTATATTAATGAAAGGCATTTCTCACTACTTTAGGGGCATTAATGGTGAAATCATAGGACAATTGATGGTTTTACTGTTTTACGAATGACTTCACCACTTTTTTGGGAAACATTTTTCTCCTTAACTTTCCTTTACTTTTGGTTGACATTACTTCCAAGAAAAAAATTGCCATAATTGACATTAATGTTTCCACATTTCGAAGCAGGTCCCAATAGAAACAACCTGGCAAACGACCCGGCCCATAACTGGGTCAGGTCGGTTCCCTCCCCTCGCCACTAAGGGCTCACCGGCATCCTGGATCCACTCACGGGCCGTGGGCGTTCCGGGGTCCGGGCGAGCCCCCTGGGCGGTGCTGGGCGGGGCTGGCGAGGGTCCGACCCAGGCAGGCGTAGGCCCAGCCCAAAATATTTCATTTAATACCCGCTCTTCTCCCAACACATCTTCCCTTGTATTAATCACCATACAACTTTTGACTCCAACTTCCATGAAAAACTTTGTTGTAAAAAAGCATTTTGAATATATCAGATCGCAGGCCTCGCCAAATGAGGTTCAGTCCCTTCGCGTCTGTCCGATATCCCATTTCTGATATATCTTTTACGGCCCTGTTCCATTTTCCAACCACTTATAGCAGACACCGTTTCTGGATGAGCATGTAACAAATAAACAAGATTTAGCTCTACTTGAGTGAACAATTTTTTTTTGGTAGGCAATATTGCCCTTACTGAAAGCACTAACATAGCAACCATCTGAGCACGCAACTTGAGAATATTTAAGGGGATAGACATAAGTAACTCCGCAGAGCCAGCACATAGGTCACCCTTGAATACTTTAGAGCTTGAAACATCGTCCTAAGCTTCCCCAGCTGCAGCACTCCCACAAGCAACAGCATTGTCACAAATCCGCCGACATTCTGACGTGAATTTCTACTTTACTTGCCCTCAATAATGCCGGACACCAATTCACGAGAACAAAGCCGCAAGCAAGCCCTCTTATTACAAATCATGTGCAGTACAAAAAATATACACCATGCCGCGGATAAGATCCGATAAGAAGGGTCGTAAGTGATCCAATCGTAGACCAAAAATTAATAAAATCTCTGAAGAAGAATCTTAATCTATAACGATGTAAAAAATTGCTAATAGGAAAGACTGTAAAAATCCCTTGATGACTTACAGCAATTATCGAAGGTTTTGAATACAAAAGACGGACTTCAATCAAGCACAGTATGAACATTCTGCATGGCCACGAAGAACAAACAAGTGAAGAGTACAAATACTTGACACACTAATGTCGAGATTGGAATCCGCAAGGAAGCGGTTGTCAGCACAGATAACACGGTGAGAGTGCAACCTTGATTTGAAGCAATAAACTAGTTCAAGATTCCTGCTCCTCGTCCAGACGCGGGAAGAAGGGCAATGCGGGATAGCCCGAAAACTGCGGGTATAAAGTGAAATGTTTTGGGCTGGCGCTCCGCCTGCCCGGCTGGGACCCTGGCAAGCCCCGCCCAGGGGGGCTCGCCGGGACCCGGGGACGCCCACGGCCCGTGGGCGGAATTACGATCCCGGGGAGCCCTTAGTGGAGAGGGTCTCCTGCCCTCCCTCGTATTCCGGCGCTGTCCCAGCGGTCTCTTGGTGTTCCACCGCGGCACTGGCGCCCGCCTCTCCATCGGAATCATTCCTTCCGTGGAGATCCGAAGCATATTTTGGTGATCGTCCTGTTTGGCTCATTGGTTGTGCAGGAACGGTATATCTGCACCTTGGTGAAACATCGCTAGATCTCGCTGGTATCGGCGTCGTCATTTGCATTAGAGTTGTAGAAGTGTGCGCGTTGGTTGAGGTGTGTTTCTGAGGTTCAATGCGCCGGCTAGGTTTGGAAAACTTGAGTGAAGGCGCGACAGGGACTGCTTTGACGTGGTCATTTGTTGATGTGTAATGCTAACACTCGGATTCTGAGAATACTTTCGAGTTATTTTGCGCTTGAAGACTGTTGCAGACGAAGGAAGGTCAAGGTGGAGGGGTTGGAGCTTCTTCGAGGGGATTTCTTGAGGCAACATTGCTAGCTCGATCTGCACTGTATAGTTCACGCCCAGGGAGATTGTTTGCAGCTCCTTCAGCAGTCGCCGCCATGTGGTCTTCCTTCACAGTTAGGACCGCTCCGGCGGTGGCCGCTGCTGTGACCACGGCCTCTGTAGCCGGGGGCTCAGCAGCAGGCCTGCTGCTTGCGTCTTTTAACTTGTCCAATTCCGAGCAGTCTCCTGCGCTGACAAATTCCAATCATACGGCAAAGGTTGAAGCGAAGCTTTCGCAGAACGAGATGGAGTCATTAGAGTAATGCTCCACAAAATAAGCATTTCTATCATTTTTTGGCAATTTTTTTCAACAGCCTGTGATGAGCAAGTAGGCATCATTGCTAGATGTATTTAGGTTCCTTTGTTCTTCTATAACTACAAGCATTGGTGATATCGTAGACCATCTTTTTTCTTCTTTTTTCCCCCTTGTGTACACGTTTGGTTTTTAAAGGAGAATCAACTCCTGCATGAGAGTGTCACCCCTAGGAGCAGAGTCTGTAGGGTGTAGAGGTATTGTTATTTTATCATGGTTTTTCTCAAAATAAATCATTGGATTATGTACACTTAAAACCCTAAGGCACAAGCAAGATTAATACAATCCACAGATCAAGCTGATGTGTGATACCCTCTACCCACTGTCTCTCTAATGAGCAAACCTTTGTATCTCAATGAAACAATACTGTGACAACTCAGGGCAGTAAGTATACTAATACACTGGTACATCATCAAGGTTGTTACCAAGGGAGCCTGAAGAAGCCGAAAGGAGACTTCATATTGTCAAGGTTAACCTCTAAGATCTAACTTAGAAGGGAATCAAAAGAAGACTTTAAGTTTTGAAGAGTAACTTCTGAGGTCCAACTTTAAAACTTAAAAATGAGGTAAAGTGTTTCAGTTTGCTTTGTGACAGTCTTGATTGACATGTGCATTGAGTTGTATTTTTTTTTGCTTTTAACTTAGTGCAAATTTGTTTAATTATAAATTGGAAAAAGTTGCTAGGAGAATAGAAGAGTTTAGAAGGTGGAGTAGTGAAGATATTTAATTAGTTGATTATGAATAATTAAAAACTCTAGCAATATTGTGGTGGGAGCTACCTTGTGCAAGAAATTACAAACCTTATTATGGTTTAGAAATCCATCCTTGAAAACTCATTAAAGCACACACCACCAATTAGTTTTAATTTTATTTTTATTTTAAAAATTAATTTAAAAAAAAACTAATTTCACGAACTCTCTTGTATAAATTTTATTTATTATTACAAAATAAAATTTTAGACGAAAATCATAATAAATAAATAAATACTATCATAATAAAATTAATTTTTTAAAAAATATTTGGTTGTCAAAAATCTTTGTAATTTTATTTTAAATTTTATTTTACTACAATTTTTTTTTATTTTTTTATTTTTATTTTTTTATTAATTTTTCTATCTACAAACCTAAGGTTGCATAAAGATGGTTATTCTAATCTATTCCAACAATTGTAGTAGTTAAAATGATTGCAGCAATTACAAAACAATTCTATAATAAATATAAGTTTAACAAAAATGATAAGAAGAAAACAAAACTTAATAAGCATAGTTATAAAACAAAAATTATAACAAACAACAACAAGACCTTCCACAAGCAATAGATCTTAATTTTTGTTGAATACAAATTTAGCAAGCAAATGTAGAGGATGCTTATTATTAATCTTTAACCAAAAAATTTGTACTTCAAAAAAAATATGCTACAAGTCTGTAAATCTTAGCAAGTTTTTTTTGTTCCTACCATGGCAATACTACTAAGTACTATCTTAAAATCCTAGAGAATTGTAATTTGATATATTGAGGTGACATCTTGCATGGCCAAAATTTGTCCAACATATAATTGATAAATTATATAACTAATATTTGTAACCTTAATTTAATATCCACTAATATAATTACTATTTACAAATATAGATTATATTTATTTATTTTAATATAGCTTTAAATATATATATATATATATATACTTTTTAATATCTTGCACTATCTACACAACAAAAAAATTAATATTTTATATATTATATCAATTTATTATACAATAATATTTCAATCAAGAATATACTTATTTTTACCAACTACTTTATATCTCTCATGCCAAGTATGTGATAACAAAAGTTCATCACATAGGCCACTTGTGGAAAAATATGTATATATATATATATATATATATATACTACAAGCCATAATTGCACATTACTATTACAAATGAATAAAATAAATATACAAATAAATAAATAAATCATATTTACTAATTACTTGTTATAAGAACATAGCTATGAATTACATTTAAAATTTAAAATTTATTCTATTTTTTATTAAATAAATAATTTATTTATTTGAATGTATATATATATATATATATATATATACACAAATAAATTTTTTTCAAATAAAAATTTCATATTCAAGCTAAGTAAAGATCAAATTATGATCAACAAGAAGAATTGTGTGTTATTATTATTATTATTCATTTTATGATTGATAAAATATTATTTTTTGCTAAACAATTTTTTTTTAATGGTGTCTAATATACATAGAAATACTAATATAAATTACAAGTAATATAGTATTTAACTAAATAAAATAGATGAATATTCAAATATTAAATAAAAATTTATTATATTATTTTGATTTTTAAATAAGAAGACAAATATTTTATTGAGATCTATTGAGATCTTAAAATCATATCTGTAAGATGCACCTATTGGTAATTACATGACATTAACATATTAAGCAACAAAATGTTAAAAAAACTAGTGATTGATTATTACATATTCATATAACATAAGAAGCCTTGTCTAATTTGTTGAGTATTCAGAATCTATTAGAATATTGTAATTATATATGTAGCAAAAAATTAGTTTCCATTTATTTACATATAGCAAACAACATGTTTGTTTTCACAAGCTTTGTTATGTTGAAAATATTAAACAGTTTAATACAACATAAGAATTTTACAATTTACAATTACACAATTGTTATTGATTTGAATTTCTAATTTATCATCTTTACCTTACCAATGATTTTATTTATTTATTTATTTTTCATAAGTTCATTTTAATACAATATATGCATGTGCTTGTTGCAAATACATGATGTGCAATAGGATGCGATTCAACAAATCATTTTTTGTAATCAAATAGATATGGGCTTGATAATGTGAGTAATACGAAGGTTTGGGTTTTGTTCGTGTTTGGTTTGTTATATTTTCTCCATAGAAATCAACTATTTAAAATTGGCATAGTAATATTGTATCTATCACATAAATTTCTGCTCGTACAACCTGTGACATTCAATTTGGTACACAACTTTTGTTGTTGAAACTGGTAGCCGCTTCCACAGCCGAGACGTCAAGTAGCAGCGTCGCAGCACAGTTCTGCCTTAACCGTCATGCCCGGTGAATGCGAGCGGGAACGTCCTCGCGCCGACGACCTGCGAAGGGATTTGAGTTTGATTGCGAGGCCGGGTAGATCAACATTTCAGAAACCACACCTGCTTTGATTTCAGATTTGCTAATATCTGCTCTTGTTAATTTGCACCACAGCTTCCTAGGACAATTGTATTAGCGTTGAGCTTTTAGAAATGCCCGTTAGTGCTGGAAGCTGTTTCGTATTGGTACCGTACCAAGCGTGAGGCTCTGGAGAGAGTTTTAGCGTGTGATCTGGAATGTGAGCTTTGCTCGCGCGATAATTTACTAGGCTTTGAGAACGAAGCCGGTGAATAAGGAATGATGCTGATATGATTCAGGTTCGTGTTATTTCTGTGGTTCTCAGTCTCGGGTTTTGTGCATTCTTTATGGAACACGAAGATGCCGGTGATTGTGTTTGTTCTTCACGAGGACGAGGAGGCGTTGGATTTGCCAGATGGGAGCTGTGCACATGTTAGTAGTTGATTTTGTGCCTTCGGCAACGCAATGGTAGGAGGGCCTCTGTGATCGAACTTGTTTTCTTTCTTCTCCCTCTCACTCTCTCTCTCTCTCTCTCTCTCTCTCTCCATCTCTCTCCCACCTATTAAATGGCGGAAGAGTCTAGCGCCATTCAGATCCAGACTTTTACATTGCTCGGAAGATGTGGCTGCCGTTAGATTGCTTAACGGAATGTAGCTGTCAGCAATCGCATGTTATCCTGGCAATCACCTTACTGTAAATATTTCTCTAGTTCTGGTTGGTGAGATATTAGATCATCGCCAACCATAAATTGACCTGGAGATAAGTGATTTCTTTGTGACTTGAGTTTGCATGGAGGTTGGCGCAGTTCGAACATTGGCACTACAATGGATGTGATTTGATGTGGTTGAATTCGTCAATTGCATTGAGATGAGTTGACTGTGGTGTGTACGAATGTTCGATTGGGAAATGTGTGTTGTGATCATAAATATCTTGTATAGTGTTTTTGATTTAATCCACCAAAATCAATGTAGTATCCTGCACACATCTCACATATTCGCAGTCCAACATGATAAAAGTTGCAACTTCTTTCTGGAACTGCCCTAGCAAAAAGTCGTTGTACAAAGGAATCTTGTATTCGAAGTTATCCATAGTTTACCGAGCTAAATGTCGGATCGAGGGGCATAGCTTAAAGCACAATTGCTATTTGATTTTCATATTGATCGTTGAAGGCCAGAGTCAATTGTCTTGATTTCATGGGAGACTCGTACAGCTGAAGCTTGCAATTCTACTTGTTAATTTAGAATGCGAGAAGAATTAGATTCCTTGGGTAGGTAAAGAGTAGACAACTTGGACCGTTATGTATGTAGTGCGTTATGCATTATGGAAAAAGCCACGTGTACGTATTTAACTCTAGATGAACACAGCAAAATCAGGCAGTGACTTGAGTCATCAGTTTCCACCCTCAGGGTGTTAACCATCTCTGAATTGCGATGTCTCAATCTCGGACGTAGTTTCTTATTCGCAGAATGAATGGATGCAGATTTGAATGGAAACACGACGATGTGCTTGTTGAAAGTACTGGATTTCTTTTCGTTCTTTTTATTACCCGCTTTTAAGAGAGTGGCACCAGGATTTAGTATGGAAAAGGAAATCATCTCATGATTTTTCCCTGGATACCGAAGACGCATCAACCCATCATCACGATCCTCTTTCAAAATTAGCTTGTCATCTCCCCACATTTCAAGGCGTAATGTTCCCTATCGTCACAACTTCATATGCTTGAGCTCATGGTTAGTTTTCATCTGTAACCAAATTTCAATAGCAACCAAATGTATACTAGAGTTTGTTAATGAGAAAATTCAACTTCCGAGCTTGAGTGAATTCCTGGCTAGATCGTTTGAAGGTGTTTGTTGCAACCATGAACCAAGAATGTTTTACTTTTCTATGTCTGCAGCAAATAGACTTGGTAGCCACCCAGAATATGAGCAAATTGGAAAGCGGTGTTAAGTGCTACAGTTTGCTTATTTGGCTATGCTTCCTAAAAGTACGTTTCAAGGCTTGGTACATTATTAAACTCATGACCAGATCATTCCATGTGACTGATCACATGACATACCCTAGGGATATAACTTCTTACGCTTGAGAGTTGTCTTTTGTGTTGCTAATCTGCACATCTTGCGATCTTTGAAATTAAGCCATTCAAGCATATCCATCATTAAAAGACTCAACACCTGTGAAAGGTCAGCAGAGGGTTCCAAACTCTTCACACAATCGTAAAACCTTCACATTCCAGTCCCTTATATTTCCTGGAAATAGATTGCTTTAATCATGTACAAGTTCTACATGTTTTATCCTTTTCTATGTCTTAAGCAACACCAGGATCAAGAACAGGCAAGCGGTAATGAAGACTAATTGTGTTGTCAGTTAGACGAGTCCCTGGAATGAAGTATTGGAACATCATGAAAAGGCACGAGTCTAGTTCTCCGACACCTGCAAAAGGATAGCATATCAGATCAGCGTTGCTAGTCACTACAAGTTGTAGATTATGTCGCTTATATTTACCACCAGGAAGTAGTTGTAAGCAATACATTGTTCTACACAAGGCTAAGAAAAGGCCTCAAGTAATGTTTTTGTTCTGGTCTCCGACCTACTTAGAAAGATGAGAAGCAGCAACGATACATAAGTTCTCCACTCTGCAACACGCTTAAGCAGCAATGAAATAGAGAACTCCAAAAGAGACGTACTTTCTAAAAAAAACGTGTCATAAGTTAGACTTACCGCAAAAAGCTGCATCAGGCCTGGTGAGGTGGCATTGCAAGCTTTTAGCAAAATGTTTCATGTTTACGAGCTGCAATAGAGTGAATGCATTGTTACATAATTGTCCGTGATTAAGCTTCTACAAGGTAAAGAAAATAAAGGAAAATAGAATACAGAAGTCCAGCATTACAATCCCTCCGTATTCAGGACTCGCACACAATATTCAATCTGCGACCCGATAGTGCATTCTAACGAAGGAAATTACGGACTAACGTACCACTCTTGAAGCCTCCCCTTTCTGTATGGCTTGCTGAAGCCGTGATGCGGAGCTGGAAGCTGAGCCAATTGAAGTTGGGTCCGCTGTACAACCAGGAACCAAAAGACTAAGTACAAAGAATTTCCAGATGATAAAATTCCAGCATAAAGAATATACGAGGTAGCTCTAAAGGCTTAAACTGCCAAAATTCCACATCAGCCCCGTAATACGAACGACACTAGACATCAATACAGGATCGACAACGTAGATCTCATACAACTTTTGAATAAGTAGAACTAGCGTTTCAAAACAAAGTGAGAACATCAATTAAACCTCGTATGCATATTGCACCCTAAAATAGATTCACGTTGCGCAAAGAACAGATATGGAAGTAAAACATCTAATAACTCTCATCTGCTTGGTGAGGAATATTTACATCGTACTCCAAGCACCCTCAGCTTTCGATATTCGGAGCCGATGGAAACCATAGTTTGCGAGACTTGTAGGTGTAGATCACCATACTGAGTGACAGCCACTTCAAGTACCTCACCGAGTTTTCCAAGGCGATCTATTAAGCCTTGAAGATTTTGCAACTCTGGCACTTGGACCAAAGTCTGAAATTTGAGGATATGCAACTATTAGCACTAAATATTATGATACCAAAATTCAACAAAAGCAATGCACTTCAACAATTTGTTCATTTAGTGCACCTTAATAATGTCACGATCCTTAGGCGATAACACAATAGATACTTGATGACATGAACAGATGTTTATGATGAATCCATCAGCTCTTTCCTGTGTGCAACTTCTCCTCCCTCTAACTCTAATCAACTCAGAGCAAGAATCCACGAACCTTACCAGCAAGCCATTCAAAGGCAAACTTACCCTAGGCAACTCTTGGGCCATGTCCAGACTTGACTGCAGTGCCTCAACGTCAATGCGGTTCAGAGGTTGTGATATCGGAACGTCTTGGATAATTGCAGATTTAAGTCCCTGCCAGCAACCGGAGTAGGTATACATGAGCTGAAAATAAGCATAGCAAACTACTGGTCAATGCTAATTTAGTTCGGCAATCTCAGCTCGGATTTTGCCAGATACCTCTGACATGTCCTGTAGAATCAAATGCCAGTGCACTGCGCAAAGACTCGTTTTCTAAGGATACAATTTCTAGACTTCCACGTGTATCTTACAATACTCCAAAAATTCCAATTCTAGTGCCTTAAATGACCGCATTCTGCCCCCTCTACGAAGGTCGAGTCGACATACAAATCATGCAAATAAGAGGTTCTTTCTACATAGGCGATAGCCAGATGTTCTATGCGGAAACGTCCTCTAAGTCGCTCTCATTTGCTCAGAGGATGTAATGTCTCTAAAGTTGAATGATTCATACCTTGCTTTCGAAAGTCAAGTAAGGCATTGGCCGTTCAGACAAGCTGGGACGCTTCCTGACGAGTTTCAATTGCAATCTATCGCCATATATACTTACACTGCTCTTCAGGGCTCTTAACAGCAGTGCAAGGTCTACGGTGAAGGCAATCCGGTTTTGATTCTGGCTTGAAATTCGGTAGTCGTCAAAGACTGCGTCCTGCCAGTCTACTTGATTAGCTCTTATTGCATTAAAACACGATAAAAAAGAAAAATTCTACCTACACCAGGTTCTACAAACTGCAAACTAAGGAGGCCAGACTTGATGAAATGAGCATCCTTGCAAAAGCTTCATATCTGAGCTAAAAATAACAAGGCAAAAGAAGTCAACACAAGAAAATTAAAGACAGTGATCGACTCTGCAATCGAAAACTAGAAAATGGACAACAAGAACTTCAAACAGTGCGCACTAATCAACACTAATCCAAATTCAAATTCAAAGTAAAAGAATAAATACGAAAGATAAAAATAACAATAACAATTTTAAATTTTAAAACGCAAATGTACTACCTTAGAAAATTGCGCAATCGCTTGCACTCCATCAGAATTCAGAACGTTGTGAAGAAGAATGAAATGGACCGGCGTTAGATAAATATGGCACGTTTTCCCAATCTTTTCAAAGGCTGGTAGAAAGCCTGAGGACGCGTCGAGAACACAAGCATGTAATTAGCATCCACAATCACAAATTGTGTGTGTATATATACGTATAGAACAACAAAACTAAAATAAAGTAATGTAGAGGAAACTAAAGAAATAAATTACGAAGAAAGAAAAGGCTTACGCCGTTCCAGAAGCGTGACACCATGATCCGTCAAAAACGCCTTGAATTTCATATTGATTTTGTCTTTTTCTTTTCTTTTCCTTTTTCCCTGTTTGCATCTACCGTCGCTCTTTCCCGATCGCAACCTCCACTCCTCAAACTAAAACTGCTGATGCACCTAGACGCCTCTTCCTCACTAATACAAAGTATCTTAAGTCTCTCCTTTCAATCACCTCATGCCCGACCCAGAAGTACTCACCACCCCTTGCTTCACAAACACGCTCCCTCCACCATTCCAGCATTCGCCATTTCGACAAATACAAAAATCACATTCCTCTCCATCCAAAATTTCCACCCAAAAGAATTGAAGGCCCCCCCTCGTCTACAACTTCGAACTTCGAACTTGGAAAAACTTTTACCTCGTGCTGTCAATGACAATTCGGGAAAAAAAATTAAACGAAAAATAAACCAAGACTGCTGATATCGACAACACCATCTGCAAGGAAACCTAAATCACGCTGAATTCTACTCCAGCGCTAACAAGCTGCACATGAATTTTGAAGCATAGTTTCCAATAACAATGAAGCTAAACATCGAAATCCGGCTTCCATAAGCGGCGAGACAAATCGGTTTATCGCGAGGAAGGGGTTTGAGGGGGAGTTTAAAGTCTATTCGTCATCTATCACAGTAATATCATACATTCAACAACATGCTATATTTGATACTTCATTCGTTCATATTCATCACTCTGTTCGTCTCCTTCTTTCAATCCTCACTGCTCTGCAAGCCGATCTCTGTGTAGTCGGTGGAAGTATCGTGCGATTTTAAGATTTTGTGATTTTTGTTATGTTGCCAATGTTGGTCTGAGTTAATGCCGTTTTGATCAAGGCAACTACTTGGAGACGAAATTTATTCGGGCAGTCTGAAAGGGAACGATCTTAGCATCATATAAAACTTCCTCATTGTGGAATACTACCGATGAAGTGAACCGATGGTTCTGTTACTAGCAGTCCAGGAGTAAATTCACTTCGACTGGCATGATGTCACAAGCCCTCTCGGGGTGTGTCAATAGATCCTCATTTTCGATTCTTCGTGAGTTGTTGTGTGAACGTGTTGAGAAGGTAACCACTACCGTAAATCTTGTTGGCAGGAATCGTTTATTTTCAGACAACTTAAACTAGAACTCTTAGCATGATATTGTTTTAGATGAACGACTACAAAACACACAAATGATTATTTCTTCTAGAAACTAATTACTTTACAAAAAATTAAAATTAAACTTAAAAGAGACTTATAAAAAAGTCACCACTCTGTTAATCTCCATCAACACATATTGTGTGCAGTGATTCCACCTCCACATTACTCTGCAAAACAGCTTGAGCATTTCTGAAACGAGACCAACAGGGTTTCTCTGTACAATTTCCTACACTGCTCCACTATGGTTTCGACACAGTGAACGGTGGGATGCGGGTCACTTCGGATACCCACAACCAACGCTCCTGAATATTCATATGAACACAATAGAAATGAAACAGTCGGAGATATTGTAACTAAAGCATTCGACAACGGTACCCAGTGTGCTTCCTCGACTCTATCCGTATAGTCAGCACAAGAATCGTGTTTTTTATTTGTGAACAATACAACCGCAGTAAGAATCACAAGCATGAAGGGAAAAAAAAAAAAAAAAAAAAAAAAAAAAAACTTTTATAGATCAGAGACTTGGGCAAGATTATTGAAAGCTGGTTCCGATCCAACTATCGTTAGAAAGAAATCCATATTAGCTGCACTTCAATTACAGTAGCGATCAGCCACTCTGATGGCGTCCTGCTACAAGATCCATCTGGTACTAGCTCGCGTCCGGTCTTAACAGAGCATTGCGTATCGCATAAGCACTGAGATCATGACCTAACTGCAGCGCAAAGATATCTGGTGAGTTTGAGAAAAATTGCCATGTCCTAATCTAATCGATGGTCTGACTATTTACAGTTCGATTCACTGAGAATTACCGACACCCCCATTGAAATGACAAGCCAGTCACATTCTCAAATTGTGATCGCCCTAAAAACAATTCGACACCTGATGTGAAATGAAGCCACAGAACGGCAGCCAGGACGCTGACGCTCAGCTCTCCTACCAGTACATGGCACCTGATCTCACAACCGCAAGGACAGATTCATCCAGTCCGCAAATCGCTCCCCAAGCGACTCTACTTCCAGACAAATGGCACTCTGGATTGGGCTCCCAGGGCAGTACTGATCTTCCCACCTGCCCCCGCCTTCGTTCGCTCCTCCGTGTCCTTGCTTAAACCTCAGAATCTCCAATCCTTTCACCTCAATCATGCTCGCGTCACCAAAAACCCCGAAAACCCTAAATGCGTGGGAGTATGAATGATCCAAACGTGACGAAGGGTGGGACCCTGAAGGGGACAAACCGCGGAACGTCAACGTTGAAGCCTGAGGATCCACCACTTGTAGCCGCCCTTCTCGACGTCGTCCGGTTCTGCTATCGCCACGTGTCATGGTTTTCTGGCTTTCTACTCAAGCTCCGCCTGGCGTGGATTTAGGGCATGCATTCCCCTTATACACCCTGTACACCCCCATTCATGTACTTATGTGTATGTATGCATGCATGTGTGGGTATGTATGTGTGTATGTACTTTACTGTGTGAACAGTGATAACAACTTCAATAAAGTACATGCAGACATACATACACATAATAATTATTACTGTTCACACAGCATGTTGATGCTTCTCCAAGTGAAATAACTTGAATGTGACAAAATTGTACTCTAGAAATCAAAAACAAGGTTTAGATGCAAAATTATAAATACAGATACTCAATGATGAACTGCAAATGCAACACACATTATTGGTGTTTTAGCATATTCTGAGTGTTAAAACACACCATGTGGTGATGGTTGCTTGGAATTTTAATTGGGAATGAATTTGGAATGTTTGTAAGAAAAATGATAAATGCAATGTATGGAAGATGTCAGAATAACTTTGAATTACTGCCATTGTAAAGGCTTCTTGTTATTGCCACTACTGTTTGTTCTGGCTTTTACATGGCCTTTTCAGAAAATACATTGTAATTCTCAGTTTTAGGATGTGCGATTAATTTGATACTGATTAATTGATTGATTTATTTACTTATTTATTTATTCATTTTGCCAAACAAACTTTGATAATCTGATTTGTTTCAGCTCATCAACTTTTAACGGTATTGAAATTACAATTCAGATATGTTTATATATTTGATATTCATACATGAAGTTTATATTTGATATTAGTAAACAACAAAACCATATAAACAATAACAACAGAATTTAGAGCAAGAGTCACAGTTTTCCTTTCCTATAATTACAATATTTTGAGCTGGTGTATTTTATTTTTTTACAAGTTTGGTAAATTACACACAAAAACAGCTCGTTCTTCAATAAACTATCTTGTATTAACAGTATTATTTTTTTATAGTGAACTTGGACATAGTATAAGATTGTTGGCTTGAAATGCAATACAACAATTGATTTTCAGAACATCACTTTCATGCGCTAGAATGTACATATTAATAAATCAAGATGTTACAAAAGCATGTCATTCTTGGATTCTCGAGCATATACTTAGCGACTTAGCTGAAGAGGAAGACAGTGTGACCTTTATTCGTATAAAAGTACAATACATGTAAAATAGGAGACTATGTCGTACAAAGTCTCATACGTAGGAAAAAACGTACAAGGAGGTCAAGGGTTTGGTGTTTCAGTGACGCCCAAGTGGGTATTTAGTAATGACGAAAAAGGCGAAAGTAGGGAGTGACAAAGCCTGGCAAAGGGGGGCAGGTGGGATTGAGGAGTCTCCCATTGGAATCTAGTCTTTTGTCCAGATGCTTCGGTCCCCAATAAACCGACTGCGGCACATTCATCCTGAAAATATCAAATCCGGCATTTTGATTCTCATTCATCTCCAAAAGACCAATTGGTATGTTATGGTTTGATTATTCTTTTTGTCTTTGCCAAGTATGTCATGTTGGATTATGAAAACGTTAAAAATAATTTAGGAACATAATGATAAAAGTAACTGTAGATGAATTTATTTAAAATACGTATGTTTCAAACTTAATTGTGAGAATGATTACATCCATGTTCATTATCCAAATTTTTAGATTTTTAGATTTTTAGATTTTTTTTTTTCCTAAAAAATAAAATCTTGATGAAGATATATAAGCAACAAAATATATATTTTTTAAATTTTAAATTTAGAAAAAATGTATTAGTAATATAGTTAACATTTTATTATACTTACTGTTACAATTTATGTTTCAAAATGTCATTCTATTTATTAAACACAACAGGGAATTAAAGTGGCTGTAGTAACTACAAGCCATATATTAGACATGATTTTAAAAAATGTTAATAAAACTACCATTAATTAGATTTTGAGCACATATTCTTAAAACTTTAGATATTATAGAATATTAAATTTTTATGATAATATGTAAATCTTATAGACATGATTACTAGACATGTTTCTTATTTTGCCTTGCTAACTTTTAATTTAAGTTTAAAAAACTTCTTTATAAGAATGACTAATATATTTTTTTATAGCTATATAAAGTTACTAATAATAAAGTTATAATTCTAGCTACACTTTTCCTTGACTTTTTGAACATATTTGCAATGAGATTTACAAATAAAAATAAAAATAATTTTCTTTATGATGCCTTAACAGTATTTTGACAATACTTTATGAATATAAATATAAACATGTTAATTTCTTTTGATATACTATATAATTTAGTTATAGATTTTTTATGGTTTTTAAATAACTTCTTTAATAAAATAAATAGTAACTAAATTAACACATATTTATTATACAGATGCTTATAATAAAAATATTACTATTAATGGTTTATTTTATAAAAAAAATATTTATTCTACTTAAAAGCTTGGTACACTTATAGAAATTGTATCATTTGTTTACTCTTAATTGTTTTAAATTTAATATTTTATAATTTATTTTAATATAGATAAAAAAATTATTTTATAATATACCATAAAAATATTTTGTAAATATAGCTTTGAATGTATTATTTAGCTAGATTGGTTGTTGAGATTTAATAACATATCAAACTTAATTAATTAAATTCTAAGGTTACTTGTTTTTCTATTCAAACAATCTAGAAGGCCACCTCTCATTTAGTAATTATCTTTTTAGAGTAGACACATATGCTTACAAATCATTATTAAAAGAGATACATGAAGAATTTATACAACTTTAATTCTATTAATTTTAATTTTTAAAAATTACATCTTTGACAAGGTATGAAGGTCTTTTTATTTTTTTTATATACATTGAAGTTATAAAATTGCACAATTAAAAGTGATTATTCTTTAATAATTTTTATACATAAAATTTAATTTATAAAGCAAGTCATTATATGATTGTAAAAATTTTCTATCCTTAAATAAAAAAATATATAATATAAACAAAAATATAAAAATATTCAAAAAGCATTAAAACAAAACTTTACTTTCAAATCATAAACAATTAATCAATTGAATATAAAAATATTTTATATTGCTTCATTTAATGTCATCAACTTGGATATGGCATTATTCAATATTTACACAAAAAAATGTTAATAAGAACCAAAGTATAAATAATAAATCTCTTTATGAGTATCTAACTAAATAATAATTTTTCTATAGAAATATTTAAGAAGGTTTTTAAGTCACAAGATTTTAAAATATATTATTAATAATTTTAAGAAGAATCACTAAACTAAAAGTTATGTATATTTAATTTAGTGGCAATATTTGTAAAACTAAGCAATGACTTTTAAAATTTTAAGTTACTAATTATTCTAGTTATTACAAAATATAACATTGTAGTAGAAATCATATCATATACATTTTAGTAAATTTTTATGCATAATGTAGCATCCAAAATAAACTAAAAGCTTCTATTGAAATTTTGCTCAATAATTTGTTGACCAAACTCTTGAATAAGAATTTTTAAAACAAATCAAAGTTTTAAAAGTACATAAATTTTATCATTAAAATACAATAAAATTAATTTTAAAATCTATATTCTCTTTTAATCAATGCTATACTGTAAACTATAATATTTTGTAAGATAGCGAAATAATTTTCAGTGTTGTATGCATAAAATTCAAAAAAATATATTCAAAAGAAATCTACATTCACAAGAAATGTATCTTTTAACTTTTAGATATTTAAATTATAATTTATGTCTTCACGATGATTATTGCAAAAAAGTTGTCCTTGAAGACCTCTGTCTGTATTTGGTTAAACATGCATATTATTGGTTATAAAAATATCTTATAATATGTACTTGAACATAAAAGATGTAATTAAAACAAAGATATGTGTCAATGCTAATCAAACACGAAACATTTTGTACATAGATGTCTTTGTGAACAAATCTGCTTAATGTACAGGTGTATGTTCCTCTTACTGTATTAATTTATTCTTAACAACAACAAAGTGATTGAAGTAAATAAAATTGTTTTGAGGAAAAAAATAATCAACAACTTATTTTTATCAGATGTAATATTTTAATTGAAATTTCACTTAAGACTTTTGATACATCATTATGATTGTTTGTATTTGTACTATTAATTTTAGAAAAAAATCAAAATGTTCATGTAGTGTGTAAATGCTTTTTTCGAAATACAGTTAGATGAATAGTATAAAACATAAACGTTTTTCTTTATTTTTTAATATATTACTAATCAATAAAGGTAAAACAATATAACATGTAACTGAAATAATATTAACTCAAAAGAAAATTCAATTCTAGATTAATATTTATTGAAAGTTTTTCAGGATTAGTACATTTATCTAAGCTGCATATCCTGTAATATCAGGACTCTAGTTCTATGCATTTCAGTGTGTATAGAATTAAATAGTTGTATAAGTAAAAAATGTTAAAAAATTTCATGATTCAAAGTTGTAGCAATCATTATGTCATTTCTCAAATGATTTCACAATATTTAATGTGACCAGTGAACTAATAAATCAGTTCTAAAAAAATCATGTCATGGTCTTAGTTCATGTTGTTTGATAGAAACATGTTGTAAAGTTAGAATAGTACATATCTTTAAAATAAAGATAAGTTTAGAAACAAAAAGTAACTACATTGAAATGCTCTCTTTCGCTCTATCCATACAATGTGCATTTGAGTTCTGTCTCTATGTACACATTTTGAGCAAGTACAACATTGGGTTGTTGAGAATGCCAAGGAAACGGCCAACTTGCTATGGCTCTCAGGAGGGCAAGGTCAGGATGTACAGAATTCACCATCCACAACAATTATCATTCATCCGTATGTGATGGAGAATCCCAGTCACATGTGTCCAACGTTTGTTGGCCACCCAACCAACAGGGCCCAAGTTGCCAGGACAAGGGTCCGACGACGGGCCGGGGACAGAATCGAGGGACGGGACGCGGATCGCGCCGGACCGGTGATGAGCGAGGGTGGGCGGACGGGAGGACATGGAAGTGGCTGGCCGGCAGAGTTAACTGTGGAACAAGTGGAGATGGGCGGAGAAAGGGCGAGGATGGGGGGGAGCGGGTGGAACGGGGAGCGGGCTGTCCCAGGTCCAAAGCTGAATGGAAGGAAGTGGTGGCGGGTGGCGAGGGCGGGGTAACACAGAATGAACGTGAGGACGTGAGGAAGGAGGGTGAGGCGGGCTGTTACGTCGCGGAATGCCCTAGCCCGCTTTTCCTTTTGTGTGGACACTAGGCCATCAGCCTTTCTACGGTTTCACTGCGCTATACTTAGCTGATCGTTCTCAGAAACGACGGTAGCGCTTCCATCGCCGAGTCGTGTTGTGAGTTAGTCGCAATTGGAGCAATCACAATTGGGGTTTCCCATTTCGTATCTTGATTTACTTTTTCCCCGAGCTGGCTGGCGCAATGGAGTCGTGGGGACGGTGAGGGTGCGGGCGTGTGCGAGGGAGCTGGGATGGTACCGAGGGCGATAAGAAAGGGGTGTGGCTTTACGTGAATGGATGTGGCGGAGACAGGAATCCAGGTGAGGCCATGGCGGATGGTGGAATCGGCGACTGTGTAGGGGCGGATTGCGGATTGTGGCAGTGAGGAGGAGGAAGGGTGGTTGGAGCACCCGGGGTGGTGGCGGGTTTGGAGTTGGGAGAAGGGGTGAATGGTGAGTGGCGGGGTGTACTAAGGCGGGACTGGGCTGTGTTCAGAGAATGATGTGTTGTAGAGTGTGGAAAAACAGTTTGGACAGGTGGCCATGGACAGCTTACATGCACGAGGATGGACTCGAGGAGGTTGGCCTTTGCCGCTGATGGTATGTTGTCTGTCCTACGCAACTCGGGAATTATGTGAGTAATTATTTATTGTATTTCAGTAATCTAGAGTGCTCCTTGGGGTGCGGAGCTGAATTTCGGCGATTGGGAAAAGCGTTAGGGTTTCGGACGGAAGAGGCTCGGATGATGTCAAGGTACGCTGGATGGTAATTTGAGTCGGAAGAGAATGGTAGTGCCAGGGTCGGTAGAGCCAGTGCAATGAAGGAGTTACCAGGCAGAGAATCTGGAGGCGTAACGGAGGCCTCATCTGCACAGGGTCGCTCGCAAGCGAAAGCAACGCAGGAACGGGTACCTCTGGCCTCTAACGATGTAGACTCCGAGGGGAGCGAGGGAGTTTATGGGGAGGAGATCACGGTAAGGCAGTGGCTCAGCAAGCCCAATCGTGAAGTTGATAGGGTGCAGAGTCTTCACATATTCAAGCAGGTGCTAGATTTTGTAGACCTCGCCCATGGCCAAGGTGTTATGTTGCGAAACATTCGCCCGTCCTGCTTCCTTTTGTCTCCCTTAAATAGGGTTGCATTCATTGATTCTGCCAGTACTCGAAGCAGCTCAGACCAATCCTATGAGAATTCTACCGGTAAGGGGTCAGCGTCTCCTGAAAGAAGACATGGTGACGTTGCCGCGGGGAGAAGCCAGGCGGAGTCCTTGGCTCATCCCCCAGCTGGAACAGTATCATCGAGGCCTACATCCAGCAGCCGAGATCCAGACAACCGTAGACCAGAGCAGGCTGTGTCTGGTCCATGGTTGCCGGATTGGAGTGGAAGTACAGGATCAGAAGGGGAGAGAAGAGCAGGATCCAGAGACGGTGTACAACCCTCGGAATTGAATTCCTCGTCTGGTAAACGAGTGGATTTGAATAGTAGTGACGGGCCGCTGCGAAATGGCGAAGACTGCTTTCCACAGAGGCAGTTGTTGCACATGGAGCAGGCATGGTATACTAGCCCAGAGGAGATTGCAAATGGCACGAGCACATATGCCTCCGACATATACAGTTTAGGGGTGCTTATGTTCGAGGTACTTCTATCTGGCCATCTTCAGCAGGTTATTAAGTATTATGATTCCATCTATAAATCTTTCAAAATTCTAATTCAAAAATGTCTTCGGTAGAAGCCGGCTGGGATGTAGTGGATCTTGGTACGTTAGTACGTCAAATGAATGAAGCAATCAGTGATACACGAATCGTTAATGCCTACATGAAATAGTCGACGTAGAAGCAATCTTTCGTATGTCGTCTCGAGAATACTGATGTGGAGTTGTCACTCAGATGTTAGTCTCTCAATAATCTTTATTGATCTTGTTGTCAATGTATATCGTGAATTTTGTGATCATGACAATCTGTTTGATGTCGGGCATTCTGGATTCCATTTGCTCCCAGTTATTCTGCTCATTTGGGTCAGAGGTGGAGCGTGCAAGAGTTATGGCTGATTTGCGGAATCGTATTCTTCCACCGCGCCTGTTGTCGGAGTGTCCTAAGGAAGCGTCCTTTTGCCTCTGGTTGCTGCACCCAGATCCAACTTGCAGGCCAAAATCTAGGTAAGTTTTAGCTTGCAAACAGTTATAAATTATCGAAATTTTAGAAGGAAACTTTTTTCTGCCTCTGGCTATTGTGCACAGAGTTGAAAATCTCAGGCCAAAGGTTTTTTACACATCAAATATGTGTAAAAAACGAGTGTAAAAAATACACTCGTATTAATACACTCATATTCTACTCGTATTGAACCATCCAAAATAACTGGTAGTTGCTCTTCCCAATATATCTCTGCTGATGCGTTCAATGCAGATTGTTAGTGATACTTATTTTCACGATACAAATCGAAATGCTTCAAGTGGCTGCAGATGGCATGCCCAGTACTAGGACCTGGTCTCGTTTGCTTCTATATCGGGCAGCGTTTGATTACCATTAATGGCGAAGTTTTATCGGCTGAATGCGAATAAAATTCTCTAGGCACACTGAGCGTGAAATTCACTGTCTTATCTCTGAATTTTTTTCTCTTTCTCTCTCGTCCACTCTCTCGTTATTTTTTGTATTTTTTATTTTTACAATTTGAACTTAAATGTGGAACTAATAATTAAAATTCTTTATTGTGCACTCAGGGATATTTATAATTGTGAGATCTTGTCTGAAGCTGGGGACGCAATAGCTGAGAGGCAAGCAGCTGTGCAATTGGAAGAGAAAGAAGCTGAATCAGAAGTACTTTTAGAGTTTTTGTTAAGAATGCAGAATCAGAAGCAAGAGAATGCTCGGAAGCTGGCACAAGATGTGTCACGATTGAGTGCAGACATCCAAGAAGTTGAAAGAAGGCGGCTTGCATTGAAGAAAAAGCGTGGTCCGATAACTAAAGGAGAGAATAGTGGGCAGAGACGGATCACAGGCGTCAACTTGCAAGAACGAAAGGGGATTTTGGGAAAGAGACAGCACCCAGAAGACGGGATTGGAGGTAGAGAAAAAGGGATTGCTTGTACAGATGGGCGAGGCAAAATTTTATCGAAAAGTGCTAGATTTATGAGTAACTTCAGTCATCTAGAAAAAGTTTACTTCTCTATGAACTGGAGAGCTGGTGCACCTGGAATGGGTATGTCTAAGCCTAGTTCAAGGCTAGGGGCACAAAGTCTGAGTATTGGTTGTGCCGCGAATGACGACAAGCAGGGAATCTCAAGAGCAGGAGAGGACAGTGAGGAAGATTGGTTGGGCTGTTTCTTTGATAGTTTGTGCAAGTATGCACGGTACAGCCGATTTGAAGTGAAGGCCACGTTGCGTCATGGGGATTTATTGAACACAGCGAACATGGTTTGCTCATTAAGTTTTGATCGGGATGAAGAATATTTTGCAACCGCTGGGGTGTGTAAACGTATCAAAGTTTTTGAATGTGACACAATACTCAACGAGCATGTAGATATTCACTATCCTGTTGTTGAAATGCCATGTCGATCCAAGTTGAGCAGTGTTTGCTGGAATGGTTATATAAAGAGCCACCTAGCCTCCTGTGACTACGAGGGTGTGGTTCAGGTGGGTTTTTCTTACTTGGAAGCCTTCTTTTTGGTAGGGATAAGAAGTTGACACTGTTTTGTGTGGCATACCACTATGTCAGCTGGGGTTGGCAGATGTCTAGGACAAGCATCAATACTCTTCATTCATTGGGAATCCTAGATACCTTACATGATTCATTTGAAATTTTGTCGTTTGAGACAATGTTTCTACAGTTAGATGAGGTAAATATGATTCTAATCGGGAGTACTTGTGACCCAGTTGTGGGATGCCAGTGTACCTCGAGTTCTGAGGGAGTATGAGGAGCATGAGAAAAGAGCTTGGTCTGTAGATTTTTCAAAGGCTGACCCAACAAAGCTGGCCAGTGGTAGTGATGATGGAACTGTGAAATTGTGGAGCATTAATCAGGTATCTTCATTTTGGCTCACCGTGGTTATAATATTATATTTCTTAGGATTGTATTATCCTTAAATAGGTCTAGAGATCTTTCGTTAATTTGGTAGTACGTTCTAAGTTTCGTTTAGTTTGCATTTTTGTAGAGTTCACAGTTTCCAACTAGTCATTAGTTTTCTATCGGCCGGATTTGGTTTTTCATGTATCGATTACTCTAACAGGTCGCATTGGTCCGTGAATGCAGGAGAGCAGCATAGGTACGATTAAGACCAAGGCCAACGTGTGCTGTGTCCAGTTTCCACCGGACTCAGGGCACCTTTTGACGTTTGGATCAGCTGACTACAAGGTCTATGTTTATGATTTGCGTACCACCAAACTGCCCTTATGTATTTTAGCCAGTCACCAGAAGGCTGTGAGCTATGTGAAGTTTGTGGATTCGGTTACCCTAGTTTCTGCATCTACAGACAACACACTCAAGCTATGGGACCTGACGAGAGCAAATACAACCCCTCATGCCCAGACTGGTTGTTCGCTCACGTATACTGGACATACCAATGAAAAGGTGGGGGAATCTTGATTTGGTTTACTTTTCTGGTGGAAGTTTGTTGATTGGAACTCACATGGTTAGGTTGTTTGGAATCAATCTCACTTCTTGTTTTGCTTCTTTGTCTCTTGATGGACTTGTTGTGATCTTTTGTGCATGCACTTTGTAACTGAATGAATGTGTGTGCGTCTTGATCTGCAGAATTTTATTGGTCTATCTATTGCAGACGGTTATATTGCTTGTGGATCAGAAACAAATGCGGTTAGTGTTCTTGCCACTTTATTAACATTACAAAGTTGTGAAAGTTGTGAAAGTTGCCATTGTCATTTTTTGTTTCCTACTTTAAGTGCATATATGCTGTCTACTAGAAAATGTTTCGGCTTTAACCCAACATTCGTAGTATATCAACTCCAGCTCTGTAGAAACTTTTTTGGGATTCCTTAGAAAGTCGTGAAAAAAAATTATTTGAGAGTTTTGACAGATTTCGAATAGTGGATTTTGTGGCAGAGAGGTATTCGGAAGTGAATGCAGAAAAAAAGTGTTTACCCAGTCTCAAGTATAATGTACAAAGTTTTTCTTCTATTTTTCTTTGTCAAACAATGGAAAACTCAGCATCTGAGATCCTTACAAGTTTGTGAATTCTATTATTTCAGGTGTTTGCGTATCATAAATCCCTTCCTATGGAAATGGCATCCCACAAATTTGGGTGCACAGATCCAATCACAGGCCGGGAGGTTGAAGAAGATGGAGGACAGTTCGTTTCGAGCGTCTGTTGGAGGGGGAAGTCGCAAACTCTTGTGGCTGCTAACTCCATGGGCAATATCAAGATTTTGGAAATGGTGTGAAGTCCTTTTTTGTTTCGTTTTTTCTTATTTTTTTTTTTTTACTCACCCTCAATCTGATTCTTTTTGAGGTTGTGGAACTATGCCAGTGGGGTTAACCCCTCTGGGTAGACTGTTTATGCGCATAGGTGTATGTGGTTGAAACATCTCTTCTTGTTAGTGAAGCACCTTGTTTTATCTGGCAGACGCAGCTAGAAACAGACTGGTAGGATGACGTGATATATTAAAAGAAGGCAGATTGGTATACAAGTGGAGAAACTGCTTTAATCTGAAACTTTCTCTGTAGAAATATGGTTCACCTCCAGAGCAGGCTGCTAGATGGAGTGAAGAGGGTCTACACCCAGCACATCTAATCGAGTCGCAACCTCATCTATTTGGCATTTTTATCATCTGTGATTTTGATGCAGTGAATTGCATCGGAGTTGCTTCGCATAGTTTGTACTTTTACCAGAGTGGGTTCTTTGATAGATAATGTTTCTTGAGTAGTTAAACTGATATGTTCCCATGCATCCAGAGATACATCGAGTGTGCTGCACCACAACAACTAGGATTAATGGCATGTAAATTGACTCGAAGAAGTAATCGATAAAATGCCACCTCTTTTGCCATAAAACGCTGTCATTTATTGAGAAGCTTGAATCCTTTGACAAAAAAGGTTAGTGGGATTTGCAAACCACTGCGTGGGTTAGCCTTTTACACGATCCGGGATTAGTGCTGCCTCGACAATACAGTTTCAAACTCATTTCGGACTTTTTGACGAATAGCTGGCTTTGAGTATATGAACATTTTTCTCATTCAAGCACCAGTAGGCGATCAAATCGATCCAATTTCTTAGTGATGACTAAGCCACTTGAAATGGTGGGGTGCCCATCTTAGAGTTGGTATTCGATATGTAATCCCACATGAAAAATGACAACCACAAGATTTACAATAAAGAACACTCTTAAAATAATCTCATTTCTTCACATACTTCAACTACTATTATTCAATCTTAAAGGTTTTTCTCTTTTCAGAAATACAAAAGCTAATTTTTTTCGGAATACTAAAATTAAGTATATTGGAACAGTTGAATTATTCTAGAAACCTGTTTTCTAAGCAATTTTCTAAGCAATGTTTTCTAAGAAACTTCTTTGAAATTGAGTCAAAATTAGCTGACAATAACATATTTTATAAATCTGATAGTTATTATTATTATTACTATTTTGGTTATCATTTTGTTATTTGAAGTTCCTCAGGCATTGAATCGTTTCTCATTTTTTAAAATTTTTGTTTTATTTGGTCTCATTCTGTTTATTCCCCTAAAGTTTGGTTACAACAATTTCAGCCATCAGAAGTTTTGAATAAGTATTTTTAGACGAAATTAATGGAAGAAAGTCTGAATATGAGTTTTTTAATACACCAAGTAGTCAAGCTATTTTTACTTAAATATATCAAATTAGAATGTTATCATAATTTTAATAAATATGTTATTGTTGGTAACTAACTATAATCCCACATTTTTCTTCATATATATGAATATGTTTGTATGAATTATGTATATATATATATATATATGCTAATTTCAATCATTCAACACAAAGGCAATTAACATTTGATATAAGTAAAAGAAGCTCATGAAACAGTGTGATTTCTACCACATTAAAATATATTTCTAAATGTTTAGAAACGACAAATGCTTGATTCTATAAAAGAATCAACTTAATATCAAAGTGGTAAGGAATTAAAAAAAAACATTCACTCACTGAGCTTTTCCTCGAGATCTTTCTAGTCACAAGAAGCTTCTGAAGCACCTCAGACACTAAATATTGCCTCTGGGTTTAAATATCAGAATAGTAAGTCTACCGACACAAACAAATGGAGAGCTGGAAAGAGCACCGCGGTGGTAGAGCATGAGTGGAGACTATTCGCCAGATTGGTCTTATGGACGTGGGAGCGTTGACTTCACGGGGGAACGCACGAGAACTGATAGTGGGAACACACAGGCATACATCGTGGAACATCCGAGATGGGTACAGTAAAAAGCAAGCTTTAAAGTAAAGAAGAAAGCACAGCTGGGGAGGAAAAAGGCGAAAGGTAGGGGGTACACCGGAAGAGGCGGTAGAGTCGAATTGTATAGAGCCCTAGGGCTTGGACGGAGAGGGAGAAGGAGAGAGTGCGGGTCTTGGAGGTGCACTTCTCCCTATCGATCCCCAGGAAATTGGTTCTGGGATGTAGGCTCGTCATCGGGAATTCGGAGTGATGAGACGTCTCGCCGTGCACCCCTTCTCGTATCTGTGAGTTCGTGGAGCCAAGTGGAGCCGGAATTAGTGCCGTTTTGAAGTTTTGGACGGGGTGAGTTGATGAGGTTGGAGTTGCGGGGTTTTGTGGTTTGCGAGGGTGGATGTTGTCGTGAGCGTGCTTGGGGTGTAGATCAGGGCATTTGGAGTCGTGTTCTGATGATTTTTGATGCAGCTGCATTGGTGCCTGGACATTGGAGTCTAAATACGGTGCATGGTGGAGTAGGAGTGGTAGTTTGCGCCCTAGTTTATGTGAGATCTGTAGCTTTGCCAAGATGCCCAATTGGCTTAGAAGATCGTTTGAGTTTTAGGTCATTTTTGTGAGCTTCACTGAGAGGCTTGAGCTAGATCTTGAAGTGGTCGCAGACAGGGTAATTTTACTGAGGAAGCTTTTTGTCCGGTTTTCGAGCTTGGGAGACTTTCGACCCTGCTTATGGAGTCATCTTGATAGCATATTTTTGGTTGTGGTTGCGAGTTGCAGCAATAAGTTCCAAATAGGTTATTAAATCGACGCTCGTTTGGGTTGGGTTGTGTATGAGTATGAGTATAACGTTTGTTTTTCCTCCCAAGGTGGATCTGGGTGTGCGAAGTAGCAAGTTACAGACGCAAGATGTGTTTCTTTCACCAGGATATGTTGGTGTGGGTAGAGAGATGGTTTCTCACGGTGTTCATATTTGAGAGGTATAGAGCTGGTGGTCTGGGTGCCGCATTTTTGATCTAGCACTGCGAGGCTTCTGACCTGCACTTTTTTGTGAAGGTTTAGCTCATGCCTTGGTTTTTGGTTTTCAGTAAATTGAGAGGCGTGCTTTTCTTTTCAGTATTATCAGGTTTATTAGGAGGAAAAATTGCCTGCCTATACTTGTTCTCTGAGTGTCGTGATTGTGATCACCGAAATTACAACTGTACACGTCAGCACAGAGCATCGCAATAGGTTCCTTTTGAGGAACTATTTTGTTTATAGTATGCAATGATATAGTTATCTCAAAAATAAAAAAGGGCTATTATGAGATAATCTTAGTCAAGATGTTGGGACTTGCAGGTCGAGCTTTAGATAGTAGATGCAAAGTTACACATGTGCAAATGGATTTTGTTCTCTGCATCACCGGTAGGCGTGAGTAGATGGCAATGCAGCAAGTGAACGTAGGATTAGAATGAAATAATTGGTCTAGAGAGTAAGAGCGAGCAGGGTAGTGAGTAACGAGTTATGTACATTCGATTATTTTTGTTCTAATTAGTTTATTATAGATAGACTGGACACACCTAGATCGCTATAGCCTGGCTACCTTTGTGTTTATACCACTTGATATTTCCACTCTTTCATTTCATGCGCAAGGTACAGTTATGAACATGGAATATTAATCACCTACGGTCACTGGTTCATAATTGTCTGTTCTAGCTCCGAATTCTAAGGGTTTACATTGGGTCATAATTTGGAGATTTTTTATACGAAGCGTATCTGTTCGTACGTACAGGACATAGTTTGCAAGGTTATTTCATTCTGAGATGACATTAGCTTAAGACAAAAATGAGTTCTTGACGTGTGCTTTGACTTGTGCAGATTTTTATTTTTATGGGGTCCATAATGAAGGGGGTTTTGTGCACGCCAACGTGGTTGATAATTTTGGGATTTCTGTTAGTAACCCTGCAAGTGGAAGCATCAATTCACACGTACAAGGATGGAAAATTTTCTGCAGAGAGCAATGCATTCATCTATTGGGGTGGAAATGAAGGGCTCTATGCCTCATCTGACCACGTGAAGGGGAAGGGTGCTGCCAACGGCAGATCGCATATCTCGTTTGAGTCGGTCACCTTTACCCGAACCATGGAAGCTGCATTAAAGCATGAAGCGGGAACTACCAATTCTCAGGTTGAAGCTATTATAGTGGAGGTTAAGGACAAAAACAAAATTGGTGACCATTCTTTCCCTGGAAGATTGGCTCTATGTTGCTCCGGAGACCTTGCCAAAACTACGGGATGTAGGGAAGGTAGCGTCATAATGGACCGTGATAGTGATGGCTGGCCTAACTCGATTCCGACTCACTTTACAGGTCAGAGTTTGCAAGCTGTTATGAGTACGCAGAAAGTTAACATCTCGAAAACAGGCATGTACACGCTAATTTTTGTTGCATGTGAACGGGAACTGGAAGGGCTGACTGTGGAAGGGCACACTGTGTGGAAGAATCCTACGGGTTATTTGCCTGGACGAATGGCGCCTTTCATGACGTTTTATGCGTTTATGGCTCTTGCCTACGGGTTGTTGGGCGTTCTCTGGTTTCTGCAGTACATGAGAAATTGGAAGGATATACTCCAGCTTCAAAACTGCATCAGTGCCGTGATTGCTTTGGGCATGTCTGAGATGGCCCTTTGGTACTTCGAGTACCTCAATTTCAACATGACCGGATACAGGCCAATGGGAATCACAATGTGGGCCGTCACGGTAGGGGCCGTGAAGAAAACTGTGTCCAGGCTATTGATTCTGGTTGTGTCCATGGGATTTGGTGTGGTGCGCCCCACTCTTGGTGGACTTACCTCAAAGGTTCTCCTTCTGGGAGGAACTTACTTTTTGGCCGCGGAGTCTTTGGACGTGGTTGAGAATGTTAACACAATCAATGACCCCCCTGGAAAAGAACGACTGTTTTTGGTCTTGCCAGTTGCAATGCTTGATGCTTTTTTCATCTTGTGGATATTCACCTCTTTGTCACGAACTCTGGAGAAGTTGCAGGCTCGAAGAAGGTTTGCCAAGCTTGAGCTTTACAGGAAGTTTACGAACTCTCTTGCAATGGCGGTTGTAGTTTCTGTGGCATGGATAGGCTACGAGTTGTACTTCAAAGCAACTGATCCCTTTGGTGAGCGGTGGCAGAGCTTTTGGATCATTCCGGCCTTTTGGTACGTACTTGCATTCATTCTCCTCGTCGTGATCTGTATTTTGTGGGCCCCATCGCAAAACTCAACACGGTATGCCTACTCTGAAGAAGTTGGGGAGGATTTGGATGAAGAGGAGATTGCACTTACATCAAGCACGACATCAAGTAAACCAGCCTTGATCCTTGAGGTTGAGAAAAGCGGGGTCAAACCTGATGCGATAGAACGGAAGCCTATCAATACTGATGTATTTAGTCTGGATGATGATTTAGAAGAAGACAAACGAGATTAGTTAGTCTATTAAGACACTGCTTTTGCTGCTCTTTCGGAGGCTGCAATTTACTGCTTGGATTAGAATTTGAAGTTAATCAACTAGTTTAGAGTAGCGTTTAGCTTCGTACACATCGACAGTGATAGTTTCATTCTAAATGTTTTGACAAGTGCGCATGGAGATCTTGTGTAGTCATTCGAAGATAACGAGCTCTAATGGCCGTTGAGCTTGTAATTACCTCTCTGTTTTAGGTCACCAGTGATGTGAACATTGACCCTCATCAATTTAACAAGTTTCACGTCATCACGATGCAGATTGTTAGTTGTATTATGCAAGTAATTTTGGGTTTTTCGAATCGTTACCCTGTTTTCATGTACAGACCTCGTCTTCAGATTCTAGTAAGCATGATTGTTCTGCATTCTAATATGCCCATTGTGAATGCAGGTTTTCCACTTAGTCCTTGGCTTTAAGTTTGAAGGGATTTTGTTTGGAATGGAATATCTCATATTGATTTTGGACTCCAAAGTGGTTTCTTGTATTCCTGATCAACCCCTGGTTGCATGCACCAATTAAACCCTTAAATTCCCTTGTACATCTTTCTTCCATGAAAATAATAAGAAAATAAAAATAAAGTTTCATGAAAATTTTCGTGAATGTTAACAGTTGAGATGTAAGTGGTTTTTTATTTTTATTTTTTATTTTAATGCAGTCTGCATCTAAAATCCGTAAATTATTGGCCTAAAATATGCGCCTAAATCAATAATGGTGTCTAACGTTTCATCTTTGATTTATTTAGAATTTCAATAGATCTTTATTCAGGTTTTTGTATAATTTTTTTTTATCACGACGACAATACTGTAGTATCACTTTTATCTTAAGCATCGCGTAGCATTCCACTTCTGACAGATCTTTTGAAATTGTTGAGTGCTCCGACCGTGCAGGAGTCAAACCAACGGACTGTTCTTCACAAATCATGCTGAAAAGCGAGCTGTCTCACTTTCAGTTTTGGTCCAGGACATCACTTTAATAATGCTAACATTGTACCTTTTCGTTCGTTCCAAACTTAAATCTGCAGACGACTATCGAATATCAACGTGAATGCTGGTGAATTTAACAGCTTCTAGAACTTTCATGTAAACACTGCACTCTATATGCACACTCTAGAGATGAATGCAGACAACACGATTAAAACACGCTGTTACTGGAAATGCAGCACTTCCAGTCCGTTGATCTGGAGCATGTTGAACGGGATGGAAATCTTAAACATATGAATCAAATTGTATTAACACGAGAAATACTCTGAAAGCTCAGCAATCTATACTAGTAATCTTCATTGGTCTGCTGCGATGTTCATGGGGTCCGTGGCAGAGTTTTCACCGAGCTGGAAGATGGCACACGCGACAACGGTGGGATTTGGAACGGTAAGGGGGGGATAAAGTTGGTAAAAGGGATTGGTGGCAAAGGTGGTAACAAGGGCGTCGGTAGGACGGATGGGCGTGACAGAATTGGAGGTAATGTGGTTGTCGAAGGCGGCGTTGGAAAAAGAGGCGGAGCAGGAAGAGTGAAACCTGCAGTAGGGAGAGGTGGGAAAGGAGGGAATGATGTTGGAAAAGGTGGAAAGGAAAACTGAGAGGTAGGAGAGTTTGATGCTGGGGTTGCTGGAGCTGTGAGCTGGAGGACGAAGTTGGACTTGAATTCCTTCAATAACCTCCTATGATTGTTCTCAATTCGAATGATGTGCTGGTTTGCTAGAGCTGCTCGCTTGGGAGACAACGCTGCAATGTCACTGACTCTCGCGTTCTTGACCTTTTTGCATAGAATGAAGAGTTTGATGGGTCGTAGTATGAGTGGTGATTTTGTCTGAAGCATTGCAGAGTCATCAGATGACCCCATTGGGCGGTGAACAGCCCATCCGAAGCTGGTTGCCACTGCGACAGCGTTACAATCTGCATCCGAGAGGGCTCGCAGGCGCCGCGCAAGGATGCCTCCAGGTAAAACCTTTCTGACACTCGCCTTGCTAATTTTCTCCCCACCGTTTTCTGAACCACCATCAACCACACACACAAACAAACAGACAGCGCCATGAAACGCATGAGATTAACCATTCGAGAGTGATGAGTAATGTTCCAAGAGTGGTGAATGGTGGTTTTCAAAGAGTTATTAGTACTTAGTGACGAGGGCACTCATACTTTCATGTCGCCTGCGATTTAGGTTCCGAATCGTCAACATTCATGCATTCACTTCACTTATCTACATGAAAGATGAGCAGACATCCTCCGCCAATGTACTCTTAGCTCGAGTGAATTCATTTACGCTGAAGTGCCTGAATTTACAGGGTGATATCAATTCTCACCAGTTTGGATCGCCCTTGCGAAACGGCTTCCCGAACTGAATCGAATGACGTGGACTCGATTGCGCGTCGTAGCTGGGGCTACCTCCGCCACCTCCCGCACAGCTCCATCAGAGGCATCGTCTAATTGGTGTGCTGAGACTTCACAAACAACTGAAAGAGCCAGAGTCGCCAAGAGTATCATGCACACCATCGCGGCTTTGGACTTCGTCGTGTCATTGGTGACAGAGAGGCATTGTGTCCCGGATGGTATCATCCCCTGCTCCCGAGCAGAACAGTTTACTTTGACCCCCATTTGGCCACCCCGAAGTGGTGAATCAGAACTGATTAGCGTAGATTGTTCTCGAGCATCAGCTGGAAGCAGTCCAGGAATGACTAGTATGAAGGTCCATAGCGAATTTATACTCGTGCTTAAAACTTGGTCTCAACTTGGCTGGAGATGATCAGCTGTCTTCGAGAGGCTGTTGTGAAGTGATCTACCATCTGCTGAGCAAGACCCGGTTGGAATGAAGTCAAAAAAGAGCGATCATGCTCGTGAAGGCAAAGCAGGAGTACACTCTCCAGCTGAAACGCTGGCAATTCTCGTGAATGCATGGCCGGACCTCCCACGTAAACGAGCGAATCGATATCTGACAGACTGCGACAGCAAAGGTGCGCTTGATCTCTAATACAACTGGAATTAAGTACTACTGCTCATAACCGATTCTTAAGCTTGATTAACACAGGTCAATACGTAATCATGTCACTCTAAGGTACACTACAATGATCTGGCAAGAAATTCTAGGTACGTGGGTGATTGCAACATCGGCATGTCCCTGACGTTTTCTTCAACCATACTAAGTACACTATGACATGGAATCAGCATCTATGTGGAAAAATCACCCACTTCTGAAATAACTGAAATGCCTGTATGAGAGCCATGCTACACATAGCATAAATCCTACAAGAGAATAGCGTGCTGCAGAGGTCTATTTATTCAGCCTCGCTTAACTGTTCTCACCACCAATCCATGCAACAGGACTGCCGTTTACATTTACCGCAACTGCGCAAATTATGCACATTGGTTAATAAAAAATCCATGATACTTGCAGAGAGCTGATCAATCTGGCACTCACTGTTTGGAGGTTCAGAATTCTTTTTCTGGAAAGCACCATGAATCATGCAGCCACAGAGATCCAGATGGACCATGTACGCAGTTTGCTACTCTCTATCCTGAGCTCAAGTAGGGTGTAAAAAATTGTAATATCCTGCCGTTATAGGGCACGATTAAATTACCATTAGATACTTGGGGAGCCTCGAAATTGTTTTAAACAAGATCCGGAAGTATTACGCAGAAAGAGCACTCTTTTACAGGGAGTAGACGCACACTTCTACAGGAAGCGCTTAGGGGAGAGCACAAACTGATACAACATTTAATCATCAAAAATAAAATACTCCAAAGAATTGACACTTCAAAGCAAACAACCTGAAAAAAGATACACTGAATGGACACAGCAGGTTATATATTAGCACATTCAAAACTAGGTCAGATTGTCCAAAGTGGCAACCCTAGCCTTCTCTACAGGAATCTGCATTTCACCACCATTTCAAAGTTGGAAAGATCGGATACTACCTTACACTGAAAGCATATGAAGTATACAATTCTACAATAGGCAGTGTACCTGCTCTCGAATTCCTAGAAACCGGTGCACCTCTTTAAAACTTAAAAATATCAATTCTTGCCACCCATGAAAGGGAAAAGGCTACGTTTCTGTGGGGCTTCTTCAATTAAGATTGCTTTCATGCTATCTTTTTCCACTAATCTCCAAGCCATCTGCTCCAATGCCAGACCCGCTAGTGTAGGTGGGTTCTTCAGTACCAAAGGGTAACCCCTGTTGGTACTTTTGATGACTTCCGAGTCCTCAGGTACCACACCCAGCAAAGGCAAACCGAGCATTTCTTGCACATCAAGCACTGACATCATGTCCTCACCCTTGATCATATCACTTCTCACTCTGTTAACCACCATCTTTATATCTTTAATACCATCGCACTCGAGAAGGCCCGTCACTCGATCCGCATCCCTCAAACTGGTGATGTCAGGGGTAGTGACAAGAATTGCCTCCTTGGCAGGAGTGATCGCAGTGATAAAACCAGCATCGATACCCGCCGGGCAATCAATCAAGATAAAATGAGGTTGTCCCTCGGGTCTTTTCTTTAGGGCATCCACTAGCCACGTGAGAGCTTTTCCTCCGAAACCAAGAGGCATTTTGTACCGGGGTTTATTGATACACAAAAGTTCAAAATTTGTCCACCTCTTGTCTCTAATCAGAGCCTGATCGAGCCGGCATTCTCCATTAAGGACCTCCATTGCCGTGTAGTTCACTCGATTTTCAAGTCCAAGCAGCAAATCAAGATTCCGGAGCCCGACATCCGCATCTATCGCGACCACTTTAAAGTTCAGACGCGCAAGACACATCCCAAGGTTGGCAGTTGTGGTTGTTTTACCCACTCCTCCCTTCCCTGACGTGATCACTACCACTCTAGGAATCTCCCCCACAAGCTCAGGCCTCCTATTCCACTGCAACAAAGCCTGCGGCACTACCTGGAATCGCCTCCCACGCCCTCTCTCCCCTTCTCTCCATCCTAATTGCAGGCCTTTCAACCTCTCAAATCCCTCTCCAACGATGTGTTGTACCCTGCCCTGCGATAATTCGCCACCATACCAATCACACCCCAAACTCGCCACCGTTCTCCCGCACCTCCCCTGTCTCCCTTCTCCGCCACTCTTAACAGAGACTAGATCCCTCGAACCCGCACCGCAACTGACCTGCAATCTCGCTGTAGAAGTGCGGGCGGAGAATCGGGCCCCTACGCTCCCCGATGCCGAAACCACTTCTCTGGACCTCCCCTCCACGCCATTGTGGTAACAGCCATTCTGCAACGCCCCTGAAGGAGGTCCTGTCGTGAACCTCATAGTGCCCCCCGCGGCCTGGTACTTCTACAACAAGCTCCGAAATCGACAACCCCCCACCCCGAATCCAAAAACAGGCATCACTATCTTCTTGCACTACTCGCTTGCCAGCTCCGTCAGACGCACATTTCACGTCGCTTTGCTTGCTGTTTCCTGTCTGTAAGCTTGAGACGCAACGCAGGGACCTGCGTGAGGTTTAGGGTTTGCGAAACAAAGCATAGCAAAATTCCGTAGTCGTCATCGCCGTGGACGATGACGGAGAGGCCGGATTTCGGTATCTGCCCACTGTTTTGTGTTATCCACCGTTGACGCTCACGACTGGTGGCGTCAGATGCCAATCTTGTGCACTAGAGCTGGATTGGCAGATTGCCATCGCTCTTTTTCATCCTTATAGCAACCAATATGTTCATTCGTTCTCGCCAATTCATCCAGTTTCATTTGCTTGGTTGTGCAAAATCGACTCGAGGTGAATTTCTTTCCACTGATTCATTTCATCCTTTGGTTATGCTAAAGACATACTAAAAACAGTTACAAAGGGAGGAAAAAAAAACCACATGAAAACAAAATAAAGTAATTGGTGCAATAAAAAAATAAAAAATAAGATTAAAATATATGTAGAAACTTATGATTAATTATATTTTAAAAAACTTAAAACTTTATAGATAGTATTTTAGTAAATTTATAATTTATATTAATATATCTATATATAAATATATGTGTGTGTGGATTGGGGCAATAGGACCTCTTATTTGAATTTGGAAATAACATGTAAAAAAATTTATTGAAGTATAATTGAGGTATAAAACATAAACTTTAGCATTCAAATATTTTATGATAAATAATATTTGCAATTCATCTATAAAAATCAAAACTAAGAAATAAGATGATACTTTGTTTAGATTTTTTTTGTAATAAAATAATATATTATTGTCTATAAAAAAATATTGCTTTTGACAAATAGTACCCTAGGATAGAAATTATTTGTTTTTAAGATTTATTGACTGTCATAAAAAATACAAGTTTTACTAGAAATTTTCTTTATTGTAATTAAAACAAAAGTTTTATATCCAAAATTTATAGTATTTAAAGTTAATTTATAACATAAAGATTTATTCTTTTTTACTTTGAGCTTTTATAATAATTTTAACAATAATTATATGTAGCATAGAACCTTTTATAATAAAATATATTCTATTATATAAATAATATTCTATATTCTATAATCTTATTATAGAAGTTTTAATCTTTATTTATAGATAATAAGATAATAATCCATTAGTAGAAAAATATTAAAAAATTTAATTGGATAAATTATACTATTACTTTTATTATTAATAGAAACCAATTATGCATAAAGAAGTTCCACCTTTTTATCAAAATAATTCTTTAAAATATAAAGATTTAATTTATTGATATATATATATATATATATATATATATAATTTTAAAATTTAGAATTATTTTTTAAAATTTTTATATAATTAAATTTAGAATTATTTATATAATTTATATATAAAATTTTTATATAATTAATTTTTTATTTAACAATAGTCATATTAGTTTCAATTTTATATCCATCTTTGATTTGTCTTCTTTCTCTTTTTTAGTGACACAAGAGTGTATTGTCTCTTAAGAGTTTTATTGTGATTCATGTCCTTGACAACAATCTCTTTTAAGAAGAACATTATCACTTATATTTAAATTATTATATGCTTGAAGCTCTACTTCTTTTAAAAATGATAGGAGTTATAAGAATATATTCTACCATTCATTTTGTATTCTAATTCTTGCTTATGAATATTTAAAAGATAACACAAAGTGACTTTGTGCATTGAATGGTATTGGTAATAAAAATATACCACGTGTATTATGATTATTATTTAAATATATTTTTTATTTTGGAAATCCTTAAAGCACTAGAATTTTGTAGGATACAAATGTCATTTTTGTAACCAAAGATTGTTTTTGTAAATCACACCTATACAGGCACATGATTTGATTCAATCATTAAATTGTGATTACAAAAGTATTATTAGATACTTAAATATATCTTCTACACAATCAAAAAAAATTGTATATTTTTTTCATGTCTATTTTAGTTAAATGATGGAATTTCCAATGATTTTATATATGTATAAAAAGACCAATTTTTAAAAAATACACATCATATGACTCAGCAAAAATAAAGTAAGTTTTTAATGATATTTATTTATTTAATTAAAAACAATGTATTATATGTAGTATAATAATTGCTACTAAAAATTATATTTTTATATTTATAAATAAAATTATATAATTATATTTTTTGGAGAAATATTTATAAAATTATTTTACACTACTTATTATAAAATACACTTTGACATTGATATGACAATCAAACATCTAAAAAAGATTAGGATTGTAAGCAATTAAATATAAATTATTCTATTTTTATAACTTTGTCATTATTTCTCCCTCAATAACCATTGCCATCTCGACAAATCTTATTTTAAAAATATTATATATATATATATATATATATATATATATATATTTTTCACTTTTCATGCAAAGAACATTTAGCTTAAGATGTTTTCAAGGCTAATAAATTATGTAATATGTCATTGTGATATAAAACTACAACTAGGTCTCAAAGTTGGAAATTTTTATTAAAATAACCATGTCATGAGAAGTTAAATCTTTTATTTTGTCATCTTGATGTACAATAATTAAAAAAGTGAATATGTAGCAAATATATTAGGATACATTGGAGGATCATGTAGACAATATATTTTATTGTTTCTCATGAAGGACTATCAATTGCAAAGAGAATAGTATATCTTATCTCATATGTAATATCTTTATCAAAAGTAATTACCAGAACTTTATTTATAATTGGAACATTGTATCTTTAATTAATCAATTTTTGATTTTATTTATTTACCTATTTATAATTATAAATCATAACTATGATTTTTATTAAAAGCTTAAATATCTACAAACAAAAATAGTTGCTCAAAATGATTCATATAATGGATTTCTTCTAAAATATATAAAATATATATAGATGATAAAAATATTTTTAATAAAGATTTAATTAAGTTTAAAAATAATTTTCATAAAAATAAATTTAAATAAATATATAAGATGTATTTACAATAAGCAACAAATTTTTCATATAATAGTATATAACTCTTTAGATACAAAATTTTAAATATTTTCCTATAAATTTACTAAAGCTTATTTTTATTTTGCTTTCAAAGATACAAAGATAAAAATATAATTATAGTAATTGAATGTAATCAATATGTGGTCTATTGTTGATAGTAGAACTATTGAGCAACCTATAAATGCTTAAAGAAGGATATTATAAAAAGAATAATTTTACTTTTTTTTTTGAACATCTATTTGAATTTTGAGATAGTTATTTCTTTGAATATATTTGTTATATTATTTGATTATTTTTAGAAATATTAAATATCTATCTTCTAAATTTAAAAAATCATTAAGAACTTGTATAAAAAATCATCAATAATGATGCAATATCCTTTATAGGAGTTGTGATGGAATTGATTACCAACATTTAATATAAATTTTTTTAAAAATAAAATTCTCAGCTCTTTTATCCTTTGTTTCTCATCTCTTGCATGTTACAATGTGCTTTTCAATCACAGACTTGCTCTACTTTCAAGCAAACATAGTTTCTACATACCACATATGTATTTTGTAATCATACATGTGTTTTTCTTCTTATTGATCTTTGACTTGATGAAAATGGTATATTGCAGTACATCTATGCTTCTTCTTCTACTTCTTTATTTATTTATTTATTTGTATTTTTTTCTTGATTTGCCTCAAGCACTTCTAGCTTTTAGTAATACACATTCTAAGTAATGTATTGTAGGATAAATGTATAAACTATTGTAAAAAAATACTTCTTTAAGAAATGGTTGTTGGTGCCATCATCCAACATATTTACTATTTAAAATATATAAATATAAATAAATATAACTGAATATATAAATAATTAAAAATATATATTTAAAAAAATTATTTTAATTATTTATGAAGTATACACTTGCACATATATATTTTTTAAATCCCATATAATGTAGTAGCACAAATACTTGAATGAAGGTAATTTTTTTAATTGAAAAAAATGAACCATTTTGGATAGAAAAAAATATGAAAGAAAGTTATAACAACATTCAAATTTTAACATCTTAAATTATGAATTAGTGCATTTTTGTAAAACGTATAAAAGAAAAAAAAAATTAACTACAAAAAAAATATTTATAAATTGTTATAATTAATTTTTTTTTTTTTTTAAAATTTAATTCAATAAAATCTAAGTTGTTGATAAATATAAATACATATTTGTTAACACCCACTTTGAGATTTTGTTTTTTTTTTTAGAAATAGACAAATTATTTTTCACAACTTGCTACTTTATTTTTATAACATTATAAAACTAATATAAATTTTAGTAAAATTTAAGTGTGATGTTAACAAAATAAGACTATACAAAAGATGATATTATTCATGATTGGTATTATTGGAGATTGCTATAACATAAAATAGCTTAGAGGTTGCATTAAACTCTCTTATTTCAAACATCATCCATTACTTTATTCAACAAAAAATCAAGATTAAAATAAAATAAAATAAAAAAATAAAAAAATAAAAAATAAAAAATAGAAATTTCTTCTATACTATTTTTTTCTTTGTTGTCTTTAATTTGTTCCAACTTGGCTCTATTGCATTAGAAACCTATTGTAGAACATTTTTGTATTGCTACTATAGATGGAAGAAACTTGCAATGGTAGGCTAAGAGAGTGGTAGAAGCTAAGCTCATCAAGTCATGTATTTCAAAGCATATTCTTATATTCCACTTTTTTTTAAGAATTCATGAGTTTTGAGATTTAAGGGCATTTTTACATTGTGATTTTTAGTAATTGAAGATCATTCAAGTGTTTTACAATGTAGTAAAACTAAGATTGATTTGAAGCAATGCATTTGTTGGTATTACTATCAATGTCTTTATATTTTGAAGCATAAACACAGCCTTGGTTGCCTTCACAATTAAATAAAATCATTGGCAATGCCTTTGCCAAATGCAACCTTAATCAAAAATACAATCAAACTAAATTTAAGATGATAGAGCTTACATAACTCTCAAGCTTTTTTTACTAACTTTCTAAAATTATATCCTATCTATTTGGAATATCCTCTATACTTGCATTTTTGGATTTTCTTATTGTAGAGTGAAAGATAGCTTCACTTATAATGTTGTGGATTTGTCATTTCTCTTTGAGAATGTATTTGTAGAGCATTTTTTTGTGATTAGTGGTACTTGATATGTTACAACATATAATGGCTACTTATACAATATTTTTTGATGTAATAATTTTGTTTTATCTTGAATTAAAAACATGCATGATTATAAATTTTATAATATTATTATAATATCTTATAATATTATTATAATATCTTATAATATTATTATAATATCTTATAATATTATTATAATATTATTATAATATTCTTATTATAATAATAAAAGTTTTTTTTCTTTTAGTGTATGCTCTTGTACTACATTATCCACCTCACTCTTTTGAGAGATATGAAATAATGTCAGAAACAACTAAATTCTCAGTTTGTGAAGTTTCAGTTTTTCACAGCGAACATCACCACAACACTAAAACATCCCATAAGAATTCAGAATATTCCATCGAATCACAAGGGGAATATTCGGAACGTGGACAGCCGAAGAACTTGTCGTTCGCTGAGCCTCGCAATCGTTGCGTGGTTGGGATGAAAGCTGGGATGGGGGTGGGGGAGACGTGGGAGCCTTCGCTTCGAAGTACAGCCTTCCGTTTCCGCTGCCCGCCATCCTTCCGAAGCTGGCCTCGGAGCATGCAGCAGTGTGCACTTGCCACCAACATCCAATCCACCCGGACATTTAAAGTGAATTCTTCCGGGGGAAGATGAGAGATTACTCGAACTTTTGCGTCTCAAGAATTGCGTCGTTGCCTTGATCGAATTTGATTGAGTGTTGGAAGGAATTGTGTCTTTTGCTTCGTTCGGAGTGCGAATTGAGCGGGATTAGGATGGCTGTGTTGAGCGGGGGCCTTCTGACCCCTGTGCTTGCGCATAATGCCTCGGAGAGCGCATTTGTGGCGGGCCGCAAGCTGGACTGCGTTTTAAGTCATTGTTCCACGAGTAGGTCTGCTGCGCTGCCGGTTTGCGCGAAATCGCGACAGGTATCGGGGCAGGGTGAGAGTCAGGATGTAACCAAACAACATGAGAGGTCTGGGGTTATTGTTAGCCGCAGAGGAGCGTTGGCCGGTCTGGGTGTGAGCGTCGCTGCTTTAGCAGCTGTGGCCCTCTCTCCGGAGAATGCTTCTGCCGTACAGCAGACGCTTTTGGCCGGTCGTATACCTGGACTTTCTGAGCCGGATTCGAATGGTACAGTCAATCCTTGCATTTGTATTCGTTCTTCTTTATTGTATCTGTTGTTCTCTCTATTTCTTCAGTGGTGTTTAGTTTTGTATCAGAGTGTGTTGCAGTTATAAAATTAAGGGGAGCGGGATGCTAAGACTAGAGTGCAATGACTTGTCGCTTTTTCAGGACTGAGAACATACAGAAGGCCAGATGGTAAATCTGGAGGGCACGGGGTAGGGTGGAGTCCGATGACTCCTTACTCTTTCAAAGTTCCTCAAGATTGGGAGGAGGTAGGTTCAATAAGAGTTTACAAACGATCACTTTATCGCATGGTTCCTGTAATATTGCACCATGATTTCTAGAATTTCAATTTGAACAACGGCAGCAAAGTGTGTCGAAAATTTATCTTTAATTAGAATTCTAGATTAGTTCCAAACTGTACTCCTTTGTCATTTTAATACTGAATGAACGCCCCTGTAATCACATGTCATTTTCGTTATATCTCTAGTGTTATTCGTATTGCAAAGTTCGACTGTTAGAATCCTAGTTGGTCTGGTTTGGCAACTGTGTACTTTTATGCATTTCAGTACATAACTGTGCTATGCGCTTACCCTTCGTTGTTAGATGCGTGTCGGGTATTGTAGAATAAAGAGAAAATGTAAATAAAAGAAGCATTTATTATTGCTGACAATAATGAAGAATACTAGAAGCTACAAGGATCCAGGCTGAATTGAGGATTTGAAAATTTATGTATTTCTCTAGGGTATACAGTATAGAGAAGTTCAATTGAAATAGGTGGTTGAAATTTCTTAATAGCGAAGCAGTTGTGAACGATATGATGAGTTAACGGTTGGCCATTTCTTTGGGAATTCTTTTACGACAGCCTCAGGTCTTAATTAATCAGCGGAAATTGGGTAGTCATTGGTATTTTAACAGTTGATTGATTTGCTACCAGATACCAGTGTCCATTGCTGATCTAGGAGGAACGGAAATCGATCTGCGATTTCAGAATGCTCAAGAAGGCAATATCAGTGTGGTTGTGGCGCCCGTCTTACGTTTCTCTAGTAGTAAGTTTTTGTTGCAAAGTTTCTGGACCATTGCATATTATATAGATCATACGCACTAAAATGCATGCGGCTCTCGGAAGAAATCGATTATACGAACGTAGTTGTCTGATCATGCATAATCGTTTGGTCAACCTCGCTTTCTCTGAACACAGTTTCGTTTTACAGCAATTGGAGATAATGCCACAATTGAGGCCGTAGGGTCACCAGATAAGGTTATATCGGCATTTGGACCGGAGATAATTGGGCAAAATGTCGAAGGAAAAGTCAAGGATATGGATGTCGAACAGTATGACGGCCGAACATATTACCAATTCGAGCTTGATGCGCCTCATACGCTTATCGCAGCCACAGCCGCTGGAAACCGATTGTACCTCTTCAGCGTCAGTGCTAATGGTACGTTTGAACTGAGTTTTTGCTTTTCATTTCAGAAGTTCTCTTCTCAGTTCTGAGGACTATGACTGGTGGTCTTTTTTTTCTATTGTTGTATGATTGAGATGTTGCTTTCACCCTTTAGAGATACTATCTTTCAGATTCTCGAAAAATGCTTGTCTTTTGCTCTACCTGTCAGAATTATTAATCTGCGGAGGCATTAAATAGGATCTATCTGGTTCTTTGGGATTATCATAACCACTAAAATGTTGGATTGTTGCAGGGCGTCAGTGGAAGAAACATGCACCAGGGTTGAAAAAGATCATGAAATCTTTCAGAGTTGGGTAAGGTGTAAGGTCTAGCTCAGACCTATTTGTAGTGGCACTCTCCGTCTGTATATTAATGCGTAGAGATTGTAAACTTTCTATTCAGTACTGTGCGAGTGTGGGAAAATCCAGCATGCTTTCTAGTATAATGGCGGGAATTAGTTTTGACAGAATCCGACTCACTAGGACCATCATAAGCGATTTTGATATGTAAAACATCTTGTACGTGTGAAACATTCCGTTTCTGAGTACGTATGCAATCCGAAGACACCCTCATTTGTTTTGAATATCGGCAGTTATTTTTTACGTGGTGCAATTATACTCTTCAGAAAATATCTGATAAGAAATGAAATATATCTCGGTAAAGTGCTTCGCTGTCTGGATGAACACACAGGAAGTGTAAGTCAGACTTGTGTTTAAAATAACTTGAACCCGATATCTTTCAGATAAGGACAGCAAATTAACAACCATGCCTGAGTGCTTCAAAGTAGGAATGTTAAGATATGTTAACGAAAATAACATTTTTTTGAATGTTGTTATTCCGCTGTGATAGAACATATTCCCATCTCTATAATTGCGTGCCTAAGTGAATGTTGATTTAGTCCCAGGAACAGATAAGGTTGTTGCATATCGTTTTGTTATGTCAACAAACATTTAAATAAGCACATGAAAATGCGTGACCTTCAGAAATGCATGCGCAAGATTCTTGACATCCCTAGCAATCACGTTTACCCTTGTAAACAGACATCGTGCGAGTTTCGCAGAATCAATGCATGCGCTTAGTAAGGGAATTGCTCGCACAAACCTTCAAATAGCCATTGCCACCTCTCATCGAGTTACTGCAGTGAACAATACTTGCAGACAAAGTGGAAAGATTCGTCAGAGATGAGGCTCAACTTTGTACTAACGATACTGAATGATCCAAGGCCTTAATTGCTCGCAATTGAACAGACCTCTCTCCTGTTTTGCTTATGCCACCATGCTGTTGTTACCTTGTGATTGGATGTCGGTGCCCGACAGCCGCGATCACTCTTACAATTTCTATTGCAGAAGGGATCGTGTGGAAGTAGTAATTCTTGGAAATAGGAGGTTGGCACCCATTGACCTTGGCTTTCGTCTCAATGACAGACATTGACTGCAAACGTGCAATGGCAGAAACACTAAGTGCTTGCGTTGGGCCTGATTGAGATTTACAGAACCATTGCGCTGAAATCCTGTAATAAGATGGAGCTGCTGGTTGTCTCTGCTATGTGTACTCGATCTAGTGGGTCAAAGGTTAAATTTTTGCCGATGAGGAGGCTGGGTGAGGTTTTCTGCTGCAATTGTCGACCATTCGTAACCACCAGCCTTCAGGGCTTTCATGCATTCGGCGTAGATACAATCCTTATCCACGTTGTGCCTCATTAGCTTAGCTCTAGGAACATGGAGACATTTCGTTGAGCAGCTGATTGATCTCTGCAAAATCAACCCCAGAAGGGCTATGGGTAAGATGAATATTTGAAACATGTAGTCATACAAATGAAGAGCTTGGGCAATACCAAAACTTTTAAATATGTCTACTTTAGTTGTTAGCACAAAAGGAAGATAAGAGTAGTGAAAGGGAAGGTAATTTGAGGGTGAAAGGTCCATAAATGGAAATATAATGTTATACAACAATGCAAATTAGTTTGATCGATCAATGTATGCCTCAATTGTTGCTACTTATTGCCATGTTTGAGATTAAATTTTTTAAGCCATAGATTAATTTTAAGTGGCAATATATTTGTACTAATATTATTAAGGAGTTTTCTTGAGACAAATTCATTGCAAGCATATATAGTAAATTAAGTGATATTTGTCATCAAAAATTTATCAATTAATAATTTGTCATCTATTGGAATTAAGTTTGGATAGGATTTTGTTCTCTTGTTTATTGCCTACTTACTATCTCCTAACAACAAAAAGATAGAGGGAGGGGAAAGAAGAAAGGAGGACAAAACCTTCATCTAATTAAATAGTTTTATATTTTGAAACAAAGATGTATGCTACAAAGACTAGTTTTTATAGTGGAGGTGGATTTTTAAAACTTTGGAACTTAAACTCAATTCCAAGTGGAAACCAAATCCTAAATTAATTTATACAATCAAACTAGTGTAAATTGATTTAAAATATTGTATCTTTTTTTGCTCTTCCTTCACCTTTGAACTACCCTCTCTTAGGCTAACAACTTGAATTGGCACATTAAAAGTTTTTGGACTTATACAAATTTTTTATTTAGATAAATACTAATTTTATATATTCATCTTTTTATTAAAAAACTTAATTAATTCTTTGTAGCCATCTTCATAGACACGTCCTTTGAAGTTCAAAGACCATGATAATTGATACTTAGAGAGGCCATTCAACTTGCTATCTTAGTAGTTTCATTGTTTGACTTTTATTTTTACAAAGTACTAATGTAAAAAATATATTTGAATAAAATAAAGATAAATATAGCTTGTTAAAGGTAGCTTTTATATACATACTTCAAAATTAAGTTCATAAATGAATATTTTCCAATAAATTTTTATCCTAGTTTAAATAAAAGATTTGATTTTTCATTCATTGCTTATATAATATTCAAGCATAGAGTAGGTAGCAAGCAAGGGGGCTAAATCCTACTTTTGATAAAGTTTTTAGAGCTTATAGGGCTAGTTGTTGATTACATGGTCTACTCAATTGTTGAAGTTGTATTCCATATTTGACATGTTTATAGTTTAAATCTTACAAATGACATCATTACTTAATATTTTTTCCAATTCAATTTGATAAAATATTTTAAAATATTATATTATATATATATATATATATATATATTCATCATCCTTAGACTTTGGGTTACCAAATTATTATATAGCTTACAAAATTTAGACTACTAAATTAGATGGACAACTTAGAAAATTTTAGATTTATCTTAATATAGATGAATAATGATTTTTTATTTTCATTCTTTTTAGTGCTCAATATGGGATAAATTTTTAGTGCCAATCAAAAGTGGACAAGTATAACAATGTTGTAGCTAAGTGGCTTTTAACTAATGTTTTTAGACTTAGAATTGCAATCTTCTCAATAAGTCTTTATATTCTTATTTTTGACTTAATGGTATTATAATACCATCACAAATTTTTTTTAATATGATTCTCTTTATAACATGTTCACTAATATATTCCCTCATATTTGCATAGTATAACAAGTTTGTCCTCAAATATCATACTACCTATAACAAGTTTAATTGCAAACAATCTACAAAATTTGTAAAGAATAATCTTAGAACAATCCAATTTCAAGTCTATCTAACTTTTGATTAATCTAAATTTCATATGCAATGAGTCTTCAAAAACACTTCAAAAACACTTCAACAATATGTACAAGCATCAGCTTATTACAATATTTAAAGCCATGTCAAGTACTACATAAGAAAATATTATAATATGAATGTTATAGTTTCTTATCCTAAATTTTTTCTACTATAATTTAGATTGTTATCAAAAGAATAATATCTAAACAATGGATTAGAATTTAAAGATTACTATTGCTATATAAAATATATAGATTTGTAAATCATTGCATACTAAACATAATAGAATCTTTCACAAATTACCTCTCTATCTTTATGGGAAGAACAAGCCATATTCTCAACTTAAGTAAAAACAAGGATTACTAAATGTGACATTCTACATAAGACCATATATTTATAATTGTGTAATTCAAAAATCACACATGCCACAATACATAACATCTTGAATGAGCCATTTTGCCAAGAAAGGATATCCACACATAATTAAATATGTAGATTATGTAGTAAAGGATTTTAAAACATCACAATAATCACAATGTGGGAAGATAATATATTGTTTGTACTAGAGAAATACATCCATGGCTTTGACTTGCATCATTCAAATTATTCACATGTCTAGCAATAGATGTGGTAATAAGAGGTGATTGTAACACGATATGAGTCAAATTTTAGTTGACTATGCATGATACCACATTTAGGTAGGAGACATTTTGTCTTGTTAAATTTATAAGATGTTTTCTTTTCTTTCAAGCATATATTAAAATTATTTGTTAATATATTTTTTTAATTATATTTTTATTATAAATTTTTATATTTAAAAATATTATTAATTTTAAAATACTATTATAAAATAACTTAATTTTAAAATAATATGAATTTTTAAAATCAAATCCATTATTAATATAATTTTATGATTTGTAATTTAAAATGTATTAAAATTAAATAAGAAGTATAATATCAAAGAATCAATAATTTGATCATATTTTTAGATTTTTAGTTAAAAATAATAACTTATTAAAAAATATATATATTAATATATTCTTTTATTAGAAAAAAGTTAGATTTCTTATGGTTGTTTTTTTTTTTATTATTATTATTATTTTCAATTTATAAATCAGCTCTTGTGATTTTTTTTAAAAACTTATTTTTACAATACAATTTTTATTCTATACAAATTTTTCATGTAAACAACCAGTTTCAGTTTTACTTTTTTATAGATCTTAAAAAAAAATAAAAAAATAGTTTAATTATATTATTTTACAACCTACAAATGTTACAAAAAATTTGCAACAATAGTGGATCTTATTATGTGTGAATTACTTTATTAAATGTCACAAAGATTTGGTTTGGTGTAAGTTTTGGTGTATTAGCAAATCTTACAACAAATTTTAAAATTATAAAAATATCAATTATATTATTATTGTAATAATATCAAGAATTCCTTAATCAACTTTCATCAAACAAAAATGGTGCATTTCTGACAACCAATAAAATTTCTTTATTGTCCTATCATTACATAGGTATTATCTTCTTAGCACTAACAATATTGATATTTTGAAAATAAATTCTTTAACACATAAATTTTGAGGGTGGTAAATAATTTGTACTTCTATCCCCTTTATTAACTAATACAAGTTCTTTTGCCACTTTAATGCCAAGTTTTTTGTTTTTGGTTACTACAAAATATAGTAAAGACCAATATTGGCAAAGTAAGAGTGTTATGCAATTCAAATCCAAGTGAACTACACTCTAGTTTTCTAGGAAAAAATAGAACTTCCTCCTTAAGAAGAAAATAAAATCATCCAAAAATTTATGATGTGTAAGATATTAAGGCTTTTTAGATTAATCAAAATTAATCTTCAATTTATCTTCTTACTATGCCACTTCCTCGATGATAAACTAGCAGTGAATTGATAAAAATTAGTTTGTAAAGAGCAAGAGCATAAATTATGAAAAACAGATGCATACATTCACTAAACTTACATTGTATTCACATTTCAAGTTCGTCATGCATGTTTGTGCTCTTGAATATTCCCGTTAGTCTGTACAGTATTATTTGTGAGATTTGCCGCTTACTAGTTTATTTCATTCGTGCTCAATTTCACTCTACTGTTCAGCAACCTGTTCAGAGGATCCTTCATAATGTTTTTTATGAAAGTTACTTAAATAACAATCATGCTAACTTACGGGTTTCTACTTTCACAACACTATCCGTGAGTAGTAATTCATGATTTGACAAGCAACAGAGAAAAGATGGTGGATGCCATAAATACTCGAGATAAATTCATGATAGGTAAACCCCCTCAATGTGGACGTAGCCGTTATTATTGCAACTACTTGTTGGTTATATATTACAGTTTCTGCGAAAATTGACTGCAGAGAAGCTAAAAAATTGAGATCATAAATTAGTCAGTTTCATAACCTAACATCGATGCAAATCCTGCTCCCTGTTAACAAGGAGATGCCAAAATTCACACTCAATCTAAGTTCATATTTTCAAGGATCCTTTGAAGAAGCGAAACGCCATCACATGGAACTTGCTACAAACAGTTTGTACTCCTCCATGAATGAATAATAAAATGCTGACTGCTACCCTTTTACACAGGCCACATAAACTCCGTCTATTTGTGTTGGTTAGTGAGATAAGCAGGCATGGAAACTTGGCATCGACGAAATCGCGAAGGGGCCTCCAGATCCAGTTTGCGGAACATTACCACTTGACGAATGCTGTGGATAAATCTTCAGAATCACGGAGCTGACCGACCTTTTTGGAACATCTGCTTCTATTGTGTACTCCCAGATCATGTTTCCATTTCACCACATGATACAGGAATCAGAACAATTGATTCAAATTCCGCTCAAACCTCTGGAGACTCTTTTGCTTCGTCGTTAATTGCTCCGACTAGAGGCAATGCAAGACCAGCATTGACTTGAACACCAAGAGCCTGGCATGCTGAAAAAGCTGCAGCCCTACACTCTTCTGCACGTTCCAATGCAATTTGTCGAGCTCCATGCTTTATCTTCCGGGCTACACCAACCAGAGACCACTGTGGGCCATTGTCATCTGCAACAAAATGCTTGTGGGCGGTTAAGATAGTCGAGTATGGATTTTCAATAGGTCGTACTAAATTATATAATAGTTGTAATTAAGGGCATCTTTTGTTCTTCATCTAAGTGCAAAGAATGTCAAACGTCCCAAAGATGGGAACCATTCGAAATGAAGGGTATGTTATCATCACCTATAACCGACTCCTGTTGCAGGTCAAGTTTAAAAACACAACAATTCAACATACACAAGAGATTTCAGACAAGTAAGCAATAAAAACGGACAGGATCAGAATTTTAAGCCGGCGTTAACCATGACTTTCAATTTCACAGATCACTGACCTTGACTATTCCGGGACGTGTTGCAAAAGAGTGCATTCACGAGCTCGTCAACCGTAGCTTCAGCAACTGCACGTATGCTCTTCAACCCCGCCTTGAAAAGAGCTCTTGCTCTTGCCGCCTGTATACCACCAAAGCAGGTAAATAAAAAGGTTCCAACGAAGACAAATACCGATTTTCCGGAGATTTCATGGCTAGTTCATTTAGATGCAGGACCCCACCAAATTTTGCGATAGCTAAACCTCGCTAACGACAAGAATTACAGAAAACCCTCCTTCATAAGAGCAAGCAATTATCTAAAAGATCAAACTGGCTATAAAATGTTCAGAATCCAAACCTTCACGAAGGGGATTTCCATGAGATCCACAATTTCAGATTTTACACCAAAGGAGACTCGTTTCTGGAACTTGTCAACTAGAGTTCCCATGTCACTCCAACCCAATCTTTCGCAGAAAGCTGCAACCATTCCAGCAAACCTCCCAGCACTTTCTTGCAGCCCCTGTACTACTCCTTTTTGCACTTTGAAGCGTTCGCAAATTTCCATCATAGGCACCTCCTGTTCCCAAATAATAATATTCAAATAAGTATGCAGAATGAACATACATGGTGGACAACGTGAATGCAACACGTGGAGGAAAAAATAAAAGATTCAAAAAGTGTTAATGTTAAATATTTTCACACATTCAGTGAATAATACTTTCTAGCATCTGGAAGGTGGTTCTAGGCTGAGAAGTAACTAAGCACAAATTTAATTAAAATCATAACTACCTGCACCAGATATGAAAGGATCAGAGCCACATGGAATCGTTTACAGATTCGTAGCAACTGATCTACTGGAAGTTGAGCTCCATTAGGACTTTTCCATCTTGACTTCTGAGCAAGAGGTGATACTTTCCCTTTAACGTCCTTGCCACCACGAGATCGCACACCCGTACGATGTTGCAAAATAGGTGCTCCATGAGCCATTCGAAGTAAAAATGCTTCCAACACTCCAACTCTGCTACCAACTGCCTGCTTCCAGATCATACCCCAATCACAAGCGACAAAAATTTGATCGGAATTGGTAATACACAAAACGAATAGGGGTGTTTCACTTTACTTTCCTGAGACCTACGAATTGGTAACTTGATGTACAAACATCTGGTTATTTTCGGTGATATCCGAAAACACTACATACTCACAGACCACATTGTGGTTTTGGACAGAGCAATAGAATAAGCTACGTCGAACTACTTCTGTACTGCCTAGTTGTAAGGGATGCAATGATTGGGTGTTCACCGCAACGGAACATAACGCACAAACCTAAGCCACAAAAATAGAAATGATAATTTACGGATAAGAGCCAGGTGACCAGCTTCAAGCTCGCCAATTACTGTCACGCAACCATGGTCCAGCACTACCTACTTCTGAATTGACGTAACATGTACATTTATTTCGTAACTTCACAGCATGGCGCAGTAACTAACCTGATCAATAGGTGAAAGCTCCATATAACGTTGATAAAAAATACCCCAATCTGGTTCCAAATCAACGTAAGTGGGTGTCACTTCGTAGATCAGGTGCAAATCAGAGGCCAGAACGAACCCCTCCCTAGCTTTTGCAAGATCTTCGAATACAACCTGCCTCAAAAGTGTGACTTTAAGCTTCAAGACTTCGCACCATTCACTTGACATGCAAAACATAGAAAAATAGAAAAGGAGGAAATTAAAATGTTGAGTGCTGCATACTAACGCCGGAGTAATTAAATAAATAAATAAATAAATGCGACATCGTACCAGAGACTCCTCAGGACTAAGAGAGCTTGAAAATGCAGCACGACCAAGGGGCGTAATATTGTAAATTTCGGCATTTTTATCCCATTCAACCAAGTGTTTGTGGCACAACCACCACAGTGAATCTTGTGCAGCTTTAACAACCTCTTCAAAAGGTTGCGTGGCATTCAAAAGTGTACATCGGACATAGCGTTGCACATCAGCTGCAGTCTTCACCATTCCGCTTGCTACAACTTCCAATAAGGCACGCATCATTCCATTCTTGTCATCAGCCAAGCACGATTGTAAGGCCTTACAGTCCTGCTTCATCATCTCCATTATTCGCTTTGCTTCTTCAGGCTTGCAAATTAAAATCTGTTGTATGTTTACAGATATTGCCCACCATCGATGAGAAATGAGGGAACCACCAACGTAAGATTCTCCAAGAGGTGTTAAAAAGATGCTAAATTTCTCCAATGTCACCATCTAGCTTCTCATTCCAGGGAAATCCAGAAAAGTGAACTGTGTCCATTGTTCAAGGCAATTCATCTTAAATCCTTGAGAAAAAGATTCCGCCTCTAAAAAATGTGGTTACAAGCTGTAAACAAACAAGGACTTACACTCTCTCCTTTTGTATCAATACCGGCTCGCCCAGCTCGACCTGCCATTTGACGATATCGTGTTGTATCCACAAAATCACGTCCAATTTTTGGTTGCCTGAAAATCACTCGACGAGCTGGAAGATTTACGCCCGCAGCTAGTGTAGAAGTTGCAACTAGTACTCGCACTACACCACTCTTGAAACACGTTTCAATAACATCTTTTTCTTCCGCCTGATACATAAATTATGTCAGGAAGGGAATTTTCTTACCACAAGTCGACCATTGCTAATGAAACTGCACGGTGAAGATAAGACCTATCATACACCTGTAGCAATTCTATTTAAATGGTAAATCTGTTAAAATTTTCAAAGAAGTTTTCATGCAGTGTGCTGAATTGAAAAATGTAAGCCTTAAGTATTGTCTCGCTCAGCATGCATTGCAGCATCTAATGAAATCTAGTAGCAATGATCGTACAGTGAGGCCCGCATGATGATACGCTACCCCCGCAGGTACTGTGTCTGCTAAAACAGGATCAAGTCCAGCTGAGCATCTCCGTAACTCTTCGACAGCTGCATTTCCATCCTCCGGTCCATCGCTGTTTTTCTTTATGACTGAAAATGGAGATAGATGTTTGGCTATATGACGTGCTGATGTCTCACATCCTTTGCGACTAGAGCAAAACACCAGGACTGAGTGGCCTTCACTTACTACCTAATAGAAAGTAAACAGGCTCCTGGTAAGTAATACATCCATTATCTTTACATTTTAAAGTAACCCCAACTTTCGTGACCAACACTGTTAAATGATGAGTGATTAAAGAAACGTAGACCACAGTACCTCATGGCACAACTCGACAATGTGGTCAGGATCCTTGCCTCCAAGATCAGCATCATCTCTAATCATTCGAACAATTTCCATGCTCTTATCGAAGATAGTATTACCCACTTTCATGAACTCTTCCAAAGGAATTGGTCGAAATTCAGTTTGATACAGTGCAGCCTGGAAGATATCACCAATTACTGGCATTCAAGATGGGAAAACTGAAGCCGACATACCGCATGCAACCACATTGATGGCAAGTTTGATCTAATAAAACTCAAAATAACGAGCAATCCAATTCAGAACCCAAAGACAAGAACAAAAACCTATCCACAAGAGATGCATGACTTGTTTCTTGAGCAGCAAATTAACATAATCGTGGCTAAACATCGACATATACATCGACGAGACACCTTGTTTTGCAACATACACAGTTCAAAATAAAATAAAATGGTGCTGTGTTCAGAGAGATACCTGAAGCCATTTAGCAACCTCAGACACATTGGGCATCGTGGCACTCATGCCCACGATCTGCAACTCAGTGCTCCACTTGATGTTTGAGTCGGTCCAGTTTTTTGCCGAAAAATCTGAAGTGAGATCTCCACAGCCAGCTGCATAGCGTAGCTTAGTCAAGAGTAACTCAAGTAGATAGCCACGGTCTTTGTCACCAACCTGCACATACATTTAAGTTCCTCTCTTACATATCCCCACCGTTTGAGTAATTTGGAATCAACTAACCTCAAGATAGGAGAATAGCTAAATGCAAACAAGCGGACAGTTATACATGTGGCCTGGTGGAGTTCATTACGTCTGTTCAATGTATCACATATTGTACATAAGTTTGGTGGAAACGCAAGAGGGTAGCTTACCATATGAAGCTCATCGATGACAATTATAGAAATTTCAGATAGTCGACCCTCTTCAAGCAGCTTGTTAACTAAGGAATTAGCCTTCTCAATTGTGCAAACGGCCACTGAAGTATCTTGGGGAAGGCTTGAACCACCTTGCGTTCCATAAAACCCTCTAACTTGTTTACCAAGCGGCTGTAGAAGTGCCTGAAGGTGGTTTGCCTGCAAATTACGCCTTAATTGTGATATAGTTGAAGAATATACATGAATATAACAAATGTAAACGCTGTTCAAATAAGATGAGAAGCCCACTGGGAAAACACGGGGGATGTTTTGATCAGAGACCAATAAGAAACCATTTGCCCTCACTGAATTCAATTATCCTGATTGAATATGAAAGCTGAGTTTGCAGAACACCAAGATAGACCAGCTACACATTCACTTCAGAAGAATATTTTACCTTTTCAGAGCAGAGAGTGACATAAGGTAGCACCAACAATGCCTTCTTCCCCGTTGACAAAACTCGTCTAAGCATCAGCAACTCGGCCACTAGACTCTTCCCAGCACTGCGTAAGAGCAATAAAATTAGAACACACTAACTCCACATAAAGCGCCAACACATCGCTCATCACGTGCTTTTCCGTGTTTACACTAAGAACGAACTTTCGGCGTTAGGGGATCTATGGCAGAAGTCATTAAACACTCAGGAAACATAAACAGGAAGACGGAAAATTCATAAGGAATCCACTATTTCCCGAGGCACGATATCTGAATCTAACAGCTCCTACCTTGTAGATGCGCAGTAAACAAGATTCCGGCCATCCAAAACGCCATCCGTCTGCAAACACTCCACCTTCCACCATCTCCAGCACAAAGTTTAGAGTGATGCACTATTGAACAGCAAATCTGACCACTCAAATCAGATAATGGGCTTTGAAAATGTTTCTACTCTACACCTTCTTCATTCAAAAGTAGCTCCGAAGAAACAAATCCGTAATCACAAACTGGCACTGAACTCAGGAAAATAATTAGATTGCTAATTAGAATAAAGTTCTTAAAATAACCTCACAGAAGTACATTGTGAAACTGGTTAAATACCTGCCACTGATACAGCTTTGTTAAGCCCTTCTTGGCAAAGAAAGAACATAATTCAGGTGGAAGCCATTTACAGAGCTCAGATTTATATTGTGACTTCAACTTCAAAACCACCAAGTTCTCATTTTCTCTTTCAATTGCAACTCCCTTTGGAAAAGTTGATAGTGATTCATACGATGTTGATGGAACCCCTGATGATGAATTTGTGAGTTGGTCGACTTCAACCAAAGACTCAACCGATTGTAAGCGTGGTACTGTTGCGAGCAATGATGGAGTTGGGTTCACTTTTGATTTAGAAAGTGAACTTTCATTGGTAAATACACTTCTGTCAGCCTGTTCCTGTATCCGAGCTAGGCTCATACCTCTAACTCCGTAAGCTTCTGATTGGTCTTTAATTTTAGAAAAATCATCTTTCAGACTTAGAGGCATTCGACTTAAAGGATTTGAACATGAAGCAATAACATGAGAGAAATCATGGACCTCCTTAATAACAAGTTCGTCAGTGTTCCCCTTCGGAAGATTCTCTTGGTGACGGAAACGAAGTTCACGTACTGGTAAGGGCAAATCACCAAATTCATCATTCCTCCTTACGTTGTTACTATTATCTGTCTCCGCACCGTGTTCTGACGCCAGTACGGATTTACCAGCAGTTTCCTCTTCCAAAATAGACTGCCTTGCATCCTCAATGAGCTGTTCTACTTCTTTGATTTTTAATACCTGACTATCAAACCGTCCATTCACTTTCATCAAACCCATGTCTTTAACCATGCCCAGCGACATTTGACGCACTGGACTGCTATTTTCCGGTAGTCGTCTACTAGAGTTCGGAACTAAAATACCATTAACAGCCTCAAAAGCTTCATCCCAGAATGCATCTCCAGGTGAGAACGACAAACCGTTGCTTTGCCATTCTTCAGGCTTCGAAACACCAGAAGGTTGATCCTCTAAAATTTTACAACTGCCTGGAGATGGAGTCCAGCATGGACATCCTTCGTCAGTGGGACTATCTGGAATCACATGTAAGTGGAAATCTGACTTGAAAGTCCGCGTATCCACTTCTCCCGGTGTTTGTATCCTTTGTCCTTGTGGTGACATTGATCCTGGAGGATCGGAAACACCTTCCATGGCAACGACTTCAAATGTTGAAGTATTGACTCGATTTTGAAATTCATCGTAGCTTTTTGGGGCCTCAATTTCCCTGTCCTTTTTCGGCAGCATCCCTGAGTGACCCAAGTGACGAGCTGCATCTACTTTCTTCTCTATCACCATACAGTCTACATCCTGCCATCTCCCAGATATACATTGCTTTTCTTCCATAAATTGCACTTCCCCAGCGGTTTGATCTCGAGTAACATCGCATGGCAGACCAGTAGCACAAAGTTCATGGTCATTTATCCAAAAGCTCCTCTGCGAAACAGTTATTTCTTGATCCCGTTGCTGGTCAGAACTGCACATAGAACCTGTCCTTGAGTTGGTGATATCTTTGAGCGGCGTACACGCAACGAAGGCATCCTCAGAATTGCCATCCAACTTCTGCTTCTTTGACTTTCGGAAGTCCTCATTAAGGATAACACGCTTCTCCGCACTTTCATCGATGAGAGCATCATCGAAAACTTGATGATAAAAGGTGTCGGTAATAGGTCCACCTGTAGTCTCAGCCCTGATTAATTCACATGATTTGTTGTCTTTCAACCCGGTACCTACAGCTCTTGTGGGAACAAACTGGGAGACGCCAGGCCGACATCTGTTAAGCCAGCTATCCGTCGCACTTCGTTCTGAAGAATCGCCGCCTTTTGCCAAGGAAGGCACTCTGGAATTCCCTGCAGACGCCTTCCGGGTTGCTTTCAAGCCAATCCTAGTATTTCCTCTTGATGCAAGACAAACATCAGATATTCCATTTTGATGGGTAGATCCCTCTTCATGATTTTTTTTCTCAATTTCAGATGATTGTATGTCCAACTTCTGGCTAGCCAGGAAACCATTGCTCATGACTTTCCGAGCGGGATATGTCTGCCATCCAATAATAAATGTGTAAGGAAAGAATTATGGTTTGCTTAAGAGAAGAGATGCTGAGAATGGACTGAGAAGCTAAACGCTAAAACCACGGCTAACGGAACACATTCATGTATGGTGAAACAAGTTCAGCAGATGACATGGATTGTAACGGAATGCTCAAAAATAAGAGGCACAAATCCAAGCTCAAAGAAGACAATCATCCCACAAAGTTCAGAACATTTTACCTGATCCAACCTCTTGCTTGACTTCTGCATCCTGTTCTATCACCAACATGTCGAATCCATAAAACAGGATGCCGACATAAAATTTGCAACACCGAAGATAGCTTCCCACTCAATTTCCACGCCCTGTAATATTGTGGGCGATACTTCGTGCTCACTCAACCTTAGTGTCAATTGAAGTGTGAGGTCATCCACTAATTTTACATGAACACTTTACACTTAGACCACTCAAATTTTCTTCGTGTGAACGCAACTCCTGCTTCACACACATCGTTCAACCCTAATTTTCTCCTACTTGTTTACATTTTCCTCGTCACTGCGGGCCACTGATGAGATCTTAATTCACAGAAACCGGCCATCTAATTGCACGCAAAGTCGGCGGCCAATATCTAATGCCAAAACAGGATTTACAAGTTGCATCAACCCAAGTTGAGTTCATCCTCAAACCTCCTGACCTAATCTCCAACCCTAATGCAAACCCAAATGATAATCCCGGTGCGAGACTCCTTTCGGCTACACACCTTCAGGCATCACCTTCAATCACCAACCCACATCAACAGCAAATGCTGAATGGCACTCTCGTGGTCTGTGTCGCTAGGCCATGACTCCATCAAACCCCTACCGCTTTTCTGTTTTTTTTCTGTCCAATGTTCTGCGGCGAGTCACCGCTAGAAAGTTCCTCCAGAAGAGTTTCCAGATTGGGTGTGACGCACGACACCGCTTGCTCCGATTCCGACACCTCCCGAGGTGGCTACGCGCGTCGTCCAAGTATTTGAATGACCGCTCCCGCGCATTAAGCTTGTGCGACCTTACGGTTGCGACCTCGCTCTCTACTACCCACCAACCTCGTCGAGTCTACCGCAGTAACACAGAAACCGGTCTCGGGATCGACTCCTTCCTGAATTCCTGATCAGTAATACTAGACATACTCTTTCAACTGGTGATCCCAGAAGCCCCCACAACCTGAATCCAGGCTGATGAAAAACCATTTGCGGGTACGGCAGATTACTATTCTATTGGCTCTTATGATTTCAATTCAGCAAAATTATCCTCCTAAGTAATTGGCATAATTGCTACATGGAATTAACTTTAGAAAATAAGCACACCAATGATAAGAATATCCTCTGAGCTAAATATCACTTTCTAGTAGATTTCTTAATATTTATTTTTATATACATACATAAATACATAATATAATCATATCAAAGACACATTATTATTATTTATTATTTATTATAAATTAATAAATAAAAAAGGAAAAACTACCTCATTAAATGTTTAATGAACATTAGCAACAAAAAAAAAAAAAAAAAAAAAAAAAAAAGAGCTGACGTTGAGGAGGAAGAAGAAGTCAAAGAAACCAAGCAAAATTTGCAGGATAGTGCTAAGCAACTCAAAAGCTATACCCTTGCCATCTGCATGTAAACCGTATTCCTACTTTTGAAGACATCCCCATACAAACACCACTTGAACTTGTCTTCTACATCCAAAAAATCTCCAAATGAAATCCATGCAAATTCTGTATAAATGCCATGAAAACTAGTGACCAAAAAATAACTTACTTATTCTCTTCTGTTTCTTTATTTATTCAATACAGTTTGAATCTCAAGCATATCCAATACTTGGTCATGTACGAATGTAAAATTTACAAATCTAGACTCGAACGCAGACTGGCATCCATGTGGATGCACGATGAATGTAGTTCATCCATTGATCAGGCTTCCCGTCAACAGAAGCGAGACTTGAACACGAGAGAGAGAGAGAGAGAGAGAGAGAAGGCACGGAGCCTTGCTTGGGATTTATTAGGGTTTTGTTTTCGAGGTGTTCGTGTTTTGTCATCGTGGGAGCTCGAGCTCGGACCCTGAAGGTTTCCTCGTTTCTCGTCTGAGTACCACGTCAAGCAGCGACCATGGTGGCCACGGCGACTATAGTGGGAGCCCTAATGGGGTTGAGCTGCCAGTTTTATTCCAACGGAGTGCGCAAGCTTCCTCTTATGCGTCGTGAGTTTTGAATGCACATGGCCCCTCATTACGGTGTATTATTTGGTTGTTGGCCGTCGCGGTTTTCTGTCTGCGTGTTCTTGGTGATCAATTATACCGAATGCCGTTTTTGGGTATCTACGTGGACAGATCCGTGGGAGCACTTGCTCGCGATAGGGTTGGGAGCTGGTTTCGGGAATGCCGTCGCGAACTGGGAAGTTCGCTTGCAAGAGGACCTCGATAAGAAGTTGCAGGAAGTTCAATCTGCCAACAATAAGCGTTACATTGGTAATGCTGATTTCTCCTTTGTTCCTTCCTGTTTTACTGTCAACATTACATTTACACTGTTCGTATATGAATCATTGCCAACGGACACATTTACCAATCTCAATGGAATTGCTGAAGAGAGATACAGTGGCGATGGTCTTCTACAATTCTATCATTCGTTTGCTTGTAGAAACCTTAATTATTGCGAAGCATTTTGATTTAACGAATAAGTTAACACTTCGAAAAGAGAATTTTGCTTTAATTGACAGGAAATTCTATCGACGATGTTTGACTGTTTCGCAAGAAATTTTCTTAGTGCAAGGATGCGAATGTTGTGCATTGTAGACACTTGTATTTACTCGTGAGATGTTGAGCTTAAGGGTTGTCAAGTTGAATTTGAAACGGATTAAGACACTGATGTTGATGATGGAATGTGGCAGGTACCATGAGAGCTGTTGAAGATTGATTTCGAGGTTTGCATCATCGTTAATATGAAAACTTTCTTGAGATTGAAGAGCCTCGTGGTTGGTCTTCTTCCGAAATCTCCACGTACCCATTTACCTGTCTGTCTGTCATTTGCTCTACATTCTGTGGACTCTAATCAAGGGCTTTTGTAGTACTATTTCTATTTGGATGCTTTGAGCCATCAGTAGGGATTATTATCGTTTGCACCGCAAATTACTGATATTTGTGGTTCCTGAACGAGAGCTGGTAATAATCATTGTTATGATGACATCAAGCAATAGAAGCAACTGTGTTTCTGACCAACTCTGCAGTTGAGTTGTGCTTACTTAGGAAATATTCTTTGTTGTTCATATCTGATGACAAAAATATTACATTGATGTCCAGGTGCTTTTATCGAATAATCAATGAGTTTTCTAAAAAATTTATTACAAGTATATAACTACAAATTATTATCCATAAGGCAGATACTAATGCATATTTTTAACATCTATGTACTTGTGTTTATACTAATTACAATATTAATTTGATCAGTTTATCAGATCATCATAGTTCAGATTAAATCTTACAACATTGTAATCTTAAATGAGCAGTACACATTGCTCATTCTTTGAGTAATCAACAAATATTTAGATCCTTGAACAAATTTTGTTTCAAATTTCTATTGATCAATAAATCGTTTTTTATTCGCTGAATCCAGTACATACCGTACACAAGCTAAAACAGATAAATAGACATTACTACCCTTGAATAAGCAATATTGTTAACAAAATACTTTATCACAGCTAACAATTATAATGCATTGCAATAATTGTACTCAAATAGGTTACAACTTTATTACAATGAATAATTATTATCAAAAATTATAGTAATGCACAAAAAAAAGGTTAAAAAATAATGCACTATGCATTGAAATATATATATATTTTTGTATTGATTTTATATAGTTATTATAACACAATTATAAATGTTTGAAGGACTCCTTTTGATGTATTATACACATATAACAAACCACAATCTTAAGTATCTTTTAAAAAAAATTTCAATCTTTAGAATCTCCTTTAAATTTTTTTACAATGTTAAGTTTTTTTAGTACAAACAAGGGAGTAAGATAAGGAATAATTTGTTCTTGCCAACACAAGTTTTGGAACAATTAAATATTGTCTAGTTTCTACACAAATTATTCTCACTTGTTTTTTTTGTACTTCTTAATCTTGTGGTTTCTTTACTTTATTAAAAAATAAAATATATATAAAAAATTAGTCTATATTATTATTTAATATTAAAAGTAGTATCAATAATTGTATTGTTCATGAAAACTACACTACAAAGCATAAATATAACAAGGTCATATATATGTCATAGAATGCATTCACAACACTATTTATGTCATATAGGAAAAAAATGCATTCCATCAAATGTTTTCTTCTTTGAACATTTTGGCTGATTTTTCTAAGTAAAAAGCTAACTAAGTGAGACCTTTTGATTTCAACCACTTAAAAAATTTAAAAGTTTTGACCTCTCACATTGTTCTTTTGGTACAAAGACCTCCTAAATATAAAGTACAATTTAACCACTTCTATAAAAGTCGTGTCAAACAATCAAGTCAAGGTTTATAGCAAGGTTTCACTTTTCAAGCAGATCCCACTAAATCTCTATGCTTAAATGACAATTCTACATGGAATAGAAAACACCTTGATTGCTATGGTCTAACTTGAAAGCTGACATGGTACAATTGCAAGTGTGTTTTAATTACTTGCTGGTGACAACAAAGAAGTTGTTTTAATCTATTTGTCTCATTTTTTTGTTTAAAAAGAATAAGAAAACGACTTTGTTAAGCTTCATGGATCTACACCATTGTACCAAATTTTCCCTTTTGCTTTGGACTCTATTGAGTGGCTGATAACAAGTTCAAATCTAAAGTGTGAAGCATAGTTTCCTAGGTGCTTTGGGCATGTGAAGACATTTCCTAGCAACTGTTTGGCAAAACATCCCTAAAAATGGGACTTTACCACAGCATTTCATCCATCCATAGTACAAGTAAATTAATTACAATTGTGCAATTTTAGTAGTAACAAACAATTGCTGGAGAGGTTGATGCATGTAATAGTAGAAACCAAAGGCAATGTCAACATGCACAATTTGATTCTAAGTGGCAACATGGTTGATATCTCAAATTTTCAACTTTGTTTTGGCCCTTTGCTCTTCCCATCAACTTTGATCCCCCTTGGCATGTGCTTCCATTGGCCCTAGGTTCCAATTTACATGTGCCATGGGAGGGCACATCAAAAAAAATTGTTAATGTTGCCCAAAATCCACTCATGGATGAAGAGTAAAACATTACCAGGGTACCATTTTGGGGATGTTTTGCTCTAACCCCCTGGCTGGGTATCCACACCCACAACAAGCAATGTGATTTTCATTGCTTCAAAATACACCTCTAATGCTTCATGACTACTCATCTTGCAATGAAGATCAGTGCTTTGATATCATTCACAAGGTTTCATGTGATCATCCACATCCATTAAGGATTAATTTTCAGGCTTGGTCCCAGTTTGTGTATTACATGATCCCATTGTTTCCCTTTGTGTCACTCAAACCATTGGCATGCAAGTCATGGAGGCCACATTAGACTTTTTGTAGTCAGCATTGTTTAAATTGGTAGCATTTGGCAGAGTTTGGTGATAGAAATGATACATTCCACTTATTCTGGGTTCCAATTGCGTGCAGAAAAACATTGAAACCTGTTAAATATAAACTTAAAGCATGATAAATGGTTTCTAAGGAATCTATTGAATGGCAACAGACAATGTGGTTTCTTCCACAAAGTTCTTGCCTTTCATGCTGTCAAAATTCCATTAATGTCCCATACACTTTGCAATTTATGTGTGTGTGTTAAAAATTAATAATTAGGGAGTGTTGATTTTTGCTGGTTGTGATTTTGCAATAAGACTTTGGTTTCTTCCTGAAGAGAATACAAATCCTTAAGAGTCACAATTTTTAATTAGGAAGAAACTACATAATACATTTGTCTTGTTCAATTTTGAAGAAAGGATGGTGGAAGAGCTTTTTGTTTGAATGCTTTTTACAAATTGTTGCAAAATTGAGTGCAGAAAAAATAATTGCAGTACTAAAAATCCTACTTTAAAACGTCTTAAGCATAAACTATAAACAACTTTGTATACATTGTCTACAAAAATTGCACATTTTGTTGATAAACATATAATCACATACTGATACAATTCATAAATTATTAATTGCTATTACATAATCATAAATCAATAAGGATAAATTATATATATATATATATATATATATATATATAATTTCAAAAAATAAAACTCAAAATTTTTAAAAAGTCTATATATAAAAATATATTTCTCTCTGTATATATACACACACATGATAATATGTATAGATTTTTACAATTTTTTACAATTTTTTATTTAATTTTTATCATCATATCATTTTAGATCACCCACTATATGCAATTAACCTCAAAACACAGCCATACGGAACACATGCCAACTCATGTAAGCCACGAAGAGAGGAGCACACATAAAAAAGTCAAGAAAGAGAAAGAATCCAAAACAACCCAAGGCCACACAGAAGGCCATCATAAGACAAAGCCAGACCTGCCCCCCGACCGAAGCAGCCGACCAGCATTTGCTCGTTGTGGTGCTTCCACATGGCCACACCCTCCATTCCCGCTCTCCCCCCTCTCTCTCCCTCGCTCTTCCATTGCCATTCCCGCTCTCGGCTATCAAAGCACCTCGCGACTTCAGCCTCGCTCTGATGCTTCTCCGCAATTGGTAGGGGACCAAAGGGTTGATTAGGTTTGCGTGATGGGGAGGGGCTGATTGCGGAGGGCGTTTGCGGTGTTTCCAGGTTGCGTTGCGGGTGCAGTTAGGTTATTGAAGATGAGCCGATTCGATGGCAGATATGGCGATCCTTCGTCGTTTCGCGACAGGAAGAGGTACGTCTGGGACGGGCTGATGAGTGGTGGTTGTTTTGGGCATTGTGGTGTGAGAATTGGGGGTTGGAGCCAGCGTGGTCCCGCGTGTGACTGCGAATGGGATGCTTTGCGCCTGCGCTGGCCGGTGCCCATCTTGCGCGTCTCTCGATGGTCGGGACAATTGTTGTATGTGCGAGAGAAGGGGAGAGATAGACAGAGCGAGAGTGAGAGTGAGAGAGAGCAGGTGCAGGTTTGCAATCTGTTTGTGGCAGGAAGCTGAGGTGTCGATTGTGGTGCAGTGACTTTGGAGGAGGCGGAGGAGGGTACGGTGGGGGAGGAGGTTATGGCGGTGGTGGCAAAGGGGGCGGTGGATACGGTGGACGAGGAGGAGGCGGGCGAGGAGGTTATGGTGGGAGCAGCAAGCGTGATTTGGACGACATAGCGTTGCCAGCGCAGGAGTTCGAAAACCTAATTCCATTCGAGAAGAATTTCTACGTGGAGCATCCGGCCGTGTCTGCTTTGACCGAGGAAGAGGTTGCAGCTTACAGGCGAAAGCGAGAAATAACAGTGGAAGGTCGGAACGTTCCTAAGCCCGTCCGCACGTTCGAGGAGGCGTCGTTTCCAGGTGTGTGGCATTTGCATGGCTGACGAATTGTGGCCGGGTTTGGTCCCGTCCCCTGTTGCAACGCAAAGGCGTTGTGGTGGTGTGTACGGAACACAGTTGCGAGAGTGCAGGTGTCCGGGACTGTTTAGGGTTGTGGGAGTGGTGAGCGCGGGTGGCAGTGCAGTTGGAGTGGTGTGTCCAGTGTCGAGTAGCGGGAATTGGGGTGAGTGGCGGGATGGTTCATCTTCCGGCGTAGGCGACATCGTGCACGGTGCGCGGAATGTGTGGGCTGGCCAGTGAGGGCACATGTGGCAAATGTGGTGTGCGAAGAAACCTGTCGTGGAGTAGGCGGGACGAAAACATCACGGGGCTTGGTTTGTCGTGGACACAATGTGATTGGTCGGGGTTGGCCCTGTTGGTGGTGGCATTGGGTTTGTGGCGCTGATCACGCTGCGGCGGTTGTGTGTTTGGAAAATGGAGCAGATTATGTGCTGCATGAGGTGCTGAAGGCAGGGTTCACGGAGCCAACAGCTATTCAAGCGCAAGGCTGGCCCATGGCTTTGAAGGGGCGCGACTTGATCGGGCTGGCAGAAACCGGGTCCGGAAAAACACTGGCATATCTGCTGCCGGCTATTGTGCATGTGAATGCTCAACCGTATCTGGGTGAGGGTTTCGCGCACACGTGTGGAAGAGGTTTGATTTGTGGGAAGGCAGGCAGGGTTGGAAGGAGTGCGTGGATGAAGTGAGGTTATAGGTGTGATGAGCCAGTTTCGCGCATTTGACTGGGTGGTGGTGGTGGTGGTGGTGGATTGGGTTGCAGCTCCTGGAGATGGGCCGATCGTGCTGGTGTTGGCCCCTACTCGTGAGTTGGCGGTGCAGATTCAGCAAGAGTCGACGAAGTTTGGGGCGTCTTCGAAGATCAAGAATACGTGCATATACGGAGGTGCCCCGAAAGGGCCACAGATCCGCGACCTGCAGAAAGGTTGGGATGAGCTGTGTGCAAGTGGGGTATGCAGTGCAGAGGCGGATGGCTGTTTTGCGGCAGTTTAGGGCGTGAGTAACATGAAGTGCGTGTGTGGTGCAGGGGTTGAGGTTGTGATAGCAACACCGGGTCGTTTGATTGACATGCTGGAAGGTCGACATACGAATTTGCGGAGAGTGACATACTTGGTGTTGGACGAGGCCGATCGAATGCTGGACATGGGGTTTGAACCGCAGATTCGGAAGATTGTATCGCAGGTGAGTTTGGGTGCGTGCGAGGGTGGGTTGGCAGCGGTTGAAAAGTGTAGCGAGTGAGTTAGGTTGTGGAGTGCGCTCAGTAGTTGTTGTCATTGCACGTGTACGAGGGCGGGCGGTGGGGTGTGGTGATGTTGGTTTGAGTGCACGGAGAAGGGTGGGACCGCGTGACTTGGCAAGACGGATGCGGTGAACCGATAGAGGTTGGCAGGTGATGAGGGCGTCCTGTGAACGGGAAGCGCAAGTAGAAACAGGTTAGGAGCGAAGCGGATGTGAAGTTGAACACGTGGAGGGGTGTGGGAGCGGAGTGGGAATACGGATGGAGAGAGTGTGGGTGGGAGTGAGGAGCATGAAGGTGGGCGATTGTTGGTAGAAGCGGTGCATATTGTGCTGAATGGGGTGGGGTGGGTTGTGTGGGTGGTCGCGCGAACAGATTCGACCAGATCGTCAGACGCTGTATTGGAGTGCGACATGGCCGAAGGAAGTAGAGTTCCTTGCGAGGCAGTTTTTGAACGATCCGTACAAGGTACGAGGGTTTGTTGCATGAACGAGGAAGGAGCGGGTGGAGATTTATTTTGAGGGGAGGCATGGTGTTTGGAATGTGGTGTGGTGGTGTGGAGTTGTGGTCCATGATGTGTGGACGGGGGTGTGATGGTGTGCTTGGTTGTGGGTGACATTACATGTGGTTGAGCGGGATGGGGTGGTGTGGGTAACGGATTTGCATTGCAGGTGACGATTGGGTCGTCGGATCTGAAAGCTAACCATGCGATAGACCAAGTTGTGGAGGTGGTGTCGGAACACGAAAAGTATCCCAAGTACGTTTACGCTGTGAAGCGCGGGTTGTGGTTTGTTGTGGGTTGGCGTGGGAGGGAGAGGAATTGCAGTGGATAGATGAGTTGTGGGTTGTTGGTGAAGGGGGGCGGGAGGGTTGGAGGTAGTTTGGTTGAGATGTTTGGAGCAGCAGAGGGCGTGGGGCGTGGAGAAGGCGGTTTTGCTGAGGTGTTGTTGTGTGTGTTTTAGGTTGATCAAGCTGTTGGAAGAGATAATGGACGGAAGCAGGCTGCTGGTATTCATGGAGACGAAACGCGGGTGCGATCAGGTGACGCGGCAGCTGAGAATGGACGGTTGGCCTGCGCTGTCGATCCATGGCGACAAGTCCCAGGCAGAGAGGGACTGGGTTTTGTCGGAGTTCAAAGCTGGGAAGAGTCCTATTATGACGGCCACTGATGTCGCTGCGCGTGGTTTGGGTATGTGCGGGAGAGCATTTGATATGAAGGGTTGCGTGCGATTGGTTGGGAGGGAAGGATGCGTTGGGTTTGTGTCGTGAATGGAGATGGAAGGCGTGTGTGTTGGTTTTGGCAGTGGTTTGGTTGTGTCGTAATCCGGTGACTGTGTTGGAGGTGGCGTCGGGCCAGAGATATGGTCGTGGATGTTTGTGGCGTGAGTGTCACATGTGTCGAGGTCGAGGTTGTGGTTGTGCAAATTGGAAGTGGGAGGGACGTGTTGTGTGATGTGCTGGGGGTGGTGGTCGGTCGTCTCGTTCGTGGATGACGTTACAGTGCAGTGAGCGATGGCGAGGATGGTATTTGGGTTTGTTCGGCAAAGCACGTGTGTGATGTGGGAGGTGGTGGTGGCAGTGTAGCGTAGAGTGTTGTTGGAACGGTGTCCATGTTTTGGCACGGAGACTGTGAGTCGGGCGGGGCAAATTGGTACATCCGGTGGGAAGGATGCGTAAGGAGCGTGTGTCGGAGGGAGTCGCTCCGATGGGTGTGAATGGGGTTGGAGGTGTGTGTGATGCCTGGGGAACTTGCGTGTGTCGTGTGACTCGGGCATGTAGGTCCCATGTGGTGGGGAGAGCGTAGTCGAAGTCGTAGAAGAGTGGTGTGGCAGCTCCGGGGGGGCGTTGGAGGCGCCCCGGGAAAGAGCAGCGAGTAGGAGTGTGAGGGAAGCGGCAGCGTGTTGAGTTGTGGGGTGTAGGAGGAGTTGGTGGAAGGGATGGAGGTAAGCGGGGTGCGTGTGGTTGGGGCGTCGAGCAGGGGCATGGTGTTGGAAGTGGTGGGTTGATGTGGTTTGAAGTGTGATGTGTGGTATGGCGGAGATTTGGTATGCGTGTAAGTACGATGTGGAATGGTGGCTTGACTGGTAGGATCTAACATGGTCAGGTAGGATGAGTGAGCAGTGGAGAATGGGAGTGGGAGAACATGCGGTGTCTTTGTTGTTCTGCAGGGTGCGTGAGAATGCGGGCGGGCTGTAGGCCAGCTGGCATCCTGATGGCATGATAGTGGCGTGGCGGCGGTTCTTGATGCTCTTTTAATTTTTTCTGTGGGAAGGAAGAAAGGGGCAGTGCATGGGAGTGCGAAAGAGAGACACTGCCGCCGCCACGGCGACGCTCCACACCTGCTTTTTTGGATCGCTGGCTTACTGTGTGCAGCCCGGTCGCCACACTCATTCATCCGGTGCAGACACCGCTTTGTGTGGGCTAGAGCGTTGCAAGGTGGGCATCCACAGCGCGCCCCGCGATTGGGCGGGATGTGATGGATGGGACTGAAGAAGACGAAGGAGGATCGGAAGTGGGTGACGGTAGATAATGTGGCGGTGTTGGTCGGGAGTAGTTGAGGCGAAGGATGGGAGTGATGCGGAGTTGGAGAGGGTTGTGACGAACGTAAGAGCGTGGGTGGGGGGTTTTAGTGAGCGGAAGTGATGTAGGGTTTGGTAGTGCAGAGGGGGTTGGAAGATGGATGGGGGTTAGGACGAGAAGGGAAGGAGTTGGGTTGGGCATTGGTGAGTGGGTTGGATTGTATTCCATGCGTTTGGAGGATGCGAGTTGTGAGCGACGTAATCCATGTTGAGCGGGGTGGTCGCGGTGATGGTGGTAAGGAGAGCACGGCATTGTGGGAGCATGTGGGGCGGTGGTTGTGCAGTAGATGGCAGAGGGGTGCGCAGTTAGGGAACGGGAAGGATGGTGAGAGAGTGATGGGCGTATGGCGCATGATTTTGGGTTGGTTCGGTGGTATTTGTTTTGTAGAGCAGTGTGTTGTGGAGAGATTCTGAACCAGTCTGAGGAAGAGTACATGCGTGACTAGGCGATGAGGTGGGACGGTAAGAGTTGATAATGTCCCTTGATGATGGGCTGTGAATAGTAGGGATTGTCGAAAGAGAGGAGGGAGTGAGGAGTGGGTTGGAGTAGCAGCAGGCGGTTTAGGGCATGTGGAGGTGGTGATGGGTGTCTGATCATAGGAAGAGGAGGTAGTTTTGGAGAAGGTCAAGTGGGCGGACGTTGAGGGGAGAGGTTGAAACTGACTGGATTGGAGGGGGCGATGTTTCAGATGTGAAGGATATCAAGTGCGTGATCAACTACGACTTTCCGGGTTCGTGTGAAGACTACGTGCACCGGATTGGTCGCACAGGACGTGCTGGTGCGAAGGGAGCTGCGTACACGTTCTTCACTGCAGCGAATGCGAAGCACGCGAAGGAGCTGGTGTCAATTCTTGTGGAGGCGGGTCAACCAGTGAGTTCTCAGTTGCAAGCAATGGTGGGCAACAGTCGGGGCGGAGGCGGTGGAGGTGGGTGGTGGACGGTGCCGTCTGGGTTTGTGGAAACGAAGTTGAAACGCGTGAATTGCATTTTGTAGAGAGAGAGATAGAGAGATTGAGGGGGGTAGGGTTGAGGTTTGTGGTGTGCAGCAAGGCAGTATTGGCGGTATGAGACGGAGAGCGTTTGGGGGAGGGAAGAGTTGAGGTTGTGGGAGTGGCATGATGTTTGATGGGGTGTGATGGTGGTGAGGGAGCGGGAGATTGTTAGGAATGGAGTGGTGACAGAGAGTCGGGTGGATGTAAATGCAGGATTTCATCGTGGAAGGGGTTTCGGTGGGCGAGGATTTGGCGTTCAGCAGTCAGGTTCCAACACTATACCCCTGGGCGGTCAAAGATGGGGCCGGTAAGGCAAGAGGCTGCGAGGGCGCGAGTTTGAAGAGGGTGCATAGTGAAGCAGCGGATGGCCAGTAGCGAAGCGAAGGAGTAAGGTGTTTGAGTCGTAGCGTAGGTTGGACATGTGATCCATTGAGTGCGGTTTACCGGCGGTCGGACGAGGTGGGCGTGACGGGCAGTGAGCAGGGTCGGCAGGAGCGAGAGGTGGCGATGTGAGGACGAGCACTGGTGTGGTGGAGCAATTGGTGGTAAAACTGAGAGCGGGGGTGGGTTGCAGAGAAAGCTGCGGGTGTCGTCGAGTAAGAGCGCGAAGCCAAGGAGTGGAAGTGGTTGGATCGGGTTGGAGGGCGACACAGGATCAGTGTGAATATATGGAGTAGTGAGGGTAGGCAGACAGTGTTGCCGAGTTCCTGGGGCCTCGGGTTAGTCGCGTGGTTTTTATGGTAATGGAGGCCGGTGAACATAGGGTTGGCAGGGTTTGGAAACTTGGTGGTAAGCCTGCCATAGGAAGGGAGTGGGAGTGCATAGTACGATACGATGCCTGTATGAAGGGCGTTGGGCTTTCGCTGGACTGACTGTAGAGTTCCTTTTGGAGGAATTGTATATCAAGGTTGTGATGGAGGATGTGCATATTTGGGGTGGTGTCATGTTTGTTTGGAGGTGGACCCGGATGATGGTTATGTTCTGTGGGCGATTTGATAGTTTGGGGCCGGTGTGGTGGTGGTAGGGTGGGTATGAGGTGATTGGTTTCGATGGGTTGGGTTTGTGGGTATGGAACGGGTGGTTTTGGGCAGTTTGGTTTGGGTCTAGGGGTGGTGCAGTTGTGCATGGAAGTGAGAAATAGAGGCGATGAGTCTTATACTTCAGCTGTCAAGTTTTGAGTTTTTAGTTTTGGCATTTTTGTTTGAGTTGTGTGAAATACTCATTTTGTAATCTTGGTGTGTAGTCTTATATTTCTGTAATCTCGTAGTTTCTGTAATCTTAGATAAACTTGTTGTTGGTCTTATATATTTTTGTAATAGATATGAGTGTTGTGTAAAGATCAATTTACAAAATTATGTAGAAATGTACTTAATACATTTTTTGTTTAATGTCGGAATATATTTGTAGTTTTTGTAAATGTAGGAGGAATGATATTTAGGTTAAAATGGCGAGATTTATTTTGAAATGAAATTTTTTTACTTATTTAATTTGGTACTTTGGATGACGGCCAGCGGTTAAGTTGTTAAGCGGAGAGGAGTTATATGTAATAAGTGCCCAGTAGATGCCTGAAGGTGTGGTTGTTATTTTTTATATACTTCTCTTCAAACTAATTGAGGCTATTTTCAACTCACAACTTCTTCTTTCTAGTCTTTTTAAAATCTAAATTTAGTTCTTATAATTTAATTTAAAGCACTAGTTGCAAAAGTCTTCCTAATATAAATTTTCTCTATAGTTTGTCAACTTTGAAGCAAAGCGGATTGTTTTTAGATTGATTTTTGCAAATTAATAGTTGATAATAAAAATTACTACTTAGTATTGATTTAAGGTGTTCAACAAACTTTCTCCAAACCAAGGATAAATCCGGAAAGAAGTTTCTAATCTACTAGATTTTGGACGTATTTTTATTTGAAGTATCAGAATTTGGACTTTTAGATCTTTGAAATAATAAGTTATATTTCACTATTTTAGTGACATATATTACTAATCCAGATAGTTCTACTAATCAATTTGCTAATTAGTTAGTTAAAAATCCAAGGTTAGTATTTGGCAACCATTCTTTAAGTTCAAACTTCAACACCCATGACTCTAATTATGACAATTGTATAAATCGATGATCACAAAGCCGTACCAAGCAAAGGTACACTCGAGTTCACATTCATGAATCTAAAGCCACTCTTGATTAGCAAACTGTAGACTACAAAAGTGCTAGCATAGTAGAAGGATCTTTGGCATCTTTTGCACCACCACCTATTCTCCAAATACAATTGCCTTTTCTAATGGCCAACCTCATGGCAACATTCTTTTCTTATTTCCAAGATAATTGACAATCCATCTCATCCAAATACAACTCTTAGCAATCTCCTACATATTATACTTCATCAATGCAACAGACCTCAATAACAAGTATGCCACCTACTATTGCTTGCAAGGCCATCAACATGCTTGTATATAAAGATGGTATGTGAGCAACTACTTAAGTATCAGTGATAAGATCAAAGAATTATATAAGACTATAATAAAATTATAAAATATATGAGTCTTATTGCAAAATAATTCAATATAAGAAAAAAAACAAAATTAAAAGATCCAAACTAGATCACAAGACATGCATTGTCAAGATTGAAGAGTCCTTTAATCTTTACACCTATATATATTAGGAATTAGAAAGCTTCTAAGTAACTTCTCATAGAAGGCTTTACCATCAAATCATCCTAAGATGCTTCTTGAGCGGCTTTATTACTGCTTCAATATGAAGCAACTTCAAGAATCTTCTAAAACTATCAAAAATCTTCAAGAACCTTCTAGAATCTTTTCTAGATGGATGTCTATGACATCACCTTCCCTTCTAACTCCAAGTTCTTCAAGGAGTGGTAAAGCCAACATTGTTTAAAGTTGAAGAAAATCAAAGATGTGTTTTATAGTCTCCGCAACATACTATAATTGTCTTTCTCAAGTTTAAAGTCTCATTGGTTCTTGCAACCAATAATATTGACCAAGGCCTTCTATTTAAGACCAAGTTTATACTTTTGTATCTTCATTGCAATAATGTCCTTCAAATACAACTTCTAGACAATCTTCATAAGTAGGTTCAATTTCAATGGTAATTACTATTGATCAGCTATTAGATATTCTTCAATGTCTTCATGGTTCAAGTAATTCTTCTTCTTGGGGTCAATGGTATGAATTGTTTGGTTGAGATGGCTTAACATGCAAGATATCTTCTTCTTGGCTATCTATGACTAATGTACTAAATAAAAATAAATTATAAATTCTAGGCAGAATGAGATGGCATTGGATATACTATTTATATTGTATGTAAGGACTAATCTCAAAACTTTTGTAGCTACTTTCTTTCCTTTCTATAAAGAATTCAAAAAATTTAAAAAGCATCATGTTAAAGCCTTCTAATTTAGATGATATGGCAACATTATCAAGTAATTGACATACATATTGTTTCTTTGGATTTAAAGGGATATTATCAATGAAATTCTTGTATCTTTTGAGATGCATTGACTAAATTATGAGCCAGCTCCCATATACAATCACTAATGATATAGCCTTGCTAATACACAAAATATTCTAATTATCCTTGTCTCATCCTTAAATCAAGCACTTCATCCACTTCAAATTCTTTATGATTATCTACTTCAATATAAGACAATGGAGCTTATATATTTTTTCATATGCTTGATTTTTTATAAGATTCCAAAAGATAAGAGTGGAAAACAAGATGTATCTTTATAGATGTTGGTAATTCAAAATGCTAAGCAGTAGGATTAATTTGTTTTTGAATAAAAAATGGTTCTAACCTTTAATAATATAATTTGTTGTAAAATTGATTGGTTTTAATATTATGTTAAAAGAGCCACACTTTATCACCCACATCAAAGATAAATTGTTCTTTTTGGAGCCTATTTGTTGTTGCCTTATATTTTTCTTGAATTTTTTTCAATTGGAGTTTCATAGTTAAACATAGCTTTGTCAATCGAGTAGAAATTTTTTTAACTACTGGATTATCAAATCTAGAAGGCAATAATATATCCAACTTTAGATAATATCCATAATTAGCATAGAAAAGTGTTTATTGAGTAGAAACATGAGTAGTATTATTGTAGGCAAATTCAACAAGTATCAAGTAGAAAGTCTAGTCATATTGTTGATAGTTGATGGTACATCTTAGATATTGCTCTAGAATTTAGTTGATTTGTTCCATTTGATGATCAATTTATAAATAGAAATTTTAAGACAACTTAATGTCGACTCGAAAGATCTTGAATAGTAATTTCCAAAACTTGGATAAAAAGTATAATCCTCAATTTGATATAATATCAATTAACAATCTATGATATTGATAGACATTATCAATGAAGAATTTGGATGTTTCTTTATTTGTAATTGTCTTCTTATAAAGAATAAAATATGCCATCTTGATAAATTGATTTATAATCACAAATATGATATCAAAAGAATTAAATGGTAGAAGATCCATAATGAAGTCTATGGAAAGAAAAGACCAAGATTGTCTTAGAACATGTAGTAGTTGAAAGAGTCTATATAAGCAATGTTAAGGATTTTTTGATTTAAAACATATGTTGCATGAAAGTACAAATTTTTTGATAATCTTTTATATCTAAGGCCATCAAAATTTTTGAAAAAGTAGTTCTAACATCTTATTAAATTCAAAATATTCAATAATAAGAAAGTCATGGCATACTTACAAAATACAAAAGCATGTTAATCTTTTTGGAATATATAAATGTTCTTCAAAATAAAGGAGATCATCTTCAAATTTAAATTTATCAAAATTTTCTTGAATATTATTAGCACATTGTTTAACGTCAATGACAAGATGATCCATAGCTATTGTTGTACAAATCTCATCAAGAAGTGAAGAATCTATCAAAATTGACATAATCATTGCTCAAAGACAAATCTACTCAAGTTTCAAGAGTGTCATTTGTTGTTGGTCATATATTGCCTCTCCTTCCTTTGGTGCAAGACATAAGTGCCTAAATAAAGTATTTGATAATCTTTGATGTTATTCAGATTGATAGGTGATGTTGAAATTAAAACAAGATATAAACATATTTCAATAAGTCAGACAATAATTTAAAATATGAATCAATATGAAATATTTAAGATTTTTGTTGCCTTAAACTACTGGATGATGGTTGAATTAGATCCAAGTATTCAAAATAGTTCTAAAGGGGTTGTTGGATTGAATCTTGATTGTAAAAGCTTGACCATACTTGACAAAAAAGCATATTGGATATATTTTATTATTATGTCAAAAAAAAAAAAAAAAAAAAAAAAAAAAACACTTGTTTCCTTCAAATAGTTAAATGAGTGCTAAAAGGCCTTTGATACCATCAAATAACATTTTATAAACACATTGATCTTTATTCACATCCATTAGAATTTCAAGTTTCATATCCATACAAATACATTAGATATTGCTTTTGAAATAATGTTGGTTTAGAATCCTAGTAGTAAGCACAATCAATCCATAGTCTATGCTTCCCATCTTCTATCATTTATAAAAAAGAATTGTATAACCACAAAAAAAAGAAGCTTTGACCATAGTTGTTGCAATCCAAAAATTTTGCTGTTACTTACTCAAAAACTATTTTTTCTTTTATATCAACTTCATGGCATTGATATACTTAGTTAATAAACTTCAAGTATCCAAAAAACTAATACAATGGCTCCTTCTCTTCTTGGAATTGGTCTTCAAAGTAATTTATAAACTTGGCATAAATCACAATACTATTGATGCTTTATCTTGCATTAGCTTTGAAGATTACACCCATCCAATTTGAATGATGACTTGTGTAATGTAAATTTATTCTCTTTGAAATTGGATTTGCTACATCACATCTTAAAGTATCTTTATTTGAAAATATTTCTACCTATTATTCCACGCAAAGAATGCTAATGAATTATACATCATATAATCTTGATTTTGTTACAAAACGGTTTTTTTTTACTTATTTGGTAAAGATTTAGTATTTCAAAAAGTTTTTTTGGATCTATAAACAATGTACTATAATTTTAACATTTTCTATAAGAAATCACTTTATATAAAATCTTTATTACTTAGTTTTGAAGGCCTATAATACATATTGAATTTTATAAACATTATAAATCTTATAACAATTGTCAATAGTGAAAGAACCTATTATAGATATAAAATTTATTTTAATATTTATTTAAATAATATAGATAGATAGAAGTAGATAAAAATAGATTAATTTGATAATATCTTATAGAAAAGCTTCATAGACGCAGTTTAATCTTTATTCATGTTTATAGGTAATTGGTAGATTAGAAACTTGACCAACAAGTTAGCCACATATCGCACATATTGGTAGCTTGTAGAACAAGCTAATTATGTGGCATACATATAAAAAACTTGTCTTCTAAATTTAATATGTGTCTTATAAATTGGACATATGATGGGAATCTTATAGAACGCCATCATATAGTTCTTAGGTAGATAGTATATATAGACATAAGAATGAAGCCTTCTTCACCCTTATCAATGCCTTTCTCATTCCTAGTCTTGTTTCAAGGGTCTCTATTATTCTTGTCTTTAGCAACAGTCATTCTAATTTAATATCATACCATTTTTAAATAAATTTTGTGATTCTTTACTCCTTTTGAATGACACAAGAGTATTTTGATACTTTAGTTGTTTGTATTTCATACCCTTGATAGTTTGATAAGAGTGCTAATTCATTGTTCTTGTTTTGTATTTTAGAATTGAGTAGATTATTCTACTTCTATTTTTTATTTAAAGATTGTAGATTAACTACTTTTAAACTAATATTCTTTGTTTTCTAACCTTGATTTTTTTTCTTAAAAAAAATAAATCATTCTTCTTTGTAGAAATTTTTATTTGATATTAGAGGTTGTGAATTATCCTCTTCTAATTTGAATTGTAGATTTATTAAGTTGTTTAAGATAGAAGAAAAAATTATAGATGCCACACTTATCGCAAATAAAAATAGATTTGCAACTATTGTAGATTTTCAAGAGCTTGTCAACATTCTTAGGGTGGAAATTTCACACATCACTAATGTCAATCATAGAAGGTGTCAAGAACATAGATTTGGTTGGAGAAGAACAAATCATTTAATAAAAATATTTTCTAAGTTTTTAGAAACTTATTTGATTAAGCTAGAACTAATACAAATTGATATGGTATATTTTAAACCTCTCATCGAGTAAGAAAAGATTCAATATTGTTAAGACAGCCTATGCTTATATTATAGAGAAGTAAGCACATTGCTCAACATTGTCCAAAAAAGAAATACAACTACAAAATGAGTAATATAGTTACTATATAAGCAAGATCTCACCATCTTCATTGCGTTTGTAACCCGGTGGATCAATCTTTCCCACACAAAGAAATTCTAATATATATATATATATATATATTTTTTACTCTTTAAGATGCTCATTCAATACTTCAGTCTCTCCGTTCAGCTATGAATTCTACTATCATGCGGTGTGCACTAAGTCACTATTACCTGCGGAATATTTATCTTTCTAATCCTTTCATGCATGCACATAAGCCAACACACTCATACCACCCTCATGCTAAGTTCAATTCACATAGCAATTCACGATATTCAATTCACAACCTTCAGCTTGTATAATGTATGGATTCAAAGCTGATCCAATGAGCACAACCATAATATAACTAGTATCATATGTATCAAGATCTCCGAACAACACAAGAACCATTACCACCACTCTTGATCCAATCTAAAACATTTTTGAATCACTGCATAGTCCTCGCCTATTATCTGCTCAATTTTGTGATCTGTCCTTTTACTCCAATCTTGTGCCAATGACAAAAATCAAAAGATAATTCAGAATGGTATCTCCGCTCCCCTCGTCTCTTCGTTCACAACAAGATCCCTCCCCCCCCTCTCCCCCTTCCCCCAACATCCATGACTCGATCACCTTTGTTGTTTCCTCTGCCAGCACTATGAGCATGAGTAACCGAAGTAAAAAACAAGTGAAATCCCACTGCGTATCATACATCGAAATATGCCACTGAATATCCCAATCAGAACAATAGTGGCAAGTGAGAAACCTGCCCTAGAGCCAACCAAATCAAATAATGCCGCAGCTTCTCCTTGTACTTAGTTGTCCCAACTGATTTCATGAAGATGCTGATTGTGTATAAAATAAAAGTGTCCTTTTATGCTTTGTAATTTCTCAACTCCAAAAATTACACAACTTCTATATATCGTAGATAGCACATTGAAGTCACTGCTTCTGCGTGGATAATAGATGCATTTCGCTGGCATCAAGTAGCAGCTACTTGGTGAGATCTTTTGCTATACTATGTGGAATCGCAAGGCCTGTATCTCCACACCCGACATCACAAGCAATATTTTTACTACTCTCAACAAAAACATATGCACCGCAAGTTCACAGAAGAGTCTATATTTTTCCGAAAAATAAATCAAAATGAACATTTTCAAAAACTGGAAACAATCCAAATTTAAAACAAGTGTTTCTCCACATTAAAACCTCTGAAAACCCCTCTCTGCTAGCCTTGATCGTTGCTACCTATTCCTTCTCCTAGCGAATATATAAAATTGCTCCAACTTGAAAACTCCTCTCATGACTACTCTCTTTCGCTAGTCATGAATACCTTCCACCTCCGTCGATACTCCAAAACGCAATTTGCTTCCAAATAATCCCAAAAACCCTCGAGTATTAATTCGGCCCACAACCTCACTTCTATACGCTGCTTGGTGAGCGCTCATCGTTTTCTTGCCGGTCGCAGACTTTATACCGCACGTGATCCCTAACGACGCCGCGGTCAATGGTCGCCGGGACCCATTGCTAGAACTTGCCTTTGTTTTTTTATTTTTTATTTTTTAAGTCTCAAACTCATACTTATAGAAGATTGGGTTTAGGGTTTAGGGTTTTAGGGTTTTAGAAAAAATGGGGCAGGGCTTTTTCCTACCCCATTTTCACACAGAAATACTAATGCTAAAATAATTACTATTTTAAATAATTTTTTTCTAATTATTTCAAGATCCATGTTTTTTTCTTTCTTTTTTTTCCTCTTTTTGCTCACTAATCTTAATTTCTACCTCCTTCTCATATAGGAATAGTGACTACCACTTTTTTATTTTTTCTAATTATTATATTTTTTTCTCCAACTATTATTTTTACTAATTAATCAAATTAATTTTCTAATTTATCCTTCTAATTCTAAATCTTCAACTTTTCTAAATTTTTCTAAATTTTTAAGCTAGACTAATGTTAGGCAACAAATTTTTGGCTCATATACTAAAAAAGATGATATTTTGGAAAATAAAATTTTCCAGCTATAATAAAGATTGTGCAACTAGAATCATGTATAACACCTAAAAAGGATCCTATTTTCTTCTCAATTTATAGCCTTATTTTATAATAGATATATCATTATGACCTAAAAATTACAAAATCTTTATCTTATTAAATTCAAGAACCTCAGCTTGTTTTATAAACAAAGATTTTGTCAAAAAATAAGAAATATCTTTAGTTAAAAAAATTAAATCTTTATATATGGAAGTCATAGATGGTCGTTTGTTGACTTTTAGAGATTTTATCTATAAAATTATTCTTTTAGATACAACAACTAAGGGATATAATAATATAATAATATTTAATACAATTAGATCTCCTTTCAATTTAGTTATTTTAGGATTATTATGGTTAAAAAAATATAATCTTTGAATAGATTGAACTTCTTGTAACTTTGACTTTTTTTGAAGTTTAATCCAAAAATCCATTAATTAAGCAAAAATACATAAGTCTAATACATCCAAATCCTTATTAATAGATACAATAGCTTTTATACATACAACAAAAGAAGGATCATCTTTTGCTATATATGCCATATCCATTTTGAATGTTGAAAAGATTACAAGTGGAATTCCTAATCAGTATCAAGAATTTTAAGATATTTTTTTTAAAAAAAAACATAGATATTTTTTTAAAACATTGGCCTTATAATTCTAAAATTATAATTTTTAAAGCATTGGTTTCATAATTCTATATTTAAAAAAATCAATTTTAGTTGTATTGAATTACAAAATAAATTGGTTGCATTGAAGAAACATATTAATAAAAACTTTGTTAAAAATTTCATATGCCATTTAAAATCTCTAGCAGCAACATCTATTTTATTTGTGAAGGAAAAGATGGATCATTGTAGATATGCGTAGATTATCAAAGACTTAATAAGATTACCATAAAAAATATGTATTCTTTATCTTTGATTTTAAGACTTTTTAATCTACTCATTTAAGAACTGATCTATATAAAAACAGATTTTATAAGGAAGATATAATTTGATTTGCATCAAAGAAGGTGATGAATAGAAGATTATATTTCAAATTAAATATAAATAAATTGAAAAAAAATATCATGCCTTTTTGAACTTATATATATACCAATTATTTTTCAACATCTTATAAATGACATTTTTCATGAGTTTCTTGATGATTCTATTGTCTATTAATTAGATGACATTTTGATCTACTCTAAGAATATAGAAAGATATGAATTTCATATTCATTGTGTATTACAAAAAATTAGAAATGTAGGATTACATATCAAGCTGAAAAAGTGTATATTTAATACTACTCAAGTTAAATTTTAAAGATATATTATTTTTAATGATGGTCTATTGATAAATCTAAAGGAAATTTAGACAAATTATTAATTAAAAATTTTTAAAAATAATAAAAATGTTTGTAAATTAACGGCAAGATTTATATACGCTTGGTATCACAATCAATATACTGATCTCAGTATACTTTTAGAAATATGAGCTGCTTTTAATAGTGTTTCATATATTTTCTTTTAAAAAAAATTATTAAGGCCTCAACAATGATCAAATATCAAGGTAATCCTTCCATTCTTATATGAGATACTAACAATACTTGAAAAGATTTATGTCATGAACGCAGAATATAGATTAAAAGTCTAAACAAGAAATTCAAAAAGAACTTACAAGATTTAGATTAATCAGATGAGTACAAGAACAACACTAGAGAGGTGAGCTAGAATTCCAAGAGATATATTGTCGAGACTGAAGAACTCTTCAGCCTCTATTCCAAGATATACTCCTATTTAAGAAGCTTCTCAAGCAACTTCCACCAACTAGGGAGCTTCTCAAGCAACTTCTACCAACTAGGAAGCTTTTTAAGCAACTTCTACCAACTAGGGAGCTTCTCAAGCAACTTCTATCAACTAAGAAGCTTCTCAAGCAACTTCTACCAACTTGGAAGCTTCTCAAGCAACTTCTATCTATTTAGAAGATGCTAGAAGATTTTGGAAGACTCTAGAGAGTTTTAGGAACCTTCTAAAATATTCTAAAAGATTCTGATAAATATTTTCTTGACAACTTATTAATTACCTTCAAAAAGAACAAAGATCAAAATATGTAACAAATATAATTTAGTGTATTTAGGACTTCTTCAATATATAACATATTTTTATGAAAATTTAAAATATATATATAATATATATATATATCATTGGATAAATATCAAGACTATTTGTCCTTGTAATAAGCTGGATTATCATAAACTTGGATCATTTTTGATTTGTAAACAGGTCAATCTAATTTTTTATTAATTATACCTACTAAAATCTATAAAGATCCATTTTGTATTTTACACATTTTTGCTTGAGCCATATAAGACAATAGATATACAAAAAAAAAGATAAATACCATTGTCTTTTATAAAAGTAGATAATAATAAAGAATTTGAGATGAAAGAGGTCTTAAATTCAAGGCGACATTGAAATAGGTTAGAATATCTTACACATTAACATAGATATGATATTAATGAATGCACATGGAAGCCATCTAAGAATCTAGCAAATGCATCAACTAAAGTCAATGCATTTTATCAATGACATCTATTAAAACTAAGATAAAGAAAATCTTTATTATAAAACAAAGCAAATTCAATGAATATATCTTGTATCATTATTTATTATTTTTTTATATTTTTAAAACTAAAGAGATGAAGAATAAAAAATCAATAAATTTAATTTAAAAGTTATTATTTGCTGACTTATTAGAGGAGATATTATAATTGTCACAATCTTTAAGTTGACAAAATAGAAATGAAGATCCTTAAAAATAATATATTCTTTTTTGAATTGATGGCAAGATATAATATGTTTGGTATCACAATCTTGGAAGAGACTTTTGATCTTTGGTGATACTTTTAGAAATATGAGCTGCTTTTAATAGTGTTTCATATATTTTTTTAAAAAAAGTTATGAAGGCGTCAATAATGATCAAATATCAAGGTAATCCTTCCATTCTAAATACTAACATTTATAATTTGAAAGAGAAGACTAAAGAATCTCTCAAAAAAGTTGTAATAAAGATTAAAATGTTAATTTATTAAAAATCAAGTCTAGAGACTCTTCAAGACTTGGAATTATGGGTGTTGAAAAATATATATATATCATGGATATAAAATTTATTTTAATAATTATTTAGATAACATAAATAAGTAAAAATAAATAAAAGTAGAATAATATGATAATATCTTATAAAAAAGCTTTCTAGAAACTTAATAGACATGATTTCATCTTTATTCATGTCTATATGTGATTTATAGATTAGAAACTTGGCCAACAAGTTAGTGTCAAGAGTATGAAATATAAACAATCAAAGTATCAAAATATTCATTTATAATTTGAAAGGACTAAAGAATCTCTCAAAAAAGTTGTAATATTAAATTTAAATGGTTATTTTTAAAAACAAGAAGAATAGAGACTCTTAAAATAAGACTTGGAATAAGAAAGGTGTTGAAAAGAATGTAGAAGGCTTCACTCTTATTTCTATACATACTGTTTATCAAAGAATTATGTGGTGATGTAGGACCTCCAATATGTGTCTAATTTGCAAGACATGTGTTAAACTTTCAAGACAAGTTTATTATATATGTGCCATATAATTAACTTATTCTACAAGCTATGAATATGAGTAATATGTGACTAATTTGTTGGCTAAGTTTTTAATCTATAAATCATGTAGATTAATGAATAAAGATAAAATCATGTCTATCAAGTTTCTAGAAAGCTTTTTTATAAGTTATTATCAAATTAATCTACTTTTATCTTTTTCTATCTATCTATGTTATCTTAATAATTATTAAAATAAATTTTATATCCATGATATTATTATTTTTTAGAAAAATAAATTCCATAAGGAGTATTGATTATATATTGAAGAAGTCCTTAATAGACTATATTATATTTATTACATATTTTGATCTTTGTTCCTTTTGAAGGTAAGTGATAAGTCTTCTCAAGCATTGTTAGTATCTCATATTAGAATGGAAGGATTACCTTGATATTTGATCATTATTGACGCCTTCATAACTTTTTTTAAAAAAAAATATATGAAACACTATTAAAAGCAGCTCATATTTCTAAAAGTATCACCAAAGATCAAAAGTCTCTTCCAAGATTGTGATACCAAACATATTATATCTTGCCATCAATTCAAAAAAGAATATATTATTTTTAAGGATCTTCATTTCTATTTTGTCAACTTAAAGATTGTGACAATTATAATATCTCCTCTAATAAGTCAGCAAATAATAACTTTTAAATTAAATTTATTGATTTTTTATTCTTCATCTCTTTAGTTTTAAAAATATAAAAAAATAATAAATAATGATACAAGATATATTCATTGAATTTGCTTTGTTTTATAATAAAGATTTTCTTTATCTTAGTTTTAATAGATGTCATTGATAAAATGCATTGACTTTAGTTGATGCATTTGCTAGATTCTTAGATGGCTTCCATGTGCATTCATTAATATCATATCTATGTTAATGTGTAAGATATTCTAACCTATTTCAATGTCGCCTTGAATTTAAGACCTCTTTCATCTCAAATTCTTTATTATTATCTACTTTTATAAAAGACAATGGTATTTATCTTTTTTTTTGTATATCTATTGTCTTATATGGCTCAAGCAAAAATGTGTAAAATACAAAATGGATCTTTATAGATTTTAGTAGGTATAATTAATAAAAAATTAGATTGACCTGTTTACAAATCAAAAATGATCCAAGTTTATGATAATCCAGCTTATTACAAGGACAAATAGTCTTGATATTATGACAAAATAGCCATATCTTGTTATCAATATAGAATTGAGGTTTTTTTTAATAATAGACATCTACATTAGATTTTTGTCATTCTTGAGCTTCTTTTAATTATACCTTCATTGTTGCATGTAGCTTTGACAATTAATTTACCAAGTCTTTTGCCACATGATTATCAGCTTTTGAAGAGTTATAAATGGTAATTATAATTGGCAAAGAAAGATGTTTGTTGAATAGAAAAATATACCAAATTATTGTAAGCAAATTCTACCAATAGCAAAAGAATTGACCAATCATCTTGATGATAATTGATGATACACCTCAAATATTGTTTTAAAATTTGATTTATTTATTTCATTTGTCCATCAATTTGAGGATAGAAGATTGAAGATAGTTTTATATCTATCTTCAATATCTTAAAAAAGATTCTTTAAAATTTTGATATAAATTGCATCCCTCTATCTGATATAATATCCCTTGGCAATCCATGATAGTAATAGATATTGTAAAGGAAGAATTTAATTCTTTTTTAAATTTTGCACTTGGTATAAAATATGTCATCTTGGTAAAATGATCTATAATCACAAATATAGAATCATATGAACTTAAAATTAATAGATTTATGATAAAATCCATAGAGACAAAAGACTATGGTTGTTTCAATATAGGTAATAGTTAGAGAAGTCCATAAGGCTAATAACAAGGAATTTTTTTATCTTTAATAAAATATTATATTATTACACAAATTCTTTAATTACTTTCCACATTTGAGACCACCAAAAATCTTTTGATATTAGTTCCAAAGTCTTATTGTATCTAAAATATTCTACTACATAGAAGTTGGTATAAGCTTTGAAAGCATGTAGTCATATTTCACCTTTTGGAATATATAAACATCCATCAAAATAGAATAGATTGATCTTGAACTTGAACTTGAAAGTATCCTAAGATTTAGATGAATTATTTTTAATATCATAAATAAGAGGGTTTAAAGATATACTTGATTGGATTTACTTGAAAAAAGTTGAATCAACAGTCAATGTTGATTTCATTGCTCAAAGATGAAATTATTTTGATTTTAACAAAATCATCATTTATTAATCAAAAATTACATTCTTTTCTTTTGATACAAGATAAAAATGTCTAGAAAGAGCATTGGATAAACCTTTCTATGTTTTTTGCTAATAAGTGATAATGAACTCAAATCTTGACAAAGACATGCTCTAACAAGCTTGGCAATGATTCAAAATACGTACTAACATGAAATATTTGAGATTCTTGTGATCCATATATATAATGACTAAATTGAAAGTGCCTTCTAGATAATGACGCCATTCTTAAAAAAAAATCCACAATTACAAGTTCTTTGTTATAGATCTTATAATTAATTTTGGATATTAAAAAAAAATTTAAATAAAAAGCTATTAGATGAAGTTTGTCATTTACTCCCATTTGTAACAATACCACACCTAAGGTAAAATTTGATACATTTATTGTTATAAAAAATACTTTAAAAAAATTGATACAATATAAGATTAGTGTAGAAGTAAAAATTATCTTTAAAGCTTCAAATGATACTTTTGCTTCATTACTCTGTTTGAATTTTTTTTACAAGTTAAACACATCATTGGAGCTATAATTTGAAAAAAGTTCTTGATACAGATCTAATAGTAATTGAAATTTTTTTAAAAATATTACACATCTCTTATTATTTTTAAAAATTTTTAGTTAATAATTTGTCTGAATTTTCTTCAAATTTATCAATAGACCATCATTAAAAATAATATATCTTTAAAAATTAACTTGAACTGTATAAAATATATATTTTTTTATCTTGGCATATAATCCTATAATACACCACAAATATAAAATTTATATTGTTTTAAATTCTTAGAATAGATTAGAATATTGTCTAAATAGCAGATAACAAAATTATTCAGAAATTCACAATAATTATCATTTATAAGATATTAAAAAATAATTAGAGTATTTGTAAGTCCACAAAGGTATGACACTATTTTCAAAATATCTATACTTAGTTCAAAATATAATCTTCCATTCATCACTTTCTTTGATGCGGACTAAATTGTATCCTCCTTATAGATCTATTTTCGTATAAATCTTTATTTGATTGAATTGATTAAAAAGTCCTAAAATCAAAGATAAATGATACTTATTTTTTATAGTAATCTTATTAAGTCCTCAATAATCTATGCACATCTATAATGATCTATTTTTTTCCTTCACAAATAAGATATGAGCTTTTGCTAGGAATTTTGAAAGGTATATGAAATTCTTAGCTAAGTTTTTAGTAATATATTCCTTTAATGTAGCCAACTTCTTTAGCAATAAATTGTAGATTGGTCGAAATGGTGGTTGAGCTCTTTCTTGAAGATTGATTGAATAATTATAAGGTCAATGCTTTAAAAAAATATCTATATTTTTTTTTTTCAAAAACATCTTAAAAATCTTGATACTAGCTAGAAGTACCACTTATAGTCTTTTCAACATCTAAAATGGATATGGCATATATAGCAAAAGATGATTTTTTTTATTGCATGTATAAAAGCTTTCACATCTATTAATAAGGATTTAGATGTATAAAATTTATGTATTTGTATTTGATTGATGGATTTTAGATTAAATTATGAAAAAAACCGAAGTTATAAAAAATCTAATCAATTTTAAAATTTTTACTTTTTTAACTACAATAATCCTAAAATAACTAAATTAGAAGAAGATTTAATCACATTAAATATTACTACGCTATTATGTTCTTTAATTATTATATCTAAAAGATCAATTTTATGGATAATATCTCCAAAAGATAACAAACGACTATCTATGACTTCTACATGTATCAATTTAGTTTTCTTAATTAAAAATATTTCTTATTTTTTGACAAAATCTTTATCTATGAAACAAACTAAGGCTCCTGAATCTAATAAGACAAAGATTTTGTGATTTTTAGGTCCTAAAGATACATCTATTATAAAAGAAGGCTATAGATTTGAGGAGAGAATAGGATCTTTATTAGAAGTTACACATGATTCTAGCCACATAGTCCCTATTGTAGTTGGAGAAATTTGTTTTCCAATACATTATCTTTTCTAGCAACCATGTTCTTTATTTTGTAATTGTGTTGCTTCTTTGGATAATATTGAACAATGTGCTTAGCTTCTCCATAATATAAGCATAGCCTATCTTAACAATGTTGAATCTTTTTTTGCTCAATAAGAAGTTTAAAATGTATTGTATCAATTTCCATTAGTTTTAGCTTAATCAAATAACTTTCTAAAAACTTAGGAGCCATTGTCATTAAATGATTTGTTCTTCTTCAATCAAATCTATATTTTTGACAGCTTTTAAATAATTGATTGTTGCATGCAATGATTTGAGTAATAAATTATTTCAAAAAATTTGCTTTTGGTATTATTAGTAACAAATCTTTCACATTGTCTTTCAATTCATAACAAAATTGATTAATGAGGGCTTTGTTATTCCATTTTGTATTGTAAGTAAGGTTTTGAAATTCAACAATATATATTGTGGCTAACTATGTTCATTGTCATAAAAATAAGAGCTTGGTCTTTGCTATCCTTTTTCAATCATTTTTTCTAAATATAATTGTAAACACTTTGAAGAATGAATTCAAGTCATAAAAAAGTCATGAATCTTTTTCCATCAAAGGTACAAACCAACAAAGAGCACTTCTAGATAGAAGTGTGCATATGAATCCAACTTGAATAAATCTATTAGGATATTGAAAAAAATATAAACTTAGATATAACTTGACTTGTTGTAAAAATCCTCAAAGTTTTGATCTTATTCCATCAAACCTCTCAAGTATACTAAACTTTGTCTCTTTTATATTTGTAGAAGTAATTTTTTTTGCATTTAGTTATGAAATTGATTTATTTGCTTCCTTCAATTATACAATTTCTTTGTATAGTTTCTGAATTTTTTCTATAGACATAGGAATAGTTCTTTTAGAATTGATATTAGTGATGCTTGAAATTTCTACCCTAAAAATATTGATAAGCTCTTGAAAATCTACAATAGTTACAAATCTATTCTCAGTTGCACTAAGTGTGGCATCCATGATTTTTTCTTCCATCTTAGATAATTTAATAAATCTATAATTCAAATTAAAAGAAGATAATCTGCAACTTCTAATATCAAATAATTTTTTTTATAAAGATGGATGATTTATTCTTTTTAAGAAAAAAATCAAAGTTAAAAAGAAAAGAATGTTAGTTTAAAGGAGAATAGTCTACAATCTTCAAATAAAAAATAAAAGTGGAATAATCTACTTACTTCTAAAATACAAAATAAGAACAATGAATTGGCACTCTTGTAAAACTATCAAGGGTATGAAATACAAACAATCAAAGTATCAAACTATTCTTGTATCACTCAAAAGGAATAAAAAATCACAAAATCTATTCAAAAATGATATAATATTAAATTAAAATAACTATTGCTAAATACAAGAAGAGTAGAGACTCTTGAAACAAGACTAAGAATGAAAAAGGCATTGATAAGAGTGAATAAAGCTTCATTCTTATTTCTATATATATACTATCTACTTAAGAACTACTTGACGACGTTTTATAAGACCTCTATTGCATTTTCAATTTACAAGACATATGTCAAATTTAGAAGATAAGTTTTCTATAGGAGTGCTATATAATTAGCTTGTTCCATAAGCTACCAACATGTGCAATATGTGGCTAAATTTTTAGCCAAGTTTCTAATTTACCAATCACCTATAGACATGAATAAAGATGAAACCACATCTGTAAAGCTTCTAAAAAGATTTTTTTATAAGATATTATCAAATTAATTTATTTTTATCTACTTCTATCTATCCATATTACTTAGATAACTATTAGAATAAATCTTATGTCTGTGACAATTAGCCACATGTTACACATGTTGGTAGCTTGTGGAACAAACTAATTATGTAGCACACGTATAAGAAACTTGTCTTGTAAGTTTGACATATGTTTTGCAAATTGGACACATATTGGAGGTCCTATAAAATATCGCCACGTAGCTCTTAAATAGATAATATATAGAAAGATAAGAATAAAATCTTCTTCATTCGTGTCAACACCTTTCTTGTTTCTTGTCTTATTTTAAAAGCCTCTACTCTTCTTATCTTTTGGAATAGCTATTCTAATTTAATATTATACCATCTTTAAGTGATTCTTTACTCTTTTTGAGTGATACAAGAATATTTTGATACTTTGATTGTTTGTGTTTCATATCCTTGATAGAACCTCATTAAAGCAATTTCTACTAAACTTCTTACTATCTTCTTTACAAAACCATTTTTAAAAAGGAGTTTGGACTTTATCAAATTATTATAAAAAATGGCTCAAAGTGATTGTAAATATATCTTAGATGCAACTAATTATGCAACCTAGTGGACAAAGGCCAAACCTCTTTAAGAAAATATAATCCAAGAAGCTGCTTAATTTTTATATAAATCCATCTTCATCTATTATGGCTGTCTTTTTCTAGATCGTAAGCAATCAAGGCACACATTTTATTAACACAATTATTCAAACCATAGTTGATTATTTCTTTTTCTACTATATAATTTCACTTTTATCAACCACTACCATTGTTAACAAAGTTGATTGTTAATTATTCATGTCTTAATTCAGAAGCTGGGGCATCGGAGGGCACTACTCCTACTTCGTCCACCTCAGCCATGAACGCACACCAGGAACCACCCTCCCTCCTCCCTACTCATTACCTCGTCCGCACATCACTTGCTCTCCCTCCTCCTGTTCCTCAACTTCCTTGCTCTGAAGAGTGAGAGACAACATTATAATCATTAAGTTATTTTATTTATTTATTTATTTATTTATTCTTTTGTAATATATGTGGCTATAAGGACTGTGTTTGTGAATTTAGCTTAACCATTTCTTTATGGATAATAAAAAGTTGTGCTTCATGGTGTGGACAGCTTGTGGTGGCATTAGCAAATGATGGTGGCATGTGGTAGATGGCAAGTTGTGGTAGCAATAACAAAAATTGGGGTGGCAATAGATAAATATCCTAAATAAATATTATTTATTGAATTTAAAACTTTTGTAATTAGATTATTATAACATCTATGTCATACTTGTTTTAGTAACTTGTAACAATTGTAAGGTGTGTATTTTAAGTTTTAGTATGTATTCTTCAAATGACTCTTTTTATTTCCATGAATAATTACCACATTTATATGAGATGTGTGTGCTACACTTTTTGTTCTAAAAACCTAATTCTTGAAATAAATACAAAAATCAACTTGGAAGTGGTTCTAATTTGGAAATTATAATGCTGAAATGCAATTATATAATAAAAAATAAAAAAATAAAAAAACCTTTTGTCACAACTTACACACAAGAAATATATAAAAATAAAAATAAAAGATTTCTGTAAAAGCTTCTTCTGACTTGAAAGAGTTATAACCTCTTCTAATATTTTAACCTTGCAAGAATAGTAAACCTAACTTGGAATAAGAGTTCCAACTTCGTTTCTTGTATTGAAAATGATAATAGAATAGGCTGCTTCTAGAGCAGACTTTGGCATGCTCACCATCGACACTGTCCGAAACGCTTGGAGATTGGAAAACTGCTGGCTTTAATCATTCTATTTATTCATATATATATACACAAACTCATATCCAGTGGTGTGATTTGGCTAACTCATTCATGGGGAATTCATGTCGAATTCGGTTACGAGTGTGGGTGGATGATGTGGCGGGGGGAGTATGAAGGGATGTGGAATGGTGGACTCGGTTAGGGCACCACCACCATGCTTGCGCCACCAAATCATGAGGCGTGGTCTCTCCTCAACACCATGAATTGAATGTGCCCATGCTGCCGATTTCGTCGGAGCACAAAGCTTGAAGTCTCTGGAACACATTGCAGTCTTGACGAGTAGTTTGGAAGGTGGAGTGCGAACTGTTAGAAAACATGCATCAGTTCTCAGTCACCCCTTGAGAAGGAGCAAGTTGGCCGCTCTCGCAAAGCACGGACATGGTCACTTGATGTTAAATTTGCTTACGTTCATGAAGCAGTTCGGCATGCAAAACACAAAGACATCGAAGACGTTTGAAGTCATGCTTTCAGCATGTATGTGCTCCGGACCCAGGTCCATTTTCTGCGTGTAGTGTCTGATATAGATTTACACAATGTTTGGGAGGCTTTTTTCCAAGTCGAAGGGGTCGTCTGGAGAATCGGACGGAGGAGGCGGAGGAGGAGGAAGTGATCCTCCTTCAAAAAAGGTACATCCGTGTTGTCGATATCCTTCTTGAGTTGACCAAGGATGTGCGATTAAGGATGCATACCGATGATGGCGTTTCTTATACTGGCAAAGTGCTGGCAATGAGGGATTGTAGGTGTGGCTTGAAGGGTGTAAATTTTCGGATTTCAAGTTGGGTCCAATTTTGGGGACGGGAAGCTTTGGCCGAGTTCACGTTGCGCATCACACTCCGACTGGTCAAGTTTGCGCTACCAAATCTTTATCCAAGGCCTCAATTGTTAAATCGAAACAGGTAACATAACCGTAGCCTCATCTCTCCACTTTCAGACGCCGTTTAACTCGTACTATTCTCTACGCTTAATACGTGTCTTTGATGAGTCCCGATTGTTATCCGTGACATGACCAATTCTTGAATAAGCTTAACTATAATTCATAATGTGAACTAGTATGGCAATGAAATTTTTCAGAGCCGATTTTGTTTTCATATTTGAAGATATTAGATGTTCTTTGCCAGTTATGTTCTCGTCACTACATCATGAATCCATGTCTTGCTTTTCACAAAACCATGATAGAGTCCTTTGGCAGGTGCTGCACGTGAAGCAAGAAAAATCAATCTTAGCGAAGATATCACACCCTTTTGTGGTTAATCTGCTTGGATGTTGCCAAGATGATCAGTGTGTACATCTTGTTATAGAATATGTTTGTGGGTAAGGGCAGCTCAGTTCTCCTGTAGCACTTACCTTTGAAGAAAGTCACAAGAAATAGACTAGCTGATATGTCAGCTTCGAGGACGTAATCAAACTCGTGGCCCGCTCGTGCATTGGACGTTGCTTAACTTCACGTGGGTTTGAATGTAAACAGGGGCGAGTTTTTCACTTACCTACGCAGCGCTGGGCGTTTTGATGAGGCGACCACTGTGAGTCTTTCTTACCGCTGCTTTGATAGCTGATGGAACAGCTAATTCTAGGGTTTTCAAACAAATGTAACATTTGTGTCATGGTTTACAAAGATCTACTTGCAGTTAGTCCATATGATTGGATAACAACCATAGAGTGACTGAGTATATTAGTTGCTAAAAACATAGACAATAGAAAACCCCAAGAGCATGCTAAACATGATTCAAGTAAGAATGATTGTGAAGTGCCTGTATAACTTGTTGGGGCTTCTCTTTGGAGTGATTCAATAGACTGAATGGAAAACCTAACAAGATGTCAATGCTTGAAAGTAGATGCTGCATAGGATTGCATCTCCAGTTGGAGCTGTAGTTTTTAATCTTTACTTCTAGAAAGTAGTCAAGCTGATATGTTCGTGATCTTGGCAGAGATTTTATGCCTCACAAGTGTTATGCGCATTTGAGTATCTGCATAGCATGGATATCATATACCGAGATCTTAAGGTAGTCACTGCCACTATGTATGTGCCCTCAAATATAGCTATGTTGAGGTTGCTTCACTTATCCATTTCGAGAGAAGATTTGTCGCTCATGTTTGTTATCGAGTGAATTTGAAATTGGAAGAGGTGGTGGTATTTTCCTGCTGCTAGCCTGAGAACCTGCTGCTTGATGAGAAAGGAAATCTCAAGGTCACTGATTTTGGGTTCGCTAAGCAGATTGACCGAAGAACCTACACATTGTGTGGTAAGTTCTGTTGAGTTACAAAGTAATAGACTGCACCTGGAGAAGTACTCTGAACTGCCTCATTACGATCTTAACTGTTTGATTGCGTTACGACATTGCTGGTTAGTGTATGGGTTATGACTTGTCTTTATAGAGGCTTAATGCAGGTACACCTGATTACCTTGCTCCTGAGATTATTCTGAATAAGGGCCATGGCAAGCCTGTTGATTGGTAAACTTTCTGTCAATTTTGTAGACGAAGGGGAAATTGCTAAAATTTGATAGTTCATTTTCAAAATCAAAATTCAACCATGTTGAAAAATGCGTTCTTGTTATCACATTTCAGAGATGACAACAAACCTTGATTTGCAGTTAAAAGCATGTAAACCAACTTACTTTTTTCTCGACGACATGTTGGCAAAGAAGCTAATTTATGTTCTGATGTAAAATAGGTGGACTTTTGGAGTTTTGATATACGAGATGTTAGCTGGATATCCTCCTTTCTATGATGATGGTGAGATAATCATATCTTTGTAACAGCCTCATTTTTTAATATGGATTAAAACAATATCTGACATAATGTGAATAGAATAGAGATGAATTTGGACTCGCTTTGTACTAAGAGTTAAAGTCAGCAAAATGAAAAATGTATTTCTCCTATTAGTAGATAAATTGAAGGTTGAGGTATTGTCAAAATTGAAAATTTATACACACAAAGAACATGTTTAAACATAACTCTAAGGTTAAAATATTAAAAAATCATTTAAATTTAAAGATGATTTTCAAATTTAAATTATTTTCACTACTTTGCCAAAAAAATATTCCTTGGCCTCAACCCCCTTTGTAGTTGAAGTTTTCTCAAACTTATCAAAATAGCACAAAGTTTCATTGTAATTAACCACAGATTCACTGTTTATATGTGAAAATATGAACTTGTTCTGTATATTGAATGTGTATACTGGTAAAAATTACAAAACCCTATAAATCATTTTTGAACAGATCCTGTCGGCACATACCAAAAAATACTAAGTGGTAAAATACAATTTCCAGGACACTTTTCAAAGAGGTACCATACTACTAATCATTAAAGCCATAAACATTCATTCAAAAATTTCCTCATTACAATATGATTGATTTTTCTCAACACTTTTAATCAAGAAAGAATTTTCTGTGCAAGTGTGTGTATAAATGTATAAATATATATACCAATTAATCAATCAAGTCTGAAATCACTTAAAGTTATCTGAATGTAGCCTTAAATAACTTTTGCATTCATAAATATATCACTATCACTAAACTTCTCAAAACAATTTCATCAAAGACACCCAATGCGTGCTCATGCAAGAAGTCCAACATTTGCATATTGTCATTTATAAGAACTTTTACACACGAAGTCTCTAAAAAATAAAATAAAATAAACAATTAACAGAATAGACAAAATATTAAAAAAATCACAATTGATAATCATGCACTGATTACCGAACAATAAATAAAAATGGTCAAGATTAATCATCCATGTGCCTTCAATTTGCAACAAACTTGACACTAAATAACTCATCATATTGATCCAACAACACAACACCACTCTGCAATATGTGTCTGCAGTGACATACTCACATTCCTTTCATGTTTGGTTATGTAGTGCAAAAGACCTTTTACGAAGACTCCTAGTAGCAGACTTGACTAAGCGGTACTATCACCTCAACCTCCGGCATTTCATCACTGCATTATTGACAAATCCTTTAGTGTTAGTGTCATGTTGTGCTCTTGTACATTGGGTGCCAACTACTTACTAATCAATCATTTTCAAATCCGTGCATGAGATCAAACAGAATAGGATGCTTAAAAGGAGGAGTGAAGGAAATCAAAACACATGCATGGTTTCAAACTGTCGACTGGGATGCTGTTGTTTCCAAAAAAGACACTCCGCCCATTCGACCTAAAGTCTCAGTATGTACCTGCTCTACTCTTACATGTAATAAGTTCACCTGCGTTCATATTTAAACTAAGTGATCGTATTTCTTCAATCAAACAACAATCCTGGACTTCCTCGGAGTCCTATTCATCAATCCTCGGTTACAACACAACAATCCGCAAATATATGTCTCTGCATCGATTGTTTCACCTCCAGCTCCTACAATGAAAACTAATCCTAAAATATCGTTCTATACTGTGCGTGTCTATGAGTGCAGTCCAAGGATGACACTAGCTGCTTTGACGACTACTCCAAGCTAGGCCCCCTGAAACACGACTTTGTCTTGACACCTGAAGACCAACAACAGTTCGAAGGCCTTTAACATCATCCATGTTCTCGACCTGGCCAAAACAACGGCCTCTACGCCTAAATCCGTGCCATAGCAACTCCCAACAACTGAACATTACTGTAACATGTAACCATCAAGAAAAGATTTCGATTCCCTCGCTACCACTCACGCGACAGGACCCTCATGCACCAAACCTTTTCCAAACCATGTACCTCCATTCCAGTAATCCACAGTATCTGTACACACAAACCAAATCATCGCACCAACATTCTCGATCCACTCAACACCGGTTCCTACGCTAAATCCATACCCGCTCAAACCGCCATTCATACAATACCTTGTGCGTTCTTCCTCGCCTCTAGCATTCTTGTTCACCTCTCAACACACTCCCACACAAACCCATGCCACATGCACACCACCACAACTCCACCCACCGACCGACCCCACACAACTTAGTCACCACTACTGTACCAACATGACCACCACCTCCACACAATTCTAAACATTCCCTCCATCATTTCTCCACACTACGTCCGCTTTAACAAGAAAAACTCACTTCCCACCTCCTATATGCTCCAACTATACAACACTACCATGCCAACGCATTGCTACTACATCGACAACACAACTGCCCAAAACCACCCGTTCCATACCCACAAACCCAACCCATCGAAACCAATCACCTCATACCCACCCTACCACCACCACACCGGCCCCAAACTATCAAATCGCCCACAGAACATAACCATCATCCGGGTCCACCTCCAAACAAACATGACACCACCCCAAATATGCACATCCTCCATCACAACCTTGATATACAATTCCTCCAAAAGGAACTCTACAGTCAGTCCAGCGAAAGCCCAACGCCCTTCATACAGGCATCGTATCGTACTATGCACTCCCACTCCCTTCCTATGGCAGGCTTACCACCAAGTTTCCAAACCCTGCCAACCCTATGTTCACCGGCCTCCATTACCATAAAAACCACGCGACTAACCCGAGGCCCCAGGAACTCGGCAACACTGTCTGCCTACCCTCACTACTCCATATATTCACACTGATCCTGTGTCGCCCTCCAACCCGATCCAACCACTTCCACTCCTTGGCTTCGCGCTCTTACTCGACGACACCCGCAGCTTTCTCTGCAACCCACCCCCGCTCTCAGTTTTACCACCAATTGCTCCACCACACCAGTGCTCGTCCTCACATCGCCACCTCTCGCTCCTGCCGACCCTGCTCACTGCCCGTCACGCCCACCTCGTCCGACCGCCGGTAAACCGCACTCAATGGATCACATGTCCAACCTACGCTACGACTCAAACACCTTACTCCTTCGCTTCGCTACTGGCCATCCGCTGCTTCACTATGCACCCTCTTCAAACTCGCGCCCTCGCAGCCTCTTGCCTTACCGGCCCCATCTTTGACCGCCCAGGGGTATAGTGTTGGAACCTGACTGCTGAACGCCAAATCCTCGCCCACCGAAACCCCTTCCACGATGAAATCCTGCATTTACATCCACCCGACTCTCTGTCACCACTCCATTCCTAACAATCTCCCGCTCCCTCACCACCATCACACCCCATCAAACATCATGCCACTCCCACAACCTCAACTCTTCCCTCCCCCAAACGCTCTCCGTCTCATACCGCCAATACTGCCTTGCTGCACACCACAAACCTCAACCCTACCCCCCTCAATCTCTCTATCTCTCTCTCTACAAAATGCAATTCACGCGTTTCAACTTCGTTTCCACAAACCCAGACGGCACCGTCCACCACCCACCTCCACCGCCTCCGCCCCGACTGTTGCCCACCATTGCTTGCAACTGAGAACTCACTGGTTGACCCGCCTCCACAAGAATTGACACCAGCTCCTTCGCGTGCTTCGCATTCGCTGCAGTGAAGAACGTGTACGCAGCTCCCTTCGCACCAGCACGTCCTGTGCGACCAATCCGGTGCACGTAGTCTTCACACGAACCCGGAAAGTCGTAGTTGATCACGCACTTGATATCCTTCACATCTGAAACATCGCCCCCTCCAATCCAGTCAGTTTCAACCTCTCCCCTCAACGTCCGCCCACTTGACCTTCTCCAAAACTACCTCCTCTTCCTATGATCAGACACCCATCACCACCTCCACATGCCCTAAACCGCCTGCTGCTACTCCAACCCACTCCTCACTCCCTCCTCTCTTTCGACAATCCCTACTATTCACAGCCCATCATCAAGGGACATTATCAACTCTTACCGTCCCACCTCATCGCCTAGTCACGCATGTACTCTTCCTCAGACTGGTTCAGAATCTCTCCACAACACACTGCTCTACAAAACAAATACCACCGAACCAACCCAAAATCATGCGCCATACGCCCATCACTCTCTCACCATCCTTCCCGTTCCCTAACTGCGCACCCCTCTGCCATCTACTGCACAACCACCGCCCCACATGCTCCCACAATGCCGTGCTCTCCTTACCACCATCACCGCGACCACCCCGCTCAACATGGATTACGTCGCTCACAACTCGCATCCTCCAAACGCATGGAATACAATCCAACCCACTCACCAATGCCCAACCCAACTCCTTCCCTTCTCGTCCTAACCCCCATCCATCTTCCAACCCCCTCTGCACTACCAAACCCTACATCACTTCCGCTCACTAAAACCCCCCACCCACGCTCTTACGTTCGTCACAACCCTCTCCAACTCCGCATCACTCCCATCCTTCGCCTCAACTACTCCCGACCAACACCGCCACATTATCTACCGTCACCCACTTCCGATCCTCCTTCGTCTTCTTCAGTCCCATCCATCACATCCCGCCCAATCGCGGGGCGCGCTGTGGATGCCCACCTTGCAACGCTCTAGCCCACACAAAGCGGTGTCTGCACCGGATGAATGAGTGTGGCGACCGGGCTGCACACAGTAAGCCAGCGATCCAAAAAAGCAGGTGTGGAGCGTCGCCGTGGCGGCGGCAGTGTCTCTCTTTCGCACTCCCATGCACTGCCCCTTTCTTCCTTCCCACAGAAAAAATTAAAAGAGCATCAAGAACCGCCGCCACGCCACTATCATGCCATCAGGATGCCAGCTGGCCTACAGCCCGCCCGCATTCTCACGCACCCTGCAGAACAACAAAGACACCGCATGTTCTCCCACTCCCATTCTCCACTGCTCACTCATCCTACCTGACCATGTTAGATCCTACCAGTCAAGCCACCATTCCACATCGTACTTACACGCATACCAAATCTCCGCCATACCACACATCACACTTCAAACCACATCAACCCACCACTTCCAACACCATGCCCCTGCTCGACGCCCCAACCACACGCACCCCGCTTACCTCCATCCCTTCCACCAACTCCTCCTACACCCCACAACTCAACACGCTGCCGCTTCCCTCACACTCCTACTCGCTGCTCTTTCCCGGGGCGCCTCCAACGCCCCGCCGGAGCTGCCACACCACTCTTCTACGACTTCGACTACGCTCTCCCCACCACATGGGACCTACATGCCCGAGTCACACGACACACGCAAGTTCCCCAGGCATCACACACACCTCCAACCCCATTCACACCCATCGGAGCGACTCCCTCCGACACACGCTCCTTACGCATCCTTCCCACCGGATGTACCAATTTGCCCCGCCCGACTCACAGTCTCCGTGCCAAAACATGGACACCGTTCCAACAACACTCTACGCTACACTGCCACCACCACCTCCCACATCACACACGTGCTTTGCCGAACAAACCCAAATACCATCCTCGCCATCGCTCACTGCACTGTAACGTCATCCACGAACGAGACGACCGACCACCACCCCCAGCACATCACACAACACGTCCCTCCCACTTCCAATTTGCACAACCACAACCTCGACCTCGACACATGTGACACTCACGCCACAAACATCCACGACCATATCTCTGGCCCGACGCCACCTCCAACACAGTCACCGGATTACGACACAACCAAACCACTGCCAAAACCAACACACACGCCTTCCATCTCCATTCACGACACAAACCCAACGCATCCTTCCCTCCCAACCAATCGCACGCAACCCTTCATATCAAATGCTCTCCCGCACATACCCAAACCACGCGCAGCGACATCAGTGGCCGTCATAATAGGACTCTTCCCAGCTTTGAACTCCGACAAAACCCAGTCCCTCTCTGCCTGGGACTTGTCGCCATGGATCGACAGCGCAGGCCAACCGTCCATTCTCAGCTGCCGCGTCACCTGATCGCACCCGCGTTTCGTCTCCATGAATACCAGCAGCCTGCTTCCGTCCATTATCTCTTCCAACAGCTTGATCAACCTAAAACACACACAACAACACCTCAGCAAAACCGCCTTCTCCACGCCCCACGCCCTCTGCTGCTCCAAACATCTCAACCAAACTACCTCCAACCCTCCCGCCCCCCTTCACCAACAACCCACAACTCATCTATCCACTGCAATTCCTCTCCCTCCCACGCCAACCCACAACAAACCACAACCCGCGCTTCACAGCGTAAACGTACTTGGGATACTTTTCGTGTTCCGACACCACCTCCACAACTTGGTCTATCGCATGGTTAGCTTTCAGATCCGACGACCCAATCGTCACCTGCAATGCAAATCCGTTACCCACACCACCCCATCCCGCTCAACCACATGTAATGTCACCCACAACCAAGCACACCATCACACCCCCGTCCACACATCATGGACCACAACTCCACACCACCACACCACATTCCAAACACCATGCCTCCCCTCAAAATAAATCTCCACCCGCTCCTTCCTCGTTCATGCAACAAACCCTCGTACCTTGTACGGATCGTTCAAAAACTGCCTCGCAAGGAACTCTACTTCCTTCGGCCATGTCGCACTCCAATACAGCGTCTGACGATCTGGTCGAATCTGTTCGCGCGACCACCCACACAACCCACCCCACCCCATTCAGCACAATATGCACCGCTTCTACCAACAATCGCCCACCTTCATGCTCCTCACTCCCACCCACACTCTCTCCATCCGTATTCCCACTCCGCTCCCACACCCCTCCACGTGTTCAACTTCACATCCGCTTCGCTCCTAACCTGTTTCTACTTGCGCTTCCCGTTCACAGGACGCCCTCATCACCTGCCAACCTCTATCGGTTCACCGCATCCGTCTTGCCAAGTCACGCGGTCCCACCCTTCTCCGTGCACTCAAACCAACATCACCACACCCCACCGCCCGCCCTCGTACACGTGCAATGACAACAACTACTGAGCGCACTCCACAACCTAACTCACTCGCTACACTTTTCAACCGCTGCCAACCCACCCTCGCACGCACCCAAACTCACCTGCGATACAATCTTCCGAATCTGCGGTTCAAACCCCATGTCCAGCATTCGATCGGCCTCGTCCAACACCAAGTATGTCACTCTCCGCAAATTCGTATGTCGACCTTCCAGCATGTCAATCAAACGACCCGGTGTTGCTATCACAACCTCAACCCCTGCACCACACACGCACTTCATGTTACTCACGCCCTAAACTGCCGCAAAACAGCCATCCGCCTCTGCACTGCATACCCCACTTGCACACAGCTCATCCCAACCTTTCTGCAGGTCGCGGATCTGTGGCCCTTTCGGGGCACCTCCGTATATGCACGTATTCTTGATCTTCGAAGACGCCCCAAACTTCGTCGACTCTTGCTGAATCTGCACCGCCAACTCACGAGTAGGGGCCAACACCAGCACGATCGGCCCATCTCCAGGAGCTGCAACCCAATCCACCACCACCACCACCACCACCCAGTCAAATGCGCGAAACTGGCTCATCACACCTATAACCTCACTTCATCCACGCACTCCTTCCAACCCTGCCTGCCTTCCCACAAATCAAACCTCTTCCACACGTGTGCGCGAAACCCTCACCCAGATACGGTTGAGCATTCACATGCACAATAGCCGGCAGCAGATATGCCAGTGTTTTTCCGGACCCGGTTTCTGCCAGCCCGATCAAGTCGCGCCCCTTCAAAGCCATGGGCCAGCCTTGCGCTTGAATAGCTGTTGGCTCCGTGAACCCTGCCTTCAGCACCTCATGCAGCACATAATCTGCTCCATTTTCCAAACACACAACCGCCGCAGCGTGATCAGCGCCACAAACCCAATGCCACCACCAACAGGGCCAACCCCGACCAATCACATTGTGTCCACGACAAACCAAGCCCCGTGATGTTTTCGTCCCGCCTACTCCACGACAGGTTTCTTCGCACACCACATTTGCCACATGTGCCCTCACTGGCCAGCCCACACATTCCGCGCACCGTGCACGATGTCGCCTACGCCGGAAGATGAACCATCCCGCCACTCACCCCAATTCCCGCTACTCGACACTGGACACACCACTCCAACTGCACTGCCACCCGCGCTCACCACTCCCACAACCCTAAACAGTCCCGGACACCTGCACTCTCGCAACTGTGTTCCGTACACACCACCACAACGCCTTTGCGTTGCAACAGGGGACGGGACCAAACCCGGCCACAATTCGTCAGCCATGCAAATGCCACACACCTGGAAACGACGCCTCCTCGAACGTGCGGACGGGCTTAGGAACGTTCCGACCTTCCACTGTTATTTCTCGCTTTCGCCTGTAAGCTGCAACCTCTTCCTCGGTCAAAGCAGACACGGCCGGATGCTCCACGTAGAAATTCTTCTCGAATGGAATTAGGTTTTCGAACTCCTGCGCTGGCAACGCTATGTCGTCCAAATCACGCTTGCTGCTCCCACCATAACCTCCTCGCCCGCCTCCTCCTCGTCCACCGTATCCACCGCCCCCTTTGCCACCACCGCCATAACCTCCTCCCCCACCGTACCCTCCTCCGCCTCCTCCAAAGTCACTGCACCACAATCGACACCTCAGCTTCCTGCCACAAACAGATTGCAAACCTGCACCTGCTCTCTCTCACTCTCACTCTCGCTCTGTCTATCTCTCCCCTTCTCTCGCACATACAACAATTGTCCCGACCATCGAGAGACGCGCAAGATGGGCACCGGCCAGCGCAGGCGCAAAGCATCCCATTCGCAGTCACACGCGGGACCACGCTGGCTCCAACCCCCAATTCTCACACCACAATGCCCAAAACAACCACCACTCATCAGCCCGTCCCAGACGTACCTCTTCCTGTCGCGAAACGACGAAGGATCGCCATATCTGCCATCGAATCGGCTCATCTTCAATAACCTAACTGCACCCGCAACGCAACCTGGAAACACCGCAAACGCCCTCCGCAATCAGCCCCTTCCCATCACGTAAACCCATCAACCCCTCCTTCTCTAAAAATGCCGGCCAAACTACTGCCCTGCATCCCGCCGCAATCCAACGTCACGAACTACTTTCCGAAACCGCACAACAGCAGCAGCAGAAATCCGTAGCTCTCAAGGATCAAACCCGAACTACACTGGATCCTCCTCAATCCAGGCCAGAGTGGCAGAGCTCTAAGCAATAACAGCTACAACATGCAGTGTAGTGCAGTGATGCAGAAACTAACCTTAGTTGTGTGATTTGCGGTGCAGGTGGTGAGATTGTACAAGATGGGTAAAGGAGGTGCAGCGATGGCGGGTTGAGTTCGACCATCCCCTTGCCCCAAAGGAAGGAAGAAAGGTGTTAAGGCCGGACTTTGTGAGCCTTTCTTGAAAGACCCTTGATACTGTTGTTTATGTCCCGAGGGTGACGTGGCTGGCTATGAGTGAGGGGGGCTTTGATTTGGGATGTCGGTGCAAGAGAATTCACTAGTGTTGTGTCCCTTCAGGTTCAGTTATTGTACTGCAGGATAGTTATTACACTGTTTTAATGTTCTTTAGTACATGCATACATGGTTTTGCTTTTGTTGCAACTTCATCACATTTTTCTCTAGCATTGAATGGTTCATTTAAAAATTTAGGTGTACTTTTCTTTTGTTGAAATATATGTGTTTGTGTGCTGATATTTTTAAGAGTTGTCTATTTTGTGTTCTAAGTTGTTATATTTGAAAAACTTCAATAAGGCGCTGTTTTTCTTCTGGGTGATGAGAAGCATTTTGGATGACTTGGTTCATTTTTATTAACTTGTATATAGGGTTGATTTTAGACTCACTAATCAAATTGTAAACTTGATGATGAACTGGATTAAACAAATAATGACTACGAATGATGTGGAACATTATCATCCAATTTCAAAACATTGGGGTGATAATTTTGTGTTAAATAATGCACTATTCAGATTAAAAAGATTGAAATTTTCTTGAAAAAGTTATAAAATGGGCACAAGCAGCAGATATTTTCCTTTGACTGATGAATGTTTTTGTTCATAAGATAATAAAGACACCATTCATACATATTTATCATGTGAATATTAATTTTTTATGTACCAATTTGAAAAATATATTGTGTTAGAAATAACTTAATTAGTTACATTAATATTACATTCATAAATTTCAAAAACCTAATACATTTATACAAGCATTATGTATTCTATATATTTGGCTACAAATGTTATCAAAGTGTTGTAAATTTTCATTATTTTCAGTGATTTTGTGAAGATATTAATTATATTAATTGATATATAATAATCATATTATATTTACACATTCTACTTTGTTCTTATCTTAAGTATTTGTATTAGTGTTTTGAAGTAAGTGATCCTAGTAAATAAATTATTAGATTTTATATTTTATATAGAAGTTAAATAATAATAATATTTTGGAATATTTTCTAACTTTATTTTAATTCTCACATTTTTTAAACATATAATACAAACAAAGAAATATCACATGTCTTGATTATAAGACAACAAATAATACTTGTATGTAATATTCACATATTCACATATATATATATATATATATATATATATATAAGCTCTTATTATTAAATTATTATCTTGTAAAAATCAATAATTTGTATCTTAAATTATTTGATTTAAAAAAATTAAAGATCATGACATCCAAGATAAGCATAATATTAGGTTTTTAGGCTCATTGTTTGTTTCAATTCTTTAAAATAATTACAACTTAGTTGACCCACTTGCAGAAAAGCTTAAAATAGTAATAGTTTATTAAAATATTTGCTAGCAAGGTAACAATAAAATCATCTTTTCTATTAAAAGTTGTTAAATTTTTACACAAAAAAAATCAAAAAGTAGACAGCATTAGAGATCTATAGACACATTTAGTACATTTTTGATAAATTCTAATTTTTTTGTACAACAAAATCACATGTTACTATAGACCTTCAACCACAACCATGTCTTATTAAAATAAGTGTTTTACTTAACCAATAAATAAATAAAAAATTCTATCAACTTGCTATTTGTTGTGGACTTGAGAAAACAATGCACCTCACGTTCTTTGCTTTACATATCCACACAAAACTTTAGAAATCCTTAATAACTACAAATGACACAAATTGATAAAATCCAATTTGACATAACTTAGCATGATAGAGAGTTCATAACAACAATCCTTCATAAAATATAACAAGACTACATATATGCAACTATGAATTTGTGTGTGTATGAACTTGTGTGTAAATGTTTGTGGTGATTTGGGAGTATAGATAGTCACAGACTTCCTCTTGGGTGGAGGATGGTGCTTGAGTTTTGACAAGCTTGTTGATGTGCTTGGCTGCGAAGCCGAGAGAGACCTTGCGGGTGATATCTGTTTTTGCGGGAAGCAGAGAGAGAGCACACACTGCTCATGTGATTGTGGGATGCACATGGGAATTTGTTGCAGGCACTTGACATAGGACAATCACATCTTGCATTCTTGAACACAGCTATGGAGTGTGGTGGATGGCCTCATGGAATCATTCTTTCAGTGATGCAGTGTCAAGGTTCAGAATTCATAACTCTGCAGAAACGGTGCCCTGATTGTTGACGACGGGAAATGTTGTTGATTAGTCCAAGTTCTGGGAGGTTGTGTAAACCAAGGAGTTGGGGTCTTTTCTATGCATGACGGTGTCATACCATAGTCGAGCAATAGCTGGGGGAGTAGCATGCTGATCCCGCTTGCTTACCCCCACTGTTGACGTGATTCTCAAATTATGACATGGGCTCTCACTATGGTGCCATGGCGATATTGCACTTTTGGGGAGATCGAGGTTGTGGGGGATTAATGTGCAGATTTCATCGAGGCAGACGTAGCAGATAGTCGCTTCTGCTTGCTTACCTGTGTATGATTGTGGCAGAATAGTGAAGGTATCAACTATTGGCAAGAGATTTAGGGTTTGCAATGGCTGCAGAGTTGCCACCAGAGATCACGGTGTTTGAAGCTCAAGTTCAACAGATTTTCAAGGAACTCAAGTAAGTAATCTCTTTAATCTTCCCAAATTGAATGAAAATCCGTGGTAGAAAATGCATACTTCCGATTGGCTTCATTGCATAGAAAGGGAGCATGTATCATTTGAAACTCTACTCTATGGACACGTACAAGTTCTCACCTATTCATGGTTATAAATCAATGCAACATTCAAGGACCAGCAACCCTGCCAGGTATAGGAGGCGCAAGTGAGAGATACTCCCGGTTTTTCAACTTATGAGATTTTTGCACTCCATATTAAAAATTTATTTGCTAATTGTTATCTTCAGTGAGGGCTTCCAAAAGTTGGACAAAATCAAAGATGTCGAGAAACAACGAAAGCAATTGGAAGAGCTGACGGGCAAGATGCGGGGTGTAAAACGGTTTGCACCCTATTTTCGTGGACCTAACAACTGAATATGCTATCATACTATGTAGTCATCTCATGTTCACCTTAGAGGTTGCAGGTGGGGTACTAAGAAAATATTCTCGGTGAAAATTGTTGGTCAAATCTCATACATGTTATCAAGCAGCTATAGCGACGGTTTCATTTACAGGATCCTTAAAGATTTTGATCAGGGGATCAAAGACGACCCAACCAACCTGGAGCTTAACAAGACTGTTGCTGAAAAGAAGAAGGCACTGGTAACTTTCCTCTAGGGGTGTTATTCAAGGAATTTTAAATGCTGTAACAATATTTTGTTTCATTCATAGTTACTAAGTTATCCGAGAAAGCCTACTCAGTTTCTTGTAAGTTAGAATCAAACTTTTTCCACATTCGGAACCCCATAGTGACCTGGTGTGTTTCTCATATTCTGGATGGCACTATTCTCCTGTGTGTAGATTAGGGAGTTGAATACGTATATTGCATTGAGAAAAACATTTTCTAGCACGATCTCATCCAAAACTGAGTTATTTGAAGGTGGATCACAAGCTGGGACAGCGACCAACCAAGGGTCTCGAGTGGCATCAAGTAAGGCTTAAATTCTTTTAGGAGTAAGGTTGTAATTCTATACACATTTTATGTAACCGAGCGCACCACTAAAAAATTGTGTGATGGAAAAGGGTCAAGGAAGACTGTGTCATAAAAGTACGCATTATATCTTGTAACACCTTCTGGATTGCGAATGATGGCATCGTAGGATTCTAGTGCCCTTCTACAACCTCAATGCCTAGACCTATGCATTTCCAAGTCTTATTTTGGTCTATCCATGAACAGAAATTAAGATCATCGTTATCTTTTGCAATTTTGTCTCGCCTGATCAGCAATGTCTAATCAAGAGCTTTTACAAGTTGGGAGAAAGCAAATGGATGAAATGGACAAAAGTATCGAACGCTCCAAGAGAGTATGTTCAAACATCATCATCCTGGGACTTAGAAATTGGTTCACATGGTTTGCGTTCTGATGTACTCATCTCTTGACTTAAGGATGGTTACAATTTTGTGGGCTTCGTTGCAGGTTGTAGAAGACACGTTGCATATTGGCACAGAAACTGCTGTCACTCTTAAAGCCCAGGTTTACAATGACGTCAATTCATGTTGAAGATGATTTATCTTTAAATTTCTCCCACTTCACTAGTATACGGATCAATTAATTTAGTTAACTATGCAGAGATAAACAAGACACTTAGCAATCACTGTACACATGCCGGCTGATGTATCATGGTCCATGGGATGCACTGCAGACCGAGCAATTGGGGAGGATTGTAAATGAACTGGACACCATTCAGTTCTCTATAAAGAAGGCCGCTCAACTTGTGCGAGAGGTTGGCAAACAGGTGAGAATCTGAATCGGAGTGGCTTCTATGACATCGGTGTGCATGATAATTCTCTGAAACGTAGAATGAGGGGTATATTATGTGATGCATATTTTCATGAAGCCAGTAAGAATCTATTTTTATAATTCCCTCAAAAGTTGTTCGGTATTATACTCAATTATTTCTCCAATCTTCATTTTTCGGTGGTGCAACATTCATTGTACAAACAACCAAGTTTTACATACACCTTTGTACTTCTTTGGGGTCACCCAAAAAAGGAGACTCACAAGCACTTCGTCTTCACAGATGGCAACGGACAAGTGCATCATGGGGTTTTTATTTTTGATCGTAGGTGGTGTTGTTGCAGTCATAGTTGTCAAAGTAAGGGAATCGTTCTACAATATACCTTGTGCACCATACTATTTTTCTTTGAATTGAATCAAGATTTTTACAAGATTATTCAGTAAAACAACTTCAATGTGATCTAGGATGTGTTGTGTCAAGCTTGACCTGCAGCGTCCTCGTGATGGAAATACAGATTGTACAAGGTCAGAAGAAAAAAAATACTAGCTCTGCAACTACCCCTGCAGGTGCGCGACGTATGTTGTCATTGTTACTGGACATGGGCCAATGACCACAGTTTGATGGCAACAGCCACTTTTCAAACTCTGCTTGAAGGAATACCCACGGAAAGGTACATCTGATCACCTTGTGCTGACCACTTCTTTTGAACAATACTAGAGGGTCTGAAATTTCTCGTTGGATTTTTCTTTTGTCAATTATGATGCTTGAAGATACTGCATTGTTATCCAAGCGGAGCCTCAACCTCGTAACGTAGCTCATTACCCCTTTTCATAACCATTTCTCCGTTTTTATGCAGATCTATGGAGCTCCTTCTTTATCTATTTCCACTGTACCCCAATGCAGTATTATCTACAGCTGTTTTGACTACGCTTTGATGTTGAGTTGAAGTTTACTGCTTGCTGATTGTTTGAACCGTTCTTAGTTTTGGAGTTGAGATCCTTCAGGACACCTCATGCATGTGAGAGGATTGATATTGATTTCAAAGTCTCCGAATTGTTAGTGGATAGTTGAGTAAAAAATATTTATGTTTTAAGCATCAAATTTTTTAAAAGTTTATTTTTAGTTTTACAATATAAAAATAAGAAACTAAAGATAAAGATAGGAGACTTGTTAATTTTATAGGTAATAGTATGCTTAATTTTTTTTAAAAAAGTCAAATGAACTTTTTATAGGAGATTGAATTTTTAATATTTTATTGATCTTGTAGAATCATGTCCAAAAAAATACATTGGTTGAAGAATTGTTCATATTAAGAGAAATGTTTTATAACATAAAATTTTAATTTTTTGAAATCTTAAGCATTGCCATATATATATATATATATATCAATTGTGCAATTCAAAGATGTTTAAAAATAAAAAATAGTCCAAATAAGACTTATTAATGTGATGGACTTTGATGTTGTATATATCTAAGTTAGCTTTGACTAGTCCAAGTAATGATTTTTTTTGTAACTTATTAAATTGCATATGTATATATATGTATGATACTTCCAAATACATAAACTAACATACAATTTCTTCTTTGAGGTGTTAATAAATGTTATAGATTCATTTAAGGATGCTTGAATAACTTTTTATTTATAACAGATTGTAAAATGAAATTTTTTGAAAATACTATGTTAATAATTTTTAAAAGATGCTTTGATTAAATGTAGTACAAAGCAAATTGTGATTTTCTGTTTAATTGACCATGATTAGGATGAAAAGCCTTCTAACAAATCAAATTTGTAAATAAAAATAACATTTTTTTGGATAAATACCTCTTGGCACATTTATGTATTTTGATGTTATGAAATGTTTATATATATTTATTTAGATACACATACGTTCAGAAGTTTTTCACTTTACACCTGAATTTTAACAATGTGTATCAACAAACAACAATTCAAAAATAGCTCAACCTTTATATATGAATCTATAATTTCAGTCCTATTCAAAGAACTTGCTAGATCTTCACCAAAATATTCAACATGAAAAAATTTAATGTAAAAAACAAGAATTTAAAAATTTTAAGATGTCATGTTATCAAATAGAATATTAAAGCCAGGTAACCCTTCTTTCACATTGCAAGCCTTTCTACAAACCCATACAAGTTCATAACACATACATGATCACGGTCACAGAAAGCCATGCAATGAGTAGGGAGGATGCCATTCTTGAATCATTGAACTGTTGGAATCTGACAAGAAAGGATTTCCCCTTCCAGTAAACTTCACAAACAGTGCAACAAGTTCAAATTGTTAAATTCATTGATACAAATTTTCGGTTACAAACTACCACAAATATTTCCTGCATGAACAATGAATGTCTGAGACAATCGTAGACTGTCAACATCTGTCAATAGCTTCACTTTGTGACATACTTTGTGGCATACAAAAATCAGGTGTAAGAATTGAGTAATCTCATGTTTTAACAATTGGTAATGATGTTAAGTCACTTTAGGAATCGCTTAAGTACCCAGTTCCTTCACCAGTTCAATAACAGGTTTCAAGGAGCCATCGTTCTGCACAAAAACAATGGCGTCAATGAGAATCAGTATGTAAGACATACACCTCAGGTAACACAGAATGCTGTATACCATGAAGACACTAGCCTTTTATAACAACTTCAGACCAGATTCAGAATCCAAAAGGTTAAACCGCCTGATAAAAGAAATTTTTGAAGTCCTAAAATATCCAGAATTCAGACAAAATTAAATTTCTGATGTGTTAAAGAAAAGCATCAACACATTGCATCGCACTGAATTAGCACATTTACAAATTGGCTACCAAAATGAAGGAGTAGAAAGTACTTACCAGAATAACAATGTCGAAAGCCTTCTTGTAGGTCTCAAGCCAATTCCCAGCGTTTTCATTTCTGAGAACAAAGTTCACGACTTTTTAAAACTTCGTTGAGAAACTTAAAGGTGAACGTGCAGCATGTGAATTAAGCTCAAACGTATAATAGGCCTTGAATTCTATCTAGAATTTCGTAATTTCAATATTGTCCTGATGATTCGAATGCTCAATTTTTTCAATGATGTTAGCTACTCTTGGCCTCAAAACCGTGCAACTTCACAACTTCTTACAGACAGAAGTATAGAAACTAAAGAAAATAAGATGATCGGCGAATTTCAGAGTCATCAAAAACTTACAAAAATCCTATGGAAATGCGGTTATCATAATCAACGCCATCTGACATTCCAAGGTCGCCGAGATGATCACCCAACAACAATACATTTGAACGGCCTTGAATTATATCTGCTCCAGTGTTCTCTCCCACAAGATTCCCATCATCATCATGTAGAGGTGCGGCCAGCTCTAAGGCATGCTCGTTCTTGTTCAGCACGTGGATGGTTTTTCCTATGGTAAAAAATGATCCATGTTATTGATTGAACTTTTAAAAACAGTCGTTAAAAATAAAAAAATAAAAAATAAAAAATAAAAAATAGATGGTAGCGATAAATGGTCGTTAAGATTATAATAACCATATACTGCTCAACATGAGTAGCGCATAATATAACCCAAGACATAATTTTCTAAAAACATAGATACATTGTCGAGAATTTACCTTTGAAACCTATAAGATCACCGCAGTCATCAAATTCCATGCGGTTAGATACGACTCTTATATTTGAAAATACTCGATGAAGCTTTTGCTTTAATACCTGAATCGCTAAGCACAAGAAATTAGCACGAAAATTCCAGAATAATTGAAAAATCAGTATGGGGAGTCCATAACATCGAGCTAAACCAGTAGACTAATAGACTAGCTAAAGTCGAACTTCACTTCCGAAAATCCAGAATAGATTGTACAGACAAAAGCACTAAAAAATGTAAACGTAAATGAAGAGCCTCAGAAACTCGTCATTTTCTGTTGCATACCTCTTCAATTATATCAGCAAGACCAGCCGAGAAAATCAGCAACGGTACCCCATCTTTCTGATAAACAATTTGTAAAATCAGCAAAAAACGAAATAAAATTGAAAGGTCCTGAAGAACGCAAATGCATACAATCCCTTTTTCAAACTATAGCAAGCATCCAGAGACAATTGTTTAGTAGTTAAGGTTATCCCACTCTAGAAATCAGATATTATGTGCTCTGAACGAAAGAGAAGTACATTAAATTACATACATCCAGAGTCTCAAAAAACTCAGTGATTCCGTCACGAAAACTTATAGTAGCATTTGCAACAGAAGAAACGATTGACTTGTAGTTGAGGCCGCCTTCAATCAACAAAGCATGTGATTTCCTCCACCTACTCATTATAGACCACAAACCAAGTAAGAGTCCATACTAACAAACATTAAAATAAAAGCATCGTGCCAAAAAGTACACCAATAGAGCAATTTATAGTATTATAACACATCATTATTATAAACCACAGAAAACTAGCATGCACAGGCATATCGACGATTCATCAGATTTGTTCATTCTCACTCAATAAAATGCTCCAGGGAATTCAGAGAGTTCATGTAACGTACCATTCTTCCATATGTTTGGCCTTCTCGTCAGCAGGCAGGGTTGGAGAAATCTCCAAGGGATAATAATACTCAAACAACTCATGCCGCTTTCGGTCATAGGCAGGATTGCTTTTCAACAAAGCATGCGTGCCTGCATAGATACATGGCAATGGGGAAAAACCAAGAAATTAGACTATATGACCAACATATACAAGAGATCGATAACACCCAATCTAAATCTTCAAAGAGGCTCACAAAACTTCAGTGGATAACATTTAGAAAATCCTCGCACGATTTTATTTTGTTTAATTTTATTTTCATTTCCACCTAGAATTTTCGTAGTTCAACGACTGAGAAATTCTACAGATTTTTTCTGAAGATTAGACTTACTTTGACCACGCACACCATCGACCAAGTACTTGGTGAGAGTCATATCAAAATCTGCAATGACCTGCACATGCATATGAAGACCAATATACTTTCAGTTCACTGCAACAGATGACAGAAATCTGGACGAGAATAAAATGCCAGCAATGCAAAAGCAAACAAGATATAAACTAGTATCGTACCTGCAGAGTGGAAAGTCCAGCAGACTTAATGGCCTTCTTTTTTTCCTCCAGCTGCACTGCATTACCGATCACCAAATCTGAGTAATCAGGAGCAGTCAATCGAGTATTCATGTGCTGTTTTTCCATTGAAGAGGCGGATTTGCACGAACCAGCCAATCTCCCGTTCAAGGCAAGCCTGCCACATCAATCCCATTCAGTTATGTCGTTTCCACGAGGCCAACCGCGTCATCCATTCGGAAAATAACGCCAAACGTGAGCTTCGCAGACCTAAACATTGTGAACAAGACTCCTCACTCGCCAATTGGACTGCTAACAGCAAGACTATCTCTAATTACATGTGCATGAGGCACAGAGAAGGGCAATCGGCTGATACTGCTGGTAGGGAAGACGAGATGTCCGGTGGTAGAACCGCAAAGAACTGGAGTTGGAGTGGAACGGGCAGAAGAATGTCTTCTTACAGACACCAGCAGCACAGGCAGTACCAGTAGAGAATCCGACACTCCTCACATTTCTTTTCACTTCATCCCCTGGCCATACTCGCAGGAAGTGCTGCAACAAGACATGGCCCACACTTGGCGTGCTCGCGTGGGGCGTGCAGAAGGTGGCGCATCGCACCAGTGCTTGTGGTGACCATGTCCCAACTGCCACTCCACTCATCCAGCTCCCCCGCCCTACCAACTTCCCCTGAGCTTCCTCCTCACACTAAAATGATAGATCCTCCAGAACGAGCCTCGCCACTTCCCTCGCGCAGACCTAAAGTCCTACAGTATCTCTTGCTCTTAACCTCGTCAACATAAAAATATAAGGTATGTCTTCGCCTACATCCAGCCCTCAAAAACAGCACTGCGTGACCTCATAAAGTAACTGTAAAATCAAGCGTTCTCAACCAAGTTAACATCGGGTGATTCCATCCTCACTCCAGCATGATTGCATTGATGACGTTGTGATAAAATTAGAAATGAGAAGACGTAACATGACAACCTTGATGGTGTGATGAAGCTACTGCCAGAGGAAATGAGCATGCCGGTGAGAAAGGAATACTTCAGTAGCTACGTTGCGACCAGCAACCCTAATATCGAGCATTCCCTTCTTAAGAGGTGGCCATCTTTCTGGCTCTGGGTTGTGTGCTTGACAGCTGGGTTTCCGTCTGAGTGCTCTAGTCAACTGTACCTCTCAATTCAATCACGAAATTAGGCGTTAAAAGAGGAATTTTTGTGTGAGGGTTTTGTGTATTGCACGATGTTCAAGCAACCCTGTAGTGCGTCAGTACAAGGATGTGTATGATACGTCATGTGTTGCCGGTGTCCCTTTCAAGACGCGCGGACGTGGTGTTAGATCATAACTCTCACGTGGTGAGTGAGTTAAGCTGCATTGAGAACGAGCGTCTCTCGGGTGGTATGACGCGTCATTGTGATTCAGGTGCCTGGATTGCTATAGATCACGAAAATGGAAATCTACAGTTACCAGACAGAAGCAGCATGTGCACTTGAGTCAGCTGTAGGCTACGGTATTCGAATCGTTTGAAGGTTTGTGTGTTTGAGTAAAGATGTTGAAGAGCGTGCGACATTTCATATTATTTAGCAGCACAGAAAGTGCACCCTCACACCCATGGCATGAGAAGTGAGCTGGACGTCATTTGTATTCAATGAAATTGATGTATTGTTGCAACATTAGCCACATCCAGCCCAGTCACGAGCTTGCACACAACTTAGTCATATCAATCAGCCTAGTCACTGGAGTTTGAAAAAAACAAAATCTGCAATTCAAAATGTGTGATGTAGATTCATTTGTAACAGAAGGGATTTACACAATGTTAGCATATGTGCAGAACTAGCAGTCAGATTCAATATAGCACATTTCACAATACTGTTCAAAGAACAACTGGACAATAATCAAGATGATTGACTCACATGATTGTTACTTTATGGTAAGGATTTTCACCGAAAGATAGTTGTCCAAATCTCTGCGAGTATGGTACGTGCCTGTCGAGAACCTCGGTAGCATGCAAATCATTCAAAGGCACCAAAGTAGCTTGCAAATTGTACACCATGAAAAGCTTTTCATTTCATCGCTCGTGGGGCATTGAGCCCCGAGAGCTCGGCCAGCTTATCGAACTCTTGTTCTCCAGAGTGTTGCTGAAAATCAGAAGACGTTAATTATTATCAGCCGAACCAATTTTTTGCGAAGTTCCCAGCAAATGCAACTTTCCAGAAGCTGGCTGAAGCAATTCATTTGGCGGATGTACACGGAAAGATGAGAGGTCGTAAGAGTTATGCATAAGATCTGAATTGACAGATTACCGAAATGAGGTCCATGGTAGTTTGAGTTCGATGATGGAGTGCATACCTGGCCATTGATGATCCATGTCGGGAATCCTTGGATGTTAGCAGCAGAACATGCAGCAGCAAGCTTCACACCCCTCCTATACCCCTCAGGATAGCACTCCACGTAGTCGATATACTTCAATGCCTCCTTACCAAACATCTGAACACACGATTCATTCATCCATGCATCCCTAATAAGATAACACTGAGCACCGAAAAAGCAATGCCAATTAAACAAGATAAATCTGAAATTAGCATCCTCACCTGTTTTTGCTCAAAACAATGCGAGCACCAAAATGCGCCATGCATTTTGGCCCCTATGGCTCTCAGCTGCTTCGCCAGGCTGATCTCTTTCGCACTTGAGACGGTCGCAACCTCCGGCTCTATAGGCGGCAAATCAATCTCACCTGGCCTGATGGCAGCGAGTCCATGAAAGATTTGCGTCCAAGAGGCTCTCTCAGAACGTTTTGACAGATGGGTGTATACAACAAATATTATGCGCAATTACGAACAAAGATGATCACTATACCTGGCAATCGCAGAGCCGACGTCCGTGAAGGCCACTAAGCAAGCAACTGCAACAGAAAACCCAGCAGCCAATTGCATCCGGGCGGCTGTGTCGCAGATCTCTACGCAAATATTTCTCACTCCTGCATTCTCGTGGTCTTCAAAGACAACGTCATTTCTTGAAGTTTGCTTCTCAGAAAGGGGCGCTTCAGCGCGTGCTTGGAGCACCGTAGAGAATAAATCCTGGTGACCGAAGTGACATTTTCCAACGCCCCTCTAAACCCCGCACATGCAGTCCAACGGTGTCATCCAGTTTGTCAGAAACCTCAAATACTGGCATAAAAGTTTCTGACTCCAGTGAGGATTGGACTATGTGCGCAATGTCTTGAATAATATAAGCTCCTCAATAACCCAGTTCTTCTTGTGTGAATCAAGAGTCTGCACGATAGTTTCAGATTGAGAAATAGGCTCACCGCTGACAATAGACCACTCCATGGTCTACACGAATTATCGATTAGCAGAAAACATTTAGACTTAGTTGGGAGAGGTGAGGCGTTCCTGCCACATATCACTGGAGCTGGTGAAAATACCGAGTGGCTCATAGTCTTCATATTTCGAGACGAAGATTTAGCCTGCATCGCCGAAACTGGTTAGACGAAGTAACATTATCTCAGAAAACGTTCCTTCTGTGCACAACACCAGAACCAGTGCAGCAGCTTCACTACTTTTAACTGGTCTCATACTTCGAAGATGTTTTCGAGGGAGGCTAAAGAATCTCAAGCCACCCCCATCAATCCGTTCTGGTCACACTGTCTGAGCGGGATGTCACAATCATGTTTTACCAAAGAATGCAATTCACAGATTCTAGTACACATTGACATAGCATTTGCTATCCAGTCCAAAGTTCGTGAAACTTTTTGTAATTGAAAACCCTCAGGAACGACCTATTCTGCATTCTATTGTGGCGCGGACGAACTAACCAGAATACTCTCTTTCGACACGATTCTGCAAAATTCCAAAAACTCGCTGCTCTGATTCTCACTCCCTGAATTGTGTCCCCATATCTAAAAACATCCCTCTTTTAAGATCCCTAATCAGCAATGCTTGTTTCAAGAAGAACTTGAAACACGTACTCCTTAATGAATTTACTTCAAGTTGCGCACCAGTATACTTTCCACCTCTCAACCTGCACTTCACCCAACAAGGGAAACCTACCGCTTCGACGAGATTTGCAGTCAACCCTCAGAATTTTAACAAGAAACTACTTCTCAAGTCGAAGCCCCTAACTGCTCTCCAGCAACCTCTCAAACCATTTCTCTAGTGTCGCTGAGCAGTAAATCCTGCTCCACAACCCACAACCCAGGCAGTAATTACAATTCAAAGCTTACAGTTGCGTAGACGCTCCAGAATTTGAGCTGAATGTTAGGCTAGATTTCCTTCATTCTCTGAACCAAGAAGTGCACCAACTGCCACTCCTGTGCACCCAATCTACAGATTTATTCCTATTTATCGAGTGCTTCAACAATCTAGGCTTTTACACAACATATCATTTGTTGAGGCGAGAGGGCAAGGGATAGCCATAAAGCGCTTGGACATGCGTTCAGGCTGCGCATTTTCCTTACGTTGTAATGAAAAGATACTTGTGGAATTGTTTGGCAGCTACATTGGAGTTTATCGTCCAATTTGAGACGAGAGTTCTTATCTGGGGCGACGTGGAAGGCTAACGAAATATGGATTTCCCTTCGGAGTTGCATGCCCTAAACGATCCACTCTGTACACTTTTTTGCAGCTGCAATTCGGGTGCTGGTAGTACACTCCCAGAACTCTTTTCGAGTCCAACGGGCCCACCATTTTGTTCTGTGCACTCCAGCTCACCTTGCGCGAAGACTCAAAGGACGAATTACGTTGGTTAAGAGTCGCTATGGAGTTGTGAGATTCGACACGGGCATCGGCAGCAGTTTGGGCTGTTCTTCCTCGGATGTCATTGCTGACTACTCACTTCATAGATGTGATGTGGTAGTGGGGGGGTTGTGGGGTTCGGCGTTCAGGGAATTCTTTGGTGTCACTGCCGCAGTCTCAGTCTAATGGAAACCAGAGGAGTATTTCCCCTTCAATGTCTTACCTCTAGCTTAAACTCGATCCAGTCAGACGTAGAAAGAAAGCTCGGAGGATATTTTGAGAATGCCATTTTCGTCATGGACTATCGATGCCTTTCTGTGACAAGCTCGTTGTTCAGGAGGAGTACTAAACTTGTGATATTGGGAGAAGAGATTTGTTGAATGCATTTACGATACTTAGCAACAAAAATGGAGATGGAGAATAACCTGTGAGACGTTGTTCTCACACCTGGATGCCTCTTGGATCTGTTGCCGACAAGAGTATTTTCCAGGCTTAAAGAGAGACAATGGGGGTAAAATGTCTGATAAGGTGAAGATGATCAACTCTTTTCAGCTATTGATTCAGTAGGTAGTCGAAGTATTCAAGATGTCAACGTAGCGGGTTGATTTCATATTAACTCTGGTGGTTCCCCTCTCCATGTGGCTTATGGTTATTCAGTCGCACAGGTTTGTTATTTAATGAGCAATCAACAAGCAGTTGCCATATAATTGCTTGATGTCAGTCATGAGGTTAGCTTAATGTGTGTGAAACATCCTTACGGACGTTGGAGGCTCTGTTCTGGGCACGCTTGTGCAGTGCAGAATGGTACCCGTTGGATGCTAGTAGGGTGAATAACACCCTTGGATAGAATATTGGCTAGTGATCATGAGAAAAACATTCTCCAAGACAATTCCCACCTGCTCTCACCGCTGAACAGCTTGTCCCTGCAACCGCCTCTACACCCTTAACAACATCACAGACGGGTCTTCCATCTTCAACTCCAGACAATCCGTTACTTACTGTAGGCAATGACGCAGGTGCTGAAACCACCTCTGCTTCAATTTGTACAACTTCCAGGTTATTGCCAGATCCTAATCTAGATACTGAAGACGTTGCGTCATGCCCAGCAACACGCTCAGATTCTTCAGGAACTGGAAACATTCAGAATTGAGTATTCGTGTAAAGAATCCGTACTAACTGACTTAAAATTGCTAGTATACATCAACAAAGTAAGTGGAAAACAAGAAGTCCTGTTAGGTGGGTTTACGTACCTACAACAAAAGTGCTTGGTGGTTGCTTCGATGCTCTCCTGTCTACAAAATTGTGCAACCGCCGACCAACAAGGTACCGATCATCGCGGATTGCATTGTGCAAGTCCATAAACCACTTGTGCACTCGCTTGGCACCATACCAAGAGAGAGACAACAGTAAGCAACCCGACCACGCGTATCGGTAGATTGGATACTCGGCGAACCAAGAGTACCCAAATAAAGCTAGAATTATAACACGTGCAAGACGTAAGAATGCATAGAACTACGAATAAGGGAATAAGGAACGGAAGTATGATTTCTCTGAAAACCCACCACCCTCGCAAGCAAGAGTACCCATCATCCCAGACTTGCTCAAACTTCACTCTCCAGGAATCATCAACAAAAGGTATTCTGTGTCCAAGTATCACCTGCTCATCAAAAAAACAAATAACAAATAACAAATACACATAAGTTACTCAAAAATACATTTAAATCAGGAATTCGTAACTGAAACATATGTAAAAGGATTTAAATGTATCCTTCATTTGCATAAAATGGATTACATGAAAATTTTGAGAATTGCCTGTAAACTCCCACAAATTGAGGAGTGGTAAAGACTAAGCAGTCTCGTCCAGACTTTCAAAATTACAAGTCCAAGAGCCCAATCGTGATACAGGAAAAGAATTGGTCTCTCGTCCACAGGACCGTCGCGTAATGGTACGATGACAACCAGCTCAAAAATAAGACCAATAAGCATTGGAATCAACCCAACCTGCTAGAACCATCCAGCATGAGCACCAGTTTTCATAAGTTTGAGCAATTCCAAGTGAAAAGACCTAGAAAATTCTAGTTAGATCCAAATCCTCGTCTGCTTCAAAAACTCAAATAAAAACTGAGGCTACATTCACATATATCAAGAATACAGAGCAAGATTCATGGTGTTGCACATGTACCCACCCATAATGAGAGGAGCACCACGCTTTTGGCAGCAATCGCAGACCACCTAAGAACCTGTCGGATGAACACCCCCAGATCGTGCGTCTGGAGATAATACACCGCATATCTGGCTGCTGCCACTATTGCCCAAAGAACGTAGCAGCCAATGCTGAATGCATAAACATCTGCTATTCCACGCCACAAACGGAAAGATGATCTTTCAAGTTCGGGATGGTGCGAGGGAAATGCCCAAATAATGCACTAACCTGCACTCAGAGCTACAGTGCTTCGTTTCATTGCAAAGCGTTGGGACTGAACTAAAAATACATGACCAGCTGAATGGTGCTATTAGAAACCCTAAAGCAATATGATTTGCATAGGATCACGGATTTAGCAACAGTCACTCAATTCTGAGATGTAACAATGCGCAAGTTGAAATTATCACACCATTATAAATGGCACCACGGGCCACTGAAAACTGCGAAACGAAGGCAAATATGGTCTGCCCAATAGTAATGGGAAGGAGAACTATGGTCGTATTAACGACCAGCAAACTCATCCATGCAGCCGTGAGAAGCACCACGATCCGCATTGCAAACTTCAACCTACCCATATCAAAACACCCTCTAAGATCATAAGCCTCATACATCAGACAAAGAGATACTTCGTAACCTAATTAACCATAACATCAACAAATTCAAAGGGTGTCATGCACTTACTTCTCACACCGGCGCTCCGCCACCGTAACGTTACGCTCGTTTCTACCACCACCACCACCACCAACACTAACGTCAAAGTCAGGTGAAATTGAGGCGCCACAAGTGTGATTCACGCGGGCTTCTGCTGCTTCCGGAAAGGCTTCCACATAAGTGACTCTTTCTCCTAATTGTCTCCTTCCCCACCCATGGGGATTGCTCCCGTTCCTATCCCCACCATTCTCTACCTCTGGCAGAAGAAAACTGGACAAACCCAATGCCCAACTGGCGAATGAGAAGCTGTGCTTGAGCGATCTCTTGATGATGGCCCGGGGTCTGAAATGCTCAACCGCGAAAGAAAAACACAAATGGAACAAAACCAAGTCTGCAGGGATCTCCGTGAAGGGATCCGATACCCTTCACAGCACCAACACCACATCACCATCATCTCCATCCTCAAATCAACAAAACAATATCTGAAAAAACCAACCCACAAAACAAAAGCAACAGCACTAAATTCTGTTTGCAAAATCCTTGAAGCTCATGGAAGAGGATCCTAATCTCCAGATGGGTAAAAATTTTTCCTATTCCTCTAGGGCAACAACTGCACTGCATGAAGTTTGTGACTACAGTGCTGCTCACAGGCTTTGCTACATACAGAGTCTCTGAAACAAGCCCTAATTTCTAAACCCTAATTTCTAACCCCTAAATTCCACGGAAGCTTGGATACCTGAGATTCAGTGGGAACATGGAAGGGGCTATAGAGGTGGCCAAATAAACTGGAACATAACTTAGAGTGGCAATTAAATTGCCATACATTGCCATGGACAATAGAATCCGTTTTGCATGTTTTGGGGGAGGGTCATTAATCATGTCCATAAATGGATTGTGATTAGACTCTGAAGGATTTCTTAAGAAAAATAACACACTTGATTGAAGAACCTGTTGTGGTTGTTTACACCAACTTTGATGAAAAATTGATGAAGATGGTTTTGCTTGTAATGTTAGGTTAAAGTATAATGAAATGATAACTTATCTTACATGTTTTAAACACATGAGTTTAAGGAAAATAGTTAATTGAATATTTTGCAACCAAGGCGTAGGGTTTAAAGTTTAAGGAAAAGAATTTATTGAATCTAAATGCTCCTATTCATAACGTTGTGTATAAGTGAAATATAGAGAAGTGAAAAAATGTATGTATGTTTAATGTAAAGAAAAAGTACCTCACTGAGTATACTTATACAGCTTCCAATTTGTGATATATAAATTTCTAAGCCCTAAATTCCAGCAACCCAATGAAGAATAGTGCTATTAACAGGAGATTTCCAGAAAAATGAAAGTTGTTTAAAATAAGTTATGTCACGTATTTTAATAATAGATATGTCTAACCACCAACCACAGATGATGGAAAAAACACCTAATTGAATAATCATGAGAACGGAAATTTTAGTATGGCGTAAATATAATGTAAATTACTCAAAACGTATTGTCTTATAGATAATGCAGCTATGATTCTATGTACACAATTAATGTCATAGATGTAATCAATATTTATGGGTTCTCTATGAGTATACTTTATAAATTTAATTAAAATTAAAGAAAAACTTGTAGCAAAAAATTAAATAAGGTACCCAATCCCTGTAATTGTTGTAGCAGCAAAATTTTGATACAAAAATAATTGATTCAATGATTTTGTTCAGGATTTTTTTGATTTTGATGCTATTTTCATACTTAGCAGCTGCCAGTGTATTTGAAACATGTCTAATGATTGATTTAAATAAGACACTGTTTTCAAATTTTTAAATAGATTTGTAATCATTTTTTTTTTTTTTTTTTTTTTTTTTTTTTTGCATTCATAAACTGAGTTATTTTTAAAATAGTATTTTTTGCACGAAATTGAATATTGTGATAATAATTTGACAATATAAATGTGATCAAGTCTTTTGTTGCTATTATTAGTGTTACAATTTTTGTTGCTAGAGATAATACAAAGCAACCAAGTAGAAAAGGAATCAAAGCAATAAGACCTAAAAAATATAATATTACATGCCAAAACCTACATACATATATATTATTGACACAAACAGAAATAATTAAAATTTATTTAAACACAAAAGAACTAAGAATTAAAAATTGCATTAAAAACAGCACGCTTCATAGTTATTCTACCAAATAATAACAATATTTAATTTGAATGATTTATCAAGTTTATTTTTAATGCAACATCAAATTATTAACAAAAATCTGTAAAAAAATGCTAAAAAATTACACATCCATGTCGACGAAGAATTCGACTATTCCATGATGAGAACCGTCGTGGAGAACCGAAAGCATCTGGGTCGGAGAGCGAGAGGGGGATGGCTCCGGCGGCGACTCGCACGCGGCGACGGCATCCACCAGGCCACGCTCGCTGTCGCCATCGCCACCAATCGTTACCGCATCGCACTCACTCTACAACATTCCACCTGCAGGTCACGCCAGATATTTCCCCAGTAGCGTGTGCTGTGAAGTCGAAATCGAGCTCCGGCTACAGAGATTCTCGCAGGTCCATCACTCTTCACAAAAGCCTCACACGGCACAATCGCACACACACATACACACAATAGCAGGGTCGAAAGAGAGATTTTAAGTACTGAATTGGACTCGGGTTGTGTATGCACTCAAGCTATGGCTTGCTTGGGAATGATGTAAACCTCGTAATAGAAGTGGACTGAAGTTGAAGCGTGGATTTTACGACAGGATTGGGGTTCAGTGAAGGATTGGGCGACTTGGTGGTGTGTTGGGGATGGCTGGGGGTTTGCACTTGTTTACTGCTACGAATCGAGCGTGGGGGAAGTGGAATTCGGAGGTGGGGGGCTGTGGGAACGATGCCAGGTTGATGCCAGTTTGGGGATTGGCGAGGTTGGATGGTGGAGATAAATTGGATTTGCAGGGGGTGTTCGGACCCGGTGGCAGAGAGAGCAATCGAAGGCGAATTAGGGCAAAGAAAATAGTTGCGAGATGTGGTGATGGGTATTGTAGGGGATTGGGTATGCGCTGGTTTAAGGGACGCCATGAAGATCATTCGAGTGGAGTGGGTCACAAGGGTTTGCAATTTGCTGTGGCGTCCATAGCAGGCAGCTGCTCGGATGCACCGTCGTGCATATTTGTTGGGCCAATTGAGACTGCGGAGAAGACACGCTTGGAAGCTTTGTACCAGCAGGCTCGAGATTCGTATTATAGTGGGCAGCCGTTGGTTGTGGACGATATGTTTGACAAGGTGGAGTTGCAGCTGCGATGGCACGGGTCGAAGTTGGTGTTGAAGTATCCCCGGTGTAGCTTGAGGCGTTTCACGGCCTATGCGGACGCTGAAGTGGATCCGTCCCAGATGCGAGCCTTGGCTACGGTGTGGAGCTTGCTTCTCGCAGTGGGATTAGGGATTGCAGTGGGCCTGCCAGTTTTAATTGCAACCTACATGGAATTCAATTCTCATGAACCTGGTACGTTCATTTTGTTGTATACAAATGGAGCATTCCTCTCGCTTGCGAGCTTTCTGGTTGGAGCCCCTATTGCGCTAGCTGCAATGAATCAGCTGCAAGCCCTTGGGCGAGGAGACTTGGTAGCACTCAAAGGCTGCTGTCCAAATTGTGGGGAGGAGGTTTACACATTTGTGAAGCCGGATCATTCATCTTCAAAGGTAAGGCATGAATCGGAATGCCACATATGTGAACGGCAGCTTGTTTTTCAGGCAACTCTTCACCCGTCGAAGTCAGGGCTAGGGCAACCATGGGCGCATGGCCGTGTATACTTAATTACTAGAGCAAATGAGCTGGCTCCTGCGAAGAATAATTCATAGCAGCTCCAAAGTTGTGAACAAATTATTTTCGAAAATCACCAGATTGTTGTTCCTGAGAATGAGGTGAGAGAGAGAGAGTGTGAGTGAGAGAGAGAAGTTCTCAGTCAATTGTGTATTATAGACTGCAGCAACAAAAGTCTTCTAGGGTGTCGCTGTTTAAGAATATTTTTAAAAAGAAAAAAAAGAAAAAAAGAAGAAGAGAAGAAGTGTGGAGCATGTAAGAAATGCTCTGTGTGCCATCGGTAACCTCAATCAGTGTGAACAAATGAATATAGGACGCTCGAGAAAGATTCTGGATTTTGGTGTACTATACTGATTCTTATTGAAGGGACTGACGACGAATCCTCCCATATTTTTGAAACCTATCTTGCTCTGTTACTCATGTGCTCAATGCATGAGGTCCAACTAGATCTGTCTTGTATGCAAGAGCTGATCCTACAGCACACGCTGCAGTTACGGTACCCAGAGCGTCGAAAGACGTTGGAGAATCCCAATGACATCGGTTATGGGGTTGAGTTGTTAGCAGTGAACCGTATGCAGAATTTGATAACTTCGCGCATGATTTGGCAAATTCTAGCACTTTTATGTTGTCCAGAATGCTGCATTGTTGCTGGAATTTTTAGAGAGGACCCAGCGTGAGATGGAGTGGGTCATCTCCAACAGGGTGGTGATAACCGATACTGAAGACGACAATGACCACCATATGCAGGTACCACTCTCTTAACATTGCTAATTGCTGTGAAGCTTTTGTAGCTTCTTGTATCGAATGGGAATGTGTGTATACTTCTGGATTTGCTGCAACTTGTTCATTGATTATCTCTGAGGAAGAGCTTGGAACTCACCGTATCTGAGTGTATTTTTCTTCTTTGTTTATTTTTTACTGTTATTTTGTCTTCTTCTGAAGCAGTTTGTTAGCAAAGCAGCCGAGAGCCCAATTTTTTCGCACTTGAAGTTGATCATATCATCTACCTCGTTGTCTTTTATAGTTATATCTAAACCTCTGTCTTTAATTTAATGGCATCCAAATGATCACGGAGAAGTTGCACAGTTTGTGTAGAAGAATTAACTAGGACTGTGATCTAAATAGAAAACAATAACTCGCTCTTGTGAAATAGCATTTATATCAAATGAGAATGCTGAATTGTATTACATGTAGTTCTGTTATTGAGGTATATTCAGCATTTTACAACTGAATTTGAAGTGTCTCGTTCATTAAATATTTGTAGTGCAAATGCCGTGATAGTAAAAGAATATGACTGCAATCATAAACATTATTAAATCATAAACAATTTGAACATTGTTTACACTATAGACTTATTCTAAAAAAATTGAAGATCAACTTATAAATGCAAAATAAAAAGATTGTATTTTTACTATTTTAGTTTCTTCTTTTTTTGAAATCATTTAGAAATAAGTTTGCAACAAAGGACGAAATTTAAAACTTTTGGTATAAAGATGACTAAAATCCCAATATAGGAATGAAGTGGAAGTATAGGGAAGTAACTTATTTTATTATCCTTTATTGATGTACATATGAAGTTTTTTCACAAATCCTAGAGGTTCTTTTCATTGAATCAACAAAGTATATTACAATTAATTGAACAGGTTGATGCATGTTCTTTATAGAGTTAGATTTGAATGGATATTAGATAATTTCATATACATTTATATTAAAAGTATTTTATCTGTATTAAAATACTTCTGTTTCAGATGTAGTTTCATAAATTAATAAATAATCTTTAATTTTCAATTGATTTTTTTCTAAATATTATGATTGTAAAAATAAATTAATATTAAATTACATGAAGGTAATATATTAAACTAAAATTTTGATTGCAAATTAGATATAATTTTTTATTATTATTACTATACTTAAAAGAAAAATCACCATATTAATGGCTTTATTCTTCTATTCTAGTACCAATTTCTATCAAAAATAAAAATAATTTTTTACTCATTTTTTTGATTAATTAATAAGCATTATTTATGTTTTAAAACAAATTGTAAAAAAATAATGTAGAAATATTATTTTAAAAATAAAAATCAAGGCTAAAATTTTAAAAATGATTATATATATATATATATATATATATACACACATTATGCATTTGAAAATTTTATTGTTAATTTTTTATTTCAAATATATTATATTTAAAAAATAAAAAAATAAAAACTATAACTTTCATAAGAGTTTTGATAATATATAATAATAGTGAGTATTTGTAATAAATGATTATAATAAAATTAAACAAAATATCCCAAATGTGTTTTTTTAATAGATTTTAAATAATTTTGGCTTAACATTTTCCAAATGGAATCTTGTAGTTGAATTCTAACTAATAAATTATTATTTGTAAAACTCAAGAATTTGATTCCCTACATATTGTCTATTTGGGCATACAATAATCTAAAGTCTAAATATTTTATATGATAAATATTCTTTAATTTTAGTGTTTTGTTATGTGTTGTAGAGGTTGGCTCTCTTGGCTAAGATAGCTCTTTCCATGTGCATGGTGTAAAGTTCAACCGCAACTGGTAATTGATTGCAATGGTTCCATGCATTGCAAACCTTAATAAATATTCTAACCTTGTTTTGATTATTTTAAGAGAAATTCTTCAAAAAATCAATTCTTCCCTTAAACTAACAACTTATACAAAACTCTTTACAAAACCAACTCTACCTTTAGATTGTCAACTTGTGCAAGTATACTAGAAGTTTTCAAACCTGCTTGTTGAATATGTGAATAGATTAAAATTTAAAATTTCATCTCCTATTCTCTAGTTTAGATGTTGATTCTTGGTGGCCATCCTAAATCACTTTTTTTTTTTTTTTTTTTTTTTTTTTTTAAATGACCACCAATAGTTCGTTTCATAGAAATTTCACACATGTCTATGAAAAAAGTATCATTGCTATTTGTTTTATACATCAAATGAAACCCATGCAGTTGAAAACTAATGCAAAACAGACAAGAAAAAAGGGGGGGGGGGAGGTTCTCACAATCACACAATACTTGGGGGCTGTGGATCGGAAGTTGAAGTTGAGCCCCATCCAATGCAAGGCTCCATTCAAATCGTCGTGAGGATCATGCCGACAACACCATCTGCCGACATCATAGACTGATGGTCCGAGCACCGACACCGTTTGCATCACTACGACACACCAGTCCAGGAGGCTTGGACTCGGAGCTTGTTTTATGAATCCATTACAGCACAGGGAGGGAGCTGCAAATGGAAGAAGATCTCATCAGATGATGCACAACTGATGCACTGCGGTGGAAGTGAGGAGGGGGAGCTTGGTTGGAGCTCCAGTCGACCAATGCCGATCCACTCCATGCCTCTGGATAGATTCTAAACCTGCCGCGTCTGGGTCCCATCGCGTTGCACAGCAGCCAAGGATGCCCATGGACCAGATCAGACGAGGCAACTGAGATCTTTGCTGCCGTTTGTGGATTGGTGTGTGTCCACTCTGCACTGCTGCCAATCCAATCGAGTGAATTTGACTTTGCGCATCGCAGCGTCGAGTTCACCGCACCTCTTTCAATCGTGAACTTGCCGCAACGTTGAGTTGGGATGCGACAAACTTGGATCTGAAGAGGCCCTTCAGTGCCTGCACGGTCAAGTCTGATGATGTGGTTCCTTCACCTTGTCTGGCAGCTGTGGCTCCGACCCATGTTGAGGATTTCGCAACTTCGACTGCAAACAAGGCGCTCTGAACACTTCAACCCTTACAAATTGAACACTGCAGGTAACTCGCTTAGAAGCAGTGACCTGGAAAAATATGTAAATAAATCAGGAAAGAATTATTCTTCGAGAGGCGATTTCCGGTAAAAGTAAAAAAACCATACCTTTTTCCAGACGGAAAGGACCGTAAAACATACATATCTACCACAGAAAATGCTGTTCAAAGGTACTTCCAAGTTATAAAACTTCCAAACAGTTTTACTTCCAAGTTATAAAACGTGCGTTGCGCTTCCTGTAGGGAATAACATGCTAGTTGATGCGAAGTTATCAACAAACTGATTCTGGAATATTAAATTGGATCACTGTACCAAGTTCATATCAAACATGTAAAATAATGAAAATACAAGTTGAACAAAGTGCATCACAATTGAGTTTCAAAATATTCCTAGAGAAAAAAAACCAAATCTTCTATTACCAAACCGCAATACAGTGTTCTTGACTTTTTGACATACATGTAACTTGTGCGTTTCCGATTCATGATCCAATTAGACATACTGCATATTGCTAAAGAAGTAATACTTTAAGTGTGTATAACAGATGATCTGTAAAGTGGACTGGTTGATATAGCATATTCCGTACCACAAAAACGCGCTTGTGATTGCAAAGGAGATGCCGCATATGCAGATCTCACTGCAACACTAACTACAAGGCCATGCGATGATGCTCGAAGAACAACGAGACTAAGACATCAAGAAGGGTAGCAACGCACAGATCATCACACAAGAGCCGCTACCTTTTGCAGTTCATTTAATAAAAAGTATCAAGTAGCATATGCTAGACCCAAGATAGACAATGAAATTGTCTTTCATTATTCTCAAAAATGAGACTTCCCAAATATCAATGGAAGAAAGCAAACTGAACTCAGAGCCTCAACTTCAGCGGCTCGTTAAAAAAAAAATCCAATACCGTGAGTGGCAAAATCCTCTCCTACAAGTATATACAATAACCACACTCTTCCTCTGCACTACTCTGGTTGTCAAAAACTGTAGCACAAGGACTGCGGTATATAAAATCAGCCGTGCTACGTTCATCCTCAGTAACCCGTGGGTGCTCCTAAACTCCCCTCCACGGCGAGACGCGTGTGTCGGAGCAAGGTAATCATCCCGGCGATGTCGACCCCAAAATTTCATAACTTCTAACCTACAATCTCTCGCAGTCTATTCTTCTCAACAATGCCAGCCTCGTCGTGATAAAAAGGACGGAACACTTGCGGCAACGATACGTGACATCTATATGCACATCAGCTGCTCGCGCTGCATGGTGTATATGTTACAGTACCCAAATGGAGCAGTGTCGAAATGTATCAACATTAAGTCCTCAAACCGGGATCGGCAAGCTCTTGCGTTCCGTCCGTCGCTCTTCCGTCAAAGTTCTAATTGAGGAAGTCAAACCTGATTCCCTCAAAATTGATGCAAGTCCGGCTTGGCCAGGTGCTTGAAAAACTCTTGGCTTCAAGGCAGGAGGCTGCCATTGATTGTTGTCAACAGCAAGTCTCATGGCAACAGGTGCTGACGGCTTGTAGGCAGGCTCTGCAGGCTTTTTCTCGATGAGGTGCGAGTTTTTCACTATCCGTCTGTCTGGAGCTCTGAAGTAGTCCGCCTCCATCTCGTTGGTGTGCTTCGCATTCCAGCAGCTATCCCTCACAGCGATGCGCGATATGCTGGAAACAAAATCACTGCGGACCTTCTGGACAGTGCCGTTGGTCGTGCGCTTGAATGATGAAAACCATTTGGCCCGCATGTATTCAACAGTTCTCCACGGAGGCAAATACATGTCGCGCTTCTTCAGGGACAGCTTCACGGCATCGGACACAACGCTCACAACCTGAAGAAGAATATCGGCCTTCCCTACAAATACGGTAGGTAACACTTGCACCAAAGCGTTGTAGCTAGATGTAGGACGCGCGATTTCGAACTGAGCCCTGAAGTCGATGTCGATGATGATCCTCTCGCTCTTTTTGGTTGCGCCTTCGAACAGTACGTCAATATACTCGTAGTCTCCACCAGGGAAACTACCGGCATGGTCCCACCGTGATTTGCAAATTGCAGCATTGTAACCAGCAGCTCTGAGATGCTTCATGACTTGACGTCTCACGATGGTAGAGTCACCATCCTCAGCAGATACTTCACCTTTGGCCACAGTAATCGCCTTTGTAACTTCAGCAACCAAGGTCGTCTCGGTAGCGCTGGGGTTCGACACCAACTCCAGCAATATCTCAGAGAGTTCTCCTCCAAGTGAAGACCTGGAATCATCAAAGTCACTGCAGTCGCACATTGACCCACTTGATTCGCAATCGCATCGCGTCCGACCGCATCGGCCACTGTCAGCCTCGTTTTCAATGAAGCCATTAACCATGGCGCCCAAGCAGACAGAGTCAAACTCGTGCTCACTCCCGCTGCTCACATATTGGCTCCCAAACTTGTTTTCCGAATCAGCTCCATTGCCGAAGAACTTGCCCCTCATCTTGTCCACGCCGGATTCCGGCGCCTTAGACCTGTTACCCGTTCCTCCACATGCTCGAAACTGTGCCGACAGCAATCCCATGTTTATATTCAAGTTCTGCGACGGCACGCGCATAAGATTCGCCGTCCCGGCGGCGGATGCTCTCTCCTCTCTCGCCTTCTCTGTCTTGCCTCGCGCAAAATTCCTCGCACTACTGCTCCTCGCCTTCGAAGGAGCTCCGATCGATCTCGTAGGCAACAATCCAGGCATCTTCATGCACCTTTGCACTGTCTCGTCCTCACTCTACCCTATCCCAAAAATCCTCCACAAACTTCTCCTATAAGCTAACACTTGAAATCAAAAAAAACTGGAGAACACTCATGACCTGCTCACCCTCCATTAACACTCAAAAAACTACACCCCAAAGACAATCCTCCTCTTGCTCGTATCATGCCTTCCTCATCCTCCCGATCCTCCGCCCTCTCTCCAAAGAGTCCAAACTCATCACACATCCACTACAGTTTCTGTTTCTTTTGGTCTTTGAATGCAACGATCGGGGATTCAGCGATCCTCGCGAACAATGGACTGAACCCCGGCCCACCCAACTAATCCGCAGACGGCTAGTAAGCTCGGAGGGAGAACAGACACAAGGAGAAGCACAAAAGAAACTCCGAGAAAAGCCTTTGTGTGGTAGTAGCAGCGGCGACGCCGATCGATTTATACGTACCAGCCCCCTTGTCAGCAGCGAATGCCTGCATGAACAGATGAGAAATGGGTTCCATCAACGAGGATGGCGTGCGTTCCGAAATGTGGAGTGGGGCGACTCAGCTTGCGATTCTCGGGTGGAGTCAAACATGGACATGGAGCTGATCTCGGATGGACCGGGAAATTGGGGGGCCGCTGGCACCGGGTTGGGCCCGGCCGCTTCCAAGGGGGGAGCCCCCCACGAGGCGCCTCATAACAGGTTTGGTAAATGCAGTACACCCGATTTAGCATCTGGTTACAGGGAGCGAGATGATGAGTATTCCAGAAAATTTGAAAGAGATAAGAGGAGCGCCTCGTCATCCTCGTCACCCTCGTCATCCTCGTCACCCTCGTCACCCTCGTCACCCTCGTCGATCCCCCCAACCCCAACCTCCCCAACCTCCCCAACCTCCCCAACCTCCCCTCCCCGATCCCCCGCTGGTAGACATCTAGGTTTCTATCCCTGGAGGGGACAATGTTCATTATTTGAATCCCTGTGTACATTCGTGGGGTGGGTGGGTGGGTGCTTGTTTGCTTCCTTCTTGGAGGCCCCTTCCATCAAGTGCGAGACATGGGTGCCCGGTTCCGTCCCTAGTCACCAGAGTGGAGGACACCTAGGGAGCACGATCGGAGGATGAAAATACGCGGATGGATAACTTTTGTTTTCATGGAACGATGTTTAGTTATGTTGCCCACACTGTCGCATCACGCAGTGCACTCTTTCATTCGTTCATTCGTTCATCCGGAGGAGTGTGTTGCAGTCCCTTCTTCGAGAAGATGTAGAGCTGGATCTGTGTTTGGTGAGGAATTCCTTCGGAGCTTCTTCCTCTCACGCCTGAATAATATGTTACATTATTCTGGCTTTCATGGTTTCCACTCTTCCGTGCTGGAGGCTCGGATCACAAGATAAATGACAACATAAAACAAGGGCCACCACAACCACAACACTTATGAAAGCTAGTTTAGTATTTTATGTATTTTTTTAAAAATCTTCTTATCTTTTTTGAAATTGACCGGGGATGAGGTTCATGCCCTGCATGTAAGTTGCTTGTACACTTGATTATTGATAAGGGTAGTGTGCTTATCAAGGCAACCCCACTGCTCAGTCAGGCTGCACTTCTTTCTATGATGGCACCCACTATCGTTGGCCATGTCCATGGAACGTTCATCCAAACGCGGTGTATTCGCTACAGACCCCAACCGTTAAGGACCCTCTCACGGCCTCAATCACGGGCGCACCGGCCACCCAGCCCGTCCCCCTGATCCAGGCCTTGAACTGACTCTGACAAACCCATACCTTCCCCCGGCGCTCATCCCTCTCGCAGCCCAGTCCGCCCCGAACCCATCTCAGAATATTTCATGTTATTCCACATTCTTCTAATTTCGAGTTGGGTTTCAACCATTTCGGGAAAATTCCGACTGACTCCAAGATTACCGATATCCGGTCTAAATGATTGATTGGGCCTGACTTCCTGTGACACAGAAATCTAAACATTATGTCGCGTTCCCTCTGAAGATCGCATGCGTTCCCGCATGTGTACAGCAGCTTGCCAGCGGAATGACCAAGGTAGATCAGAGACACGTGGCTGCTGACTACTCCGGCGGATCGTTCCCTATCCATGCCCGTCAGAATTGCACGGCGCCGTTGGTGAGCGTTCCCAATCGTCGCTCAGTTGACGCTGGTTCCCATTAACTGTGCTAGAGGATGAGTTGATTCTGGCAGTATTTATATATATAGAAACATTTTCTCCCACGTCAGTCAGGGCCGGAACGAACCGAAATTGTAAACTTATATTCTGTACTATAAATTAACATTCAATTTCACTGAAATTTATACCATTGTGTATTTTTAGGTTAACTGAACCATACTGAACATAACAAGAGTGGTTTGCAGATAACTTTTTTGAATTATCATACTGTAATGCAAGTCTTTGGATGTCTGAATATGGATTGATATGAACTTGCACTAATGTTTATTGCATGGATGGTTATTTCAAGCCATCTTCTGTTGTTTCCTCAAGTTTTCTTTTATTATAGTTGTAAAATAAAGCTTGACAATGGTTCCTGGTTTTTGATATTCTTATCCACCTAAACACCTTAATTTTATGACATTTTCGTGTTTTGAGGAAATATGTAATAAGCCCCTTTGGAAATACAGGATGTATCTACACCTTTTTTTTTGTCGGATTTTTTTTATTTTATTGATGACTATTTTATTATTCTTCTCCTCTTGCAAAAATAAATAATAAGTATAATAATAATTATTGGGTGCATGTTTGCAGCTGCATGTGGTGAATCATGATTTGTGATAGTTGTAGCAATTGTTATACAGTATGTACCTTTGACACATTTATAAAATTGTCAAAATAAAAAACATTAACATGGATGTTTCTTTCTTTTCTTTTATATATATATATATATATATATACATATATACATTTAAATCGTTTTTGAAAAGGTCATGTTTCTTACATAAAACATGCTGAACTTTCAAACTTGAGACTTCACTTGTTATCCAAATGTTTTCTCTCTAGCTATTTGTTCAAAATCATTCAAACATCAACAGGTCAATTGTAAATTGATCAATCCTTTTTCCTCATTATCAAATTTAGGACTGTTTGAATTTTTTAAACCAAAAATTACAAAGAAATTAAAAGATATAAAGCTAAACAACACAGAACTGAAATATCAAATAATTCTACCCTACTCTAACGTGGAATAGTTAAATTCCCTCATGACCAATCTGCTTGGTTGCTTGCCACATAACACCTGCAGCGGATTTGACAAATGTGTTTGGTTTAGTGCAGGACAAGGCTAACCTTTAGCCCAATTGTTATGAATTGACCCACACCACAATAGCATTTGATTTAAAATCCCAAATATTTCAAAAACATATAATAGACTATTAATAGTAATTTATTATCATGTCTTACTAAGATCATGGCTCCAAAACCATTGCCCCCAACATACATATAATAAAACAAACTCTACCCCTAGAAACGAAGAAAAGGCCAATTCCAAATTCCAATAAAAATATTAGGTACCTCAAAACCCACAACCCGAAAGCAGGGGGAGCCCTAGAGGCACTAAACAAGCTTTGGTTTCTGCTAATTTGGCATAATCAACGAATATTTTATATATAATATGGAAATCATTAAAATATAATAAAAGACAACATTTTCTTTTTGAAGGGGTGTTAAAAAAAAACCAAATCCACTATTTCAAAATTTGGATCAGAAATGGTTGCGACCAGAACCAGAGCAGGGCATGAGGCCCAATGAGGAGCAGTAGCTTGAAAACCTTCCCACGTTGCAAAATGGAAATTTCAGTAGGCTCACACACAACACATACTGTCAGATGCCTCCAATATAAGCCTCATTCCTTCTATATTGAGCTCTGTTTCACATTCCCTATTGGATCCAGGATGACTCACCTGCCATGGCACCCCCTCTTATTTCATTCATCCTCAAATTATCATCCAATCCATGTTTCCCCGAACCCCGTCTGTGCGGATTGGGGATCCGTTAGATTCGGGGAGGGGTCCATAAACTGTAGGGGTGCTGTTTGGGAACAGGTCGAAGCTGCTGACTCATTGGGGAAGAATCGCATTCACACCTTCCAGACCCTCCCGCATGCCCTGCTGGCACTCTGCTACCTGGAGGTCGAATAAACATCCTTATTCGCATCCACGTCGGCAATAGTTTTAATGGGGGGGGGCAAATCCAGACGGATCACTCCATCTGCCACCGTAGCCCTCTGGACTTTCACCACGTGGCTTAGATGACAATAATGCAAGAAATTATTCGAGGATGCCATGTGTTCCCTTCCTGATAAAATACGCGTTCCCATGATGGCTTTGCTCTTTTGAAGTGGATAGAACTGCATCAAAACATTCCTCAGAACCTTCCTTCATCGAAGTAACTGATTTCATGATCCAATAGAATTCAGTTGGTAAAGGTTGGAACATATTAAAATGGTTGCGGTTCCAGTGCCATGTGTTCCATGCTGAGTAGAAAACAACAATCAGGGTAAATTATTGCAAGAAAGTAAAAGTCCCTTTGGGCACATGAAAGTGGTGTCCAATTTTCTGATAATAACTCATTTGTTACCTTAGCACAGTCACATGATTTGGACCTATATTGTGTAGGGTCTTGATGTCATGCTTTCCTTTGGGATAAATAAACATTTAAGAAAATTACAAGAAAGACCTCCAATCATGGCACGACATCCTCTCAGTCATTATAGAAGAATTTGCACATATTGTTAAAATAGTAGCTTTAGTCAAAGGCCAATATAAAGACCCCATAGGCATAAAATTATTTTATGGCATAGTAGAAGACCTTTATTTTAATCCCCTTGTTTGTAGAAGACAAAATGAGATGAATTGACGGTTTCCACTACAAAATTAGACTAAAAATCTTAATAAATTTGAAATAAGAAGAGTAAGTTTTGAGATAAACAAATATGATGGACTACTAAATTAAAAACTATCAATTTAATTGGATCTAATACATAAATTAAAATTCACATGAAAAAAAAAAAAAAAAAAAAAAAAAAAAAACATATTTAAATAATATAGCAAAGAAGGCTTGAATTTATCCAAAGATCTCTTTATTTTACTAATTATGTATTTTTTGAATTTTAGAGATGCTATTGTATAGATTTTAGAAATATAACCAAATATAATGAATATTTAATTGGACAATCTTATTTTACATATAATTATTTTAATATATTATAATTAAAAAAATATAAAATAACTACAAAAAAAAAATTATTTTTATAACTAAATAAGTTGAATATAATTTGATTCTTGATATACACTTTATATATTTGGCACATAGAAAGCCAAAGAAATGCATAAAGTTTTGTTAAAAATATGAGAAATAATACATAGGTGAAGAAAATTCTTTTAAATTGATAAAAGTATTAGAATACAAAAAGAATCAATAATAATAATAATAATAATAATAATAGAACAAGTAAACATACAAACAAATAAAAATGATAATTTTTTTATACACTTAGATGACCATAAATATATTAGAATATATAGAAAAAGGTGTGATTTGATGGAATTCTATGATTACATTCAATGTGATTATAATATGCACCTTCTAATCTATAGTACATACATAATAATGGATTTTTGTATATATAAAATTGTTCAAGTATTTGTCCATTTAGTAGAATATTAAGATATTATCAATTTATTTTTTAATTATTATTTTGATATAAATTATTAGCCTTATATAAGTATAAATAAATATAAATGATATTTTATTTTTATTCAAGTAATAATATATTTTATAAATATTGTTTATATCAATAAATATAAATTTTGACTATTGCTATTTTAATTATTTTAAAAGTATCATTATCTAATTGATTTGTATTCAACTTTATAAAGTAGAATATATTATTACATATCATAAACATAAATTTTATTCTAATAGTTATATAAGTAACACAAATAAATAAAAGTAGATAAAAATAGATTAATTTGACAATATCTTATAGAGAAGCTTCTTAGAAGCTTTATAGACACAGTTTCATCTTTATTTATATCTATAGGTGATTGATAGGTTAGAAATTTGGCCAATAAATTAGCTACGTATCGCACATGTTGATAGCTTGTAGAGTAGGCTAATTATATGGCACACGTATAAGAAACTTGTCTTATAAGTTTGACAAGTATCTTGTAAATTGGACACATATTGGAGATCCTATAGAATATAGCCACATACCTCTTAAGGTAGATAGTATATATAGAAATAAGACTGAAGCCTTCTTCACTCTTGTCAACACCTTTCTTGTTTTTAGTCTTATTTCAAGTGTCTTTATTCTTTTTGTTTTTGGCAATAGCCATTTTAATTTAATATTTTACCATCTTTGAGTGATTCTTTATTCTTTTTAAATAATATAAGAATATTTTGATATTTTAATTATTTGCATTTCATGTCCTTGACAATTTAATAAGAGTGCTAATTTATTGTTCTTATTTTGTATTTTAGAAATGAATAGATTACTTCACTTCTATTTTTTGTGTTTAAGGATTGTAGACTACCTACCTTTAAAATTAACATTCTTTATTTTTTAATCTTGAATTTTTCCTTAAAGAAAGTGGATTATCCTTCTTTGTAGAAATTTTAATTTGATATTAGAGGTTGCAGATTATCTTCTTTTAATTTGAATTAGGGATTTGTTAAGTTGTCTAAGATGGGAAAAAAAAATTGTGGATGCTACATTTAGTAGAAGTAAAAATAGATTCACAACTATCATAGATTTTCAAGAACTTATTAACATTCTTAGGCTGGAAATTTTATACTAAAAAAACTACAAATGATATTCCTAGGCAATATCAAGATTTTTAAGACATTTTTGAAAAAAAGAACATAGATATTCTTTTAAAGCATTGAACTTATGATTGTTCAATCAATCTTCAAGAAAGAGCTCAACCACCATTTCGACCAATTTATAATTTATTGCAAAACGAATTTTCTACATTAAAGGAATAAACTAATGAAAATTTGGCTAAGAACTTTATATGCTATTCAAAATCTTCAGTAGGAGCTCCTATTTTATTTGTGAAGAAAAAAAACAAACCATTATAAATATACATAGATAATCAAGGATTTAATAAGATAACTTTCAAGAATAGATTTTTTTTTTTTTTTTTTTTTTTTTTCAACACTTCTTGATCAACTCAGTCAAAGAAAGATCTATACAAAAATAGATCTGCAAAGAGCATACAATTTGGTCTGCATCAAAGAAGATGATGAATAGAAGATTGTATTTTAAATTAGGTTTGGATATTTTAAATATAATGTCTTGCCTTTTGGACTTATAAGTGCACCAACTGCTTTTTAATATCTTATAAATGATATTTTTTTTGAATTTCTTGATGATTTTATTATCTATTATTTAGATAATATTCTAATCTATTTTAAAAATATATAAGAATATAAACTTCATGTTTATTATGTGTTACAAAAATTTAGAGATATAAGATAACATGCCAAGATAAAAAAAAAAAATATTTTATATTATTCAAGTTGATTTTTTAAGATACATCATTTCTAATACTAATTTAACAATAGATCTTAAGAAAATTTAAATAATTGTGGATTGATAAATTCAAAAAATAATAAGAGATTTGTAATATTTTTTCAAATTTATAAATTACTATCAGATCTTTATTAGAAATTTTTCTCAAATTAAAGCTCTACTCACATGTTCAACTTATAAAGAAAAATTCAAGTGGAATAAGAAACCAGAAGTATCATTTGAAGCTTTAAAGACAACTTTTATTTTTGCACCAATCTTGAATTATGTCAACTTTTCTACATCATTTTTAAGGAAAACAAATGTATTGGACTTTGTCTTCAATATGGTATTATTACAAATAGAAGCAGATGACAAATTTTATCTAATAGCTTTTTATTTTAAAAAAATTTCAGCAATCAAAATTAACTACAAGATCCACAATAAAGAAGTTTTTATAATTGTGGATTTTTTTTAAGAATAGCATCATTATCTAGAAGTTGATTCCAATCTAGTCACTCTATATACGAATCATAAGAATCTCAAATATTTCATGTCAATACATGTTTTGAATTATTGCCAAGCTTGTTACAACACGTCTTTGTTAAGATTGAAGTTTATTATTATTTATTGGCCAAAAAAATAATAAGGTTTGTCTAATATCCTTTTTAGATATTCTTATCTTATATCAAAAGAAGAAAATGTAGCTTCTTATTAATAAAAGACGACCTTGTTAAAGTCAAAAGAATTTTATCTTTGAATAATAAAATTGATATTAACTGTTAATTCAACTTTTCTCAAACAAGTCCTATCAAATATATCTTCAGATCCTCTTATTCATGATATTAAGAATAAATCATCCAAGTCTCAGAATACTTCCAAGTTCAAATTCAAATTCAAAAACAACTTACTCTATTTTGATTGACGCTTATATGTTTTAGAAGATGAAGTACAATTATGTGCTCTTGAAGCTCGTTACAATTTTCTTGTAGCAGGATATTTTGAATACAATAAGATTTTCAAACTAATATCAATAGATTTTTAGTGGTTTCAAATATGGAAGACAGTTAAAGAATTTGTGCAATCATGTGATGTTTATTCAAGATCAAATATTCTTTATCATTGACTTTACAAACTTTTCCAATCATTACATTGCCACAGCTAGATATAATAATAAACGCATAATTAAAAAAAGCTCAAGAACAAAAAATAACCAACACAAATATCTATTATAAGAAACAACCTCAATTCTACATTGGTAACAAAGTATGGCTACTTTATCATAATATTAAGACTATTTGTCCTTGTGACAAATTAGATTATCATAGGTTTTGGCCATTTCCAATTTGTAAACAAGTCAATCCAATTACTTATGGATTATATTTGCCGAAGTTTATAAAGATCTATCATGTATTCCACACATCTAAGAGCCATATAAGAGAATGGATATATAAAAAAGAAGATAAATACCATTGCCTCCTATAAAAATAGACATCGATAAAAAAATTTGAAATAGAAAAAATCTTAGATTTGAGATGGCACTAAAATATATTATAATATCTTATCTATTGGCATGGATACAATATTAGTGAATGTACATAGGAGCCATCTAGGAATCTAACAAATATATCAACTAAAATCAATGGATTTCATTGATGACATCTATCATAATCAAGATGAAAAAAATACTTACTATAAAGCAAAGCAAGTTCAATGAAAGTATCTTGTATCATTATTTGTTATTTTTTTGGACTTTTGGCGCTAAGGAGATAAAAAATCAATAACTTATAAATTTAGCTTATATAATAAATTTAGCTTAAGAACTATCATTTATTGACTTATCGGATGAGATATTATAACTGTCACAACCTTCAAGATGACAGAATAGAAATGAAGATCTTCAAGAATGACATATTTATCTTTGAATTGATGGTGAAATACAACATATTTGGTATCACAACCTTGGAAGAAATTCTTGGTATTTAGTGATATTTTTAGAGGTAAGAACTATTCTTGATGGTATTCCAAATATTTTCTTTGAAAAAAGTTATAAAGGCCTTAACAATGATCAAATATTAGGGTGGTCCTCCCATCTTAATATAGAATAATATTGATGCTTGAAAAGACTTATCAACTATCTTAAAAAAGAAAAAAGATCAAAATATGTGATAAATATAATTTGACGCATCTTGGACTTCTTCAACATGTAATTACCGCTCCTCATGGATTTTATCTCTAAAAGAAAGAATAATATCATTGTCGTAAGATTTATTCTAATATTTATCTAAATATCATGAATAGATAAAAGTAATTAAAAATAGATTAATTTGATAATATCTTATAGAAAATCTTCTTAGAAGCTTTTAGATGCAATTTCATCTTTATACATATTTATATATGATTGGTAGATTTGAAACTTGGCTAACAAGTTAGCCATGTGTTGCACATGTTGGTAGCTTGTGGAACAAGCTAATTACGTGATACACACATAGAAAACTTGTCTTGTAAATTTAACATGTGTCTTGCAAATTGGACACATGTTGGAGATCTTATAAAATGTCATCGTGTAGCTTTTAGGTAGATAGTATACATAGAGACAAGAGTGAAGTCTTCTTCACTCTTGTCAACACTTTTCATGTTCTTAGTCTTGATTCAAGAATCTCTATTTTTTTTTGTCTTTGGAAATAGCCATTCTAGTTTAATATAATATCATCTTTGAGTGATTCTTAATTCTTTTTGAGTGACATAAGAGTATTTTGATACTTTAGTTGTTTGTGTTTCAAGTCCTTGATACCACATCACATCTTATCATAGTTGATAGTAAGATTTAGCATTCAAAGAAACAAAATATTCACATGTTGTTTATGTCTATATAAATTAGTCATTTAGTTTATATAAATTAGTCATTTAGTTTATCCATTATCTATAACAGTGCAAATTTAAATTTTTTACCATGGTCATTGCCAAGAGCATATACATAAATCACTAACACAAATCTACATAAGAAAACTTATCAACAAGTTGAAATATTAGCCACTTCCATGCCAGGAATCTAAATCCTCAAACCAATCAACAGGGGAATTCCAGCAAGCTGCCATGTCACTATAAGCGGCCGATCCAATTATCACCACGTGTCAACATTCAACGGTCAACATGGAACCCAATCTGTAAACAGATATTGTCTGAATATTGAAGGGGTATCAATCCGTTGCCCACATTCTGACAGAAAACAACCTAGACTCTTGGATATGGCACCACTTGTCGCCATCCAACGTGAGTAACTTGTTCCACAGCATGATTACTGGATGTAAATCAGTATATAGTATCGGATGTTATTGATACATACAGCCTCCTAAAAAGGATGATATTAGGAGTGTGCACGCATTTCGTCTCGGCGATGCGCTCCGCTCCCAGCTTCCAGGTGTCGCAGCTTGCCAAGTGGTCATCATCCGGGGTCATCAACCCCACGTGGCCATTGGAATCCATCCATCGTCGCGTCATTCGGAACATGGATGAGGTTTGGTGTGGAGGGGCAGTGACAGCGGAAGAGTTGCTGACGCGATCTGGGGGAACTCAAGCGAATGATGCGTCCAATAAGGTGAATCTCCCTCCCCTGCCCCTGATCCAAGCCCACCTGCGTGTCAGGTGACACTCAGTTTCCACCCCCAACTGCCTCTGAATTACGGCTCCCGGTACAACTTCTCTTCATGTTTGAGTGTGTGAATTCAATCCACTGGTATTCTGATGGAACTAGACGTAGTTGATCTTCTCCTTCATGATTTCACTTTTATGTAGACGAAAAGAAAAAGAAGAATAAAGTATTACTCAGTTAAATAATGACGTACATCAGTCTTTTTTCTTTTCTTTTCTTCTTCTGGCTTATAAATATATGAAGCAAATGTTTTGTACATTTGTTCATTCACCAGATGTCGCTCAGCAAGATGGGTAAGTTGTAGTTACATTTCTTCCAATTTTTTGCCTCATGTACCCGCCCAGTAAAATGGGTGTTAATGTCTAAGACGGTTGTTTTACCTCCCACATCTTAACCCGTTTGTATCAAAAATCCAATTACAAAAACAAATGGCTGTTCAATATTCTAAAAGCTGTAGCACATGAATTATGAAGTCAACCGAAGATCTAAAAAAGTAGATTTAAAGTTTTCAAATCAGTATTCAAGGCGTTGGGATTGTTGCAGGAGGATAACATTTCCCCAACCAGAGGTCCTCTAATTGCACCTAAAATAAGACAAAGAGTTGTGATTGTTCAAATGTTTTTATTGAATTCAACAACAGCCAAACTTATTTTGGTACATTTGCACAAGTACACATTGTTGTGCATCATTAATGTTAGATTTAATCAATCATCCATCTCAAAGTCTATAAAGATCTAAAGCTGCTCCCAATCTTGCTACCAGCATTTAGCTTTGTTTGAAACAAGGTCACCAAATATTACTTTGTTGTAGCATGAGAAAATAAAATTAAAGTAGTTTTTTTTTTTGAGGGTGCCATTTTGTATATTTTTCATCTACTTATTACATCAATAAATCAATAAATCAAATCATTTGATGTTCTTTAATTTTTAAGTTGAATCTGCTCTCAAAGTTGTAGTCTGGCCAAAGTGCTGCCATTCTTCATAGAATTGATTGATAATTTCTGCAATGACATTTATATTTCATGTTATGGAATGAACTTGGAAAAAATAAAAATATGAAATGAATTATTTCCAAATTTTATGCATATATCATAATTTAAAATGTCAACATAAAAACTTATCACCACAGTATTCACATAAATAGGCCTCAAGTTGGGTACAAATATTGTTTACAAAGACTTTTTAAAGCACTCTTAATTTTCTATTGTTTGGTGCAACATATTAAATGATTAAGTACTGGCTATTGAGATGTACATGACAAGTGGATGCTGAAATAGTGATTATTTTGTATGGTTTGGAGAAAAAATAAATGTATTGTAATGAGATGAAAAAAAAGAAGAAAGAAAAGAAGAAAGAAAGTTCAATCTAACATCAATAATCTTTTTACTATATATCTAAAAATCCCAGGTAAATATATATATATATATACACAAATAAACAATATATTTTTTAATTTGTTTAGTGAAGACGTACAAGCAATAACAACAAAGACAAATTATGTTATTTTTTTAATTTATTTTAACACTCTCCTTATCATCAATTTTATTATCAAATTCAATAGGCAAAGGGCAATTTCAACCATAACTCCACCTATTAATCTTAAATGCCCAAATTGTATAAATCTTTTATCTCCAACTCCTTACTAGTTAAAATTTAAAATAAACTGTAATAATAAAACATATGTAACGGTGGACAAATGACCATGCAGCCGTGCTAAAACTAGTTTGGCAGCAAGATGAAGAAATCGCCCTTTCATCCCACACAAAGCATCGTCCACGTCACATCCACTTACTGCTCATCCGCGTCGATAAACGTGTCAAGAAGGCGAGCTGCGAGAATGAAACGCAGCGAACCAAGGGCGATGTTTCTAGGTTCGTCCACTGGAGGCTCATCAATGTGAAAAGGTGGATGAATGCCTCCCAGATGGAGCAGAGCCTGTTCATCCGTGACATGGAATGTCAGCACGATGCCGGTTAGGGACCAGGCCATTAGAGTGTATCCAAGGAGTTTGGATGTCATCAAGGCTTTGATTGCCTCCCCATCCAACTGACAGTTCAACAATCAGTCCATGAGAGACCCATCATGCACTCTATCAGCGCCCTCCACCTGGCATTCTCTAGCAAGCCCTGTCTTCGGAGTCAAGGCCTTTGCCTGGGTGTATCACCTATTGTACAACAACACACAAGCTCTCGTCATTACAAAAGGATGTCCTCCTTATCCAGACCCAAAAATTTAAGATTAAAAGAAGATTTTAAAAAGCTTCATAAAAGGTAACAACAACAACAACAATTGCAGGCACTGTCTTCTCATTGGTGAAATGTTTTTTAGGGGGTTGTTCATTGGGGAGGCTGGTACACGACAGAATGGTCCAGAGGTCAATGAGATGATCCAGAGCAGGTAGTAGCCAGTAAGGAAGTCCTGGACATTTAAAAAAAACTTATCAAATACATGTAAATTAAAAAAGAAGAAGAAGATGAACCTCTCCCACCAGTGTGATAAACCAGTGTAAGTGATCCACCATGACTGCATAAGTATAAATGATAATAGTGCTTGAATGCTTCACTAATCATGCCATTGTAATTGGATCCAACCTTCAATCAAGGTGGGATTAAGTTGGGTTTTGAATGCTCCATCAGCTCCTGATTAAGCTCCATCCAATTAGACAAATGTGGTGTCCTAATTGGATGAGATCAGTAGCCACATTACACTTGAGCAAGAACTGGGTGGGGAGGCATTAATACTTGAGTTCTTGGGAGTTATTAGGGCAGGAATTTAGTTGCCCATGATCTCCAAGCAGCCATTTAATAAGCTTCACCAAACCCTAAATGCGAAACCTCCCCTAAAGGTGGTTGTTAAATGAATTATTTGGAAGGGCTTTGGAGATAGATAGTTAGATCGATGGATAGATTAGTGCCCTGGTAGCAGCCGGACACCACCAGTGCCAAATTTGGGGCAGCAGGATGGAAAATTCAGAATGAGATTCTTGAGAAAGGGAGTGGCAAAAACTAAAACCCCGTTTTAGTTATTATTAACCAAATCCAAGCTAATTTTGGCACAAGCGAGATTGCCTTGATGCGGGCTGGAGATCCGAGCAGCCAATCGGAATAATTTCCGCCTAGCAAACTGCCCCTCTGTTCGCTACATCCTATTGACACTTGGTCAGGCATGGGGCAAAGAGACTTAGACTCACACCTTCCTGGATGAGTTACATCCAAATGAAGGGATGGTCCCCTCATGCCCCACTGCCTAGTTGGAGCAGGCATGCTCAGTGTCCTGGTTTCAACCGTCGGATGATTCCCGACCATCACTCTAGACCCTGATTATTCAAACCGGCATGCTTGCCCAATGGAAAGAATGCCTGGTGAAAAATATCTTGAATATAATGAGCTGGAAGTTTGGTCCCCATCCACATCTACTTCTTTCCTCTTCATGTTCCCATACTTTAGCCAAAGGTTTAGCAGGACCTTTGCATGTAAAGGAAGATTGCCTTCATTTTTCACACTAACTGCCAACAGAAGATTTGGGAAGTACATGATCCATGTGTTGTTGCTATGGGCACATGTTAAAAAGACCCCTTGCATCCTTATCTACCAAAAACAGAAATATCAAATAAGAGAAAATAGAGTATATAGTAATGGAGGCAATTTACAAATGAGGGCAACAAACAAACAAACGAACAAGGATAGGCAAGGGACAGGAAAACCATTTTATAGGTGGTGTTACTAGGCCCAAAAAGTAGGTCTGCCCCTCATTTTAGAGTCGTCTCCCAACTTTTGTTTTTTTCCCTTTCATCTCCCCCTCTTCCCAACCTTAATGTGTGGGATGGATTTGCATGCCACTCTTCTACCACAAGTAGGCTTTTGCTGTGGGTGTGGAGAACACACCTAGACATGTACTTGGACGCAGAGGGGAAAACATGATGAATGAAAGTGCAAATGCATGGATGGAAAGGATGTATGAAGTTCCAGTATTAGGATGAAAATCACAAAGGACCATCTGTGCTCCCATTCATTCATTCAAGAGATAGATAGCTGTACTACTGCCCCATCAGGCAGTACCAGGATGGTGGTACTACTTCTATTGCTGCATTGGGAGCATGTGAACCACAAGAGAGGGAGGTGCTGCCTGGCACAGTGTGGTGTAGGGGAACATGAGGGGAACTGGAGAGATAATAGTAATAGTAATAATAATCATAATGGGCATGCAAAGAAAGAAGTACACCTTCAAGGACATTTGGTGAGTTCCCAAGCTACTCTCTATTGCATGAGAAGAAGAGAAAGTGAGGGAGAGCAGGCAGGCAAGCAGGCATGCAAGCAGACATGCATGCTTCCTGTGTGATTTATACAGAAATTTTTCTTAAAAAAGAAAAAATAGACAAAGTAAAAAAGTAAAAAAGTAAAAAAACACTGTACCTTTTCCTGCTGAAATCAGTGCAGAGTTCCAGTCCCTTTACCCCTGTTACTATAAGTCCCCCTTCATGTGGACTTCGTGGAAAGATCAAAGAAAGGTCAAACAAAAGGACAGGTGTGTAAGAAATGTGAACAAACTCAACATGTGGTAACAAAGGTTTGAGTGTTTGTGAATTAGGATGAATCCCACCTGCTGGTGCTGCTGCTGCTGTGTTGGTAGACAGGTTGTTGCCTTGCTCTATTCCAAACACGAAATATGAAATCACATGAAGACAAATGCATTGCACCAACAGGGTTTTGCTTTGCTGAGTGAGATTTTCTGTGCAGCACCAACAGCAGGAAGTGGCAGGGTCCATGGTCAAGGCTTTGGATTCTCCTCCAACTTGAGCTCCCCATGTGGAGTGTCAATTTCCTGTTCCCCTGTCTTTGTTTTTGGCTTTTGCAAATGCACAGCAAAGACTAAGCTTCAAGGTGGTAGGTGTGCTTCAATCCAAATGAATAAAAATGATGTACTTTAGATAATAATAACAGCAACTGCATGTTTATACAACCACAATGTATTCTATAAAGAATAATTGGAAATTAAAATTAAAATAAGAATATAATAAAGATACAATTAGAGTTAGAAATATGAAATTTAAGGAGGAATGTGGGCTGCACACTGTCCTTACACTACACTGCTGCTGAATTGTTGACTAATTATAACAAAAAAGCAGAATTTATTTTACTAAAGCTTTCATTTTTTTAGGGGTATTCTCAAAGAGTCTTTAACAAGATGGATCCACAAACAATTTTGGAAGGGGTTTATTCCTCTTGTACCTCCACCACTTAAAACATAAAATTTAATTTTTAATTTATTATTATGTATTTCATGCTGCTTCAGCTCGAAAAGCAACCAAAACCACTGGGTTTAATGTGATAGTCACAATGGACCCCCCTCCATCTTTGCCATAGGTAGGGTTCCTCAAAATTTCTATTCAACTTCAAACTTCTAACCTTCAAACAACAATTCTTCAATCTCACATTTTCTTGTAGGGGATTATATATCTTTCCTCTATTCTTTTGTGCTAGTCAGACTTAAAAACAATTTCATGCTTGAGAACTGACTCACTTTGTAATCTCAGCAATGGAATAAATTGCAACCCAGGGTTGCCCAGGCACCCAAGCAAAGGCAAACCTGCCTCAATCTTGCCACCTAGTCATGTCAATGGCTTGCTGTCCTAAGGCACAGACATTGATTCACTAGTAACTGACTCCCATTAAGCACATGATCCTCCATTGGATTGAGAGCTCTAGAAGGCATGAGTCATGGCCTCATGCAAAGCTTGACACATACATTTATACACAGATAGAGTCCAACACTGTGCATACAAATGAACTCTCATGGTGCAGTGCTTTCTGCTCAAGCTTTTTTCTGTTGTGGCTCCCTTCCTCTACAATCTCTTCATAATGTCTTACCTTGAAAACAACAGGTGTCTAATTCCACATGCTCTTCATCCTTTTATTGCATGCAGCTTCCTTTCTCCATCGAGACCAACATTATTTAGACAAGTCACATAAGCTTTTCTTCAAATCAGGCCAAAAAAGCAATGATTTAACCAAAAAGGAGAAATTGCACTGCACTGATCTCAGCCTAGTGTCTTTTTGGCTTCTCTAGTTTCATTTTTTTTTGACACAATTCAAAGATTGGAAATTAGAGTATCTGAAACCCCTTTTCCACCTTCTCCCCCTTCAACCCTGATATCACATCATGTTAGAGGATTGAATATTTCTTCCAAAATCTAGGGAATTATCTCAAAGTCTTCAAAATTTTCCATCTCATTTTTCTCATCTAAGAACATAAGCTAGGTGGCTCCTTTGTGGTGGACCTCATTAACACCTTTTGACCACATTGAAGTTGATTTAATCTGGAAATTGCTTCACAATTCACCTAATCACACTTTTATAAAATAATAATAATAATAATAATATTATTATTATTTATGTTATAAATAATTCAAGAAAAAGAAAAAGAAAAACCTTCTTTGGAATATTCTTTTCTAACATGACACCTAATATTATTATAGTTAAGTTCTGTGTCAAGTTTAAAATATAGCTGTCATTTATAATAAAAAATCTATAGATTGTACAAAAAATACAACAAGATCACTTATTGCATTTTTAAATTTAAAATTATTTGAGCACTTGATTATTTAAAGCCTATTTTCCTTACAATTTTAAAAGAACATTTACTTCTACAAACACTATTATTATTATTATTATATCATTTTTAATATAAGACTTAATTAACAAAGTTGCAAATGATACACTTTTACAGCTCCAACTGTATTCTTTCAAAACATTCCAATTATATATATATATATATATATACACACACACACATATAACCTTCATTTATTTTTATAGAATATTTGTATACCTTTCTTATTGTAGACTTTGAAATGTAGATGAATCATACTTAAGTTATGTACTCACATGTATATGCTTGCTTACCATAAATGATGAAAAATGTATCTACCCTATTTTTATTTAGATAAAAAAAATCTCTAATATAGGATTCAATAAAAATATCATTTCATTTTTATTTATTTATTTATTTGTTACAATGAAATAGTAGTCAATGTATGGTACAAACAAATCATAAAGACAATTAACACTAATTGTTGTTTATACCTTGTTCAAGTGGAAGAATTTATCTTCCATGATTTTTGGCTTTATCCAGTATAAAAAAAGAGATAAGTTTGGAGTATATTCTTCTTTAACAAACTTTGCAAAGACCAAATCCATGACTACCTGTTGTAAGCCCTTGACTTTAACTAAACCAATTTTAGACAATTTCTTCCAGATTCATTCAATCTGAAAAATGAATTCCCCTAAATATAGATGCATGTATATGAACCATGTGGATCCTGAGTTGTGCCAAGATTTTTTTTTCAAGTGTGACTCTAGATATTCATTCCATTTAAGAGTTGTAACTTTCCCCTTCTAGTAACAATTGGTTTCCATTAACAAAGATTTTCCTTGCAGCTCAACACACATTCCCTCCTACATTACCCTTTTACTTAAACAACAACAACCCTCATTCAACATATCTCATCCCTCTTTACTTCACAACAGACGGATTGATCCACAGTCATCATGGACCAGAGAATATGATTTTAACCACATCTAAAACTACACACTATTATTTATTCAAATGACTCTGTAGCAGAATGAAACTTACTATATTGAGGCAACATGGTCTCCCAAGTACTTCAATGAATGTGGATGGAGCCTAGTAAAGACCACTGATCACAGGGTTGAATATTCTTGCCATTGTCCTCTTGTTTGTGGGTAGAGCCATTTTGTTTTATTTTGTTTTTTTCTTTTGCTTTTATATTTTATATTGATTTTATTTGCTTCGGCAACCACACCTAGAAACACAATTGGCAGGCTATGCTTCATGTGGGGTCCGTGCTTGCTTGCTACACTCCAGATCAAAGGCAAATGGGGGTAGAAGGAGAGCTGAATCTAAGACTTGCAAGGAGTTTCAAGGAAGAGTGGAAGCCTCTTCCTCTTGGCACATGGGGCAACAGCTTTCTTGGTTTGTGAGTTGGCTTATTATGCTCTGCTTTGCCAATGAAGGAGATGAACAATAGGAGGAAGTTGTTGTGGCCAATTTCAGGCTAGAACTCGTCAACAATGGGGCTATAATGGATATGGACATGGACTGTGGACCAGTGAATTGGAGCAGATTAGAATCAAGGTTTCTTCTTTCTTGTTTCCATCATCGTCAGTTGTATTGTTGGCTTCTATGCCAGTGGAGTTGTTCTTGGCGATGGGTTGAGTGTGGGATATATGATTCTATCGGATGGGGAACTGTGAATGCCGGGCCCCACACTAAAGAGCCCACAATGGTTTTTGTTCTACATTACTTTGCCGCTTTTTGTCTCTTGTTTTTGATTCGTTTCGTTTTGTTTTTTTGTTTTTAAAATGTAAAGTACAATCTATGTTGGAAAATACGACCTTATTGTGTGTGTTAAGGATGTAACAGTATTCCACACCGTCAACGAACTAGTTGGTTTGTGCTTTAAAATGGTTTCACCAGACGGGGGAGAATTATTGAATCAGAACTTCCTGAGTCGGCACGGTTCCGATTTCGACATAGGGGCGCCAACCAAGAGAAGAGATGCGTCCAGATGTGCAACACCATATATGTTGGGCGTAAGTTTAAAATATAATCAGAATAATCCCACCAGGAGCCCCTCGGATCCTCCCTGCTAAGACAATTCACACGCTAAGACAGGGTAACGACCCAAAAGGGATCTCAGTTTCATTATTTCCAAGAACGAGTTCAAAACACATGTATCGCAACTGTTGTATCTGTTGTTTGTGCACTGCCTATTTAAATTCTGCCTTCAACCAGGAAAACAGAGCAAGTAGATTGATGGTTCTGCCCTGGTCATAGAGCAGCATAAATAGAACCCCCATTGGGTTGAGTGGTGGAACTTTTGGAACACATCAATGTGATGGAGAGAAAATACTGTCTTGCTACTGTGGTTTCCTAGTGGTTGCACACTGGCTGGCGCGACAACATTGAATCTATGAGTCACCTGTAGCTCTTGCTGCTCTCAAACTGTCGATCCTAACGTTGGAACAGAAATTGCAATCAAGGTCTAGAATTGGTTCTGGGTAATCTTATATTTTTGATGTACAGCCGGCACGCCATTTCTGATATCCATAAGCCTCTCCACTTGCGATAAGAGCTTTTACTGTAGGCAGACCGAAGGGATCAGCCTCTTCCAAAACCTTCAAAACTGTACCTCCTCCCGTGAACATGTAGTACTTGGGACTATCTAGTGCAGCATGGTATAGCCCTGGGTGCAAACTGTTACAACCACCATCGTGCCGAACTGGAAGAAGTCAGCACATTGACAAAAGTAAAACATTTCAAGTTTCTCTAATAGCAAGTTGTTCTCAAAGGGAACAGTACTCCGAGTGAGTAAATTCATCTGGCGATTTAGACAGTAGCTTGTGATCGCTACAGCTGCGCCATGTATAATAGCGGTGAATTCAATGACTAATAGAAGTGAGACCAGTAAAAACAATTGCATCTGCAAAGTTGTGCTGCAAAGGACACGGAAAAAACCAACCAGAAGAACAATACCCATGCCAGCATAGGAAATCAATTGAATTTAGCCCAACTAACCAGGCAACATATTACAGCTCATGCTTCAAACAATGATATGGTGCCTACAATATGCACAAGCTTAAAGAGAAACGTTTGAGGATCTTGGAGAGTAGGGTAGAAAAAAGTGACCTTTTGAACTCCTGGAGAGTGTCACCTCCACCAAAGAATTTTTGAGCAGTACGATTTTGATCAATGGCTTCATCCATTTTGCTAGTTCCATGCCAAAATGATGGCATCAGCCCCATGACGGCGTTCACAAAAATGGTCTTAGCAGATTCAAGCCCCTTGTGCACTTCTGTCCCCGACTCAAAAGATGCAGGGTCGACATCCACGATAAATTGGTAGTCCTCTCCTGGCTTAAAGTCCTACATGTAACCAACACCAGTCTTAGTACAATTTTAGGCAGGTAGTTTACCCAAAAAAATATAAGGACTTCGGCTTAGTCGAACCACTTATATCTCGGGTCACCCTTAAGCTGCAATGAGTATGAATGAACACCATGTGCAGAACGAGAGGCACTAGATGGCGACATTAGATGCTTACATTCTCTGCTGATGGTAGAGAAGGGAAATAGGACAAATTTACCTTGATATGAAGTGTTCGAAACTTCCCTTCAATGCGACCCTCTAATGTATCAGACTCCACTACGTACGGTAACTCCAGAATTTTTCCCTCATTTTTGTCTTGTTCCACAAGGTCTTTTGCTAATACAATGTCGGAGTCCTGCACAAGACATACGATTTGTAAGTGACTTTTCAAAACACCAGGATATTTCTGTATTGAATGCGAATTCGAATAGACAACTGCGTCTTACAACTATATCACTCCAAGCGCGCCTGGTTTGAAAACTCTTCAAGTAAACAATCAGAGGAAATAAAGTTACCTCCACACCCTTGATCTTGACACCGTATTTGGCACACAGAAATGTATTATAGATGAGCCCACCAAGGATGAGATGGTCCACTCTTTTATAGATTGCAGTCAGGGGCCCAATTTTGGTGTCATACTTAGCACCGGCAACTATTGCTACAAATGGCCTCTTCGGTTCCAGTACCGCTCTTACGTTGGATAGCTCGTCCTAAGAAGCAGGAAATTAGGCTTTTGGTTCAGTAAGATAAAAATGTTTAGATATTCAACTTAATCTGCTCAATGTTGAAATCTTAAATGAGCTCTAGTCAAAGCTAATTATCACGAGCCATAAGAAGATCGAGCAGCAAAACACATGAAAGAACGGCAACAAAAGCAAAAAATATTGAAAATCAGCAGTTTTGTCAACCAAGAGACCCACACTCTAATAAATTGCAACACGACAATGTGAACAAGTATCAAAGAATAGAACTTGGTTAGTGTACCTTGAGCCACTCAGATCCTATGGTACACATCGTTGGTGAATTTGTAGGAGTTGAGGGAATTGTTGCAAATTACCTGCATACAAAGGCCGGCGAAAGATGGCAAATACTTCGTAACATGATAAGTAGAGGTGTGCGATTGCCAAGAGCCGAATGCATCATTCACGTAAACGTCAGCTAGAGCAGCAAGTTGCACTGCGAGTCGCTCCATTTTTTCACCCTTGACTTCTTCTCCCTGCACCCCACGTATCAGTCCATATTGTACATAATGAATCAAAGACAACAGCAGATGTGAAACCATAACTAAAATCTGACGGTAGTAAGTAGTTTTTGCCCAGAAGATGTTTATATCTAGACAGTTTCATAGCGCAATTTTTAACGTTCGAAATTCGGCATATACTCCTGGAAGGTGATAATCTTAGTAGACATGAATCAGCAGGGAGATCAAGAATGAAGCAGGGAGGGCTTACTGCAAACCAACGAGTATTTGGCAGGTAGATGCCACCAATTTTTCGAGCTCGTAGGTCTTGGATTAACCAGTTTATGGAGGTGTCAATGTCGTGAATTCCTTCTTTTTCAAAAACATAGAACTTAGGAATCGCAAACTTGATGCGTAGCTTTCGTTGCAAGTACCCTACTACTGCGTCCACTGCCTCATCTTGCTTGATAGTCAGAATATTCGTTTTTTTGTCGTATGGACGTCCGACGTGGGACATGATGATGAGCCTATCAAGACGCAATTCTATCAGTAACTGATTTTTGATGTACATGCAAAAGTCAATATTAACAAGTAGAGTCATCTACATGAACAAATACTCAAACTTTCATAAAATGATAATTGTCAACAAACGTGTCCATCTCCAAAATTATAATCGGTAGCTACATCACTCGTCAATATTTTGCTCAAAAAGCGTACCTGCCACCGCGTTCAATGATGTTGTACATAGTTGCCAACGTTACATCGATACGATACTGATCCAATATTTTTCCTGTTAAATCTCATCAAATGAGGTTGTTGTTAGAGTCCTTTAAAAACAAAAGTCTCAACCTTACATGAACTTAATGCGGCAACAGGGCACCAATTGATGAATTTGTCTTTATTTTGATTTTTTTTGTTAAAAAAAAAAATAATAACTACGACATGGGGTTTCTACATCCTAAATCTTCTGAAACATCAATTTTCAGGCGATTGCTAACTGACAAGTAAATCACACCATATAGGCACTCAGGTCACTCGAGCAACAATCAGAAGTAATGAAGATTCAGAGATCTTAAGCCCACACTACAAAACTCTGAATTCTAGCATAGAAGATCACCAATCACTGAATAGTGGTGAAGTTGTAAGAATTGTAGTGTAATAAAACATTCTATATCACGTTATTCGTACAGGGGCCCAATGCCTGCTTTACGTTCAACAAATTAAAATGATGAATAAGCTTGAAGGCGATAGTGGAAGCAGCTAAATGGTTCAACTTCTTGATGACAAAGAGCAAGGGCAAGGACATGTCATCTCTGACCTTTTTTGACGACATTATGATCGACACGGAGGAGAACAACTTTGTCCTCCAGGTCGGCGTGTTGGAGGAGAGGCAAGCTAGGGTGTAGAGGATCTTTTTCCTGATCGTGATCATCCACGGTGTACCCAACTCTCAAGACATTACCATTGCTGTCCTTCTGGTTCAAGTAGGGAGCCATCTTCCTCAGTCCCAAACTCCACGACGCGCGATCGAGTTTGTAACACTCCCTTGCTGCAGATGAGCAAGTACACACAAAACCGACGGCATGAGAAATTCCAAGGCCTAAAACGCTCAAATATAGACAAGTGCTCTGCTCCGTCTACCAAAAAAAAAAAAAAAAAAAAAAAAAAAAACCAAAACATCACAGAAAGAGCAGTTGATCTAAACCGATGCAACCAATTCTAGCCTCTGCGAGTATTTTAAATCCAAAGTATAAATCAAGTACTCAAAATCTAAATCATATTAAGGTGCCCCTCGCATGATTGGCATCTACTAAAGAAACTCAGATTGGGTAATTCACGTCGCATGTGGACGTTTCCCGATGCCCCACAAACCATAAAACCAACTACCTAACAATGTTGCTTAATCCCTTTGATTTACGACAAGCACCCATAGAAAAGAAAAAAAGAAAAAAAGGAAAAAAAAACACACACACACACACACCATAACCAGCACATCAATACGCAAAACTTTGCAGTAAGGGTGAAATCAGAGAGCGTCCAGTACACGCGTTCCAGACTGAATAGAACCGCAATCACAACGTCAATCGCGAAGCTTAAATCAAATTCCACCCTTGGACAGAAATCCCACCTTGAAGAATTACAGCGACACCAAAAGTTTCGCTTCGGGTGCCGAAGATCCGAAGCGCACAGATTGCTACCCAGTTCTCAACTCTACCAGGCGCACATTAGCGAGCATCAGCAACAGTATCTCGACCAGCCCACCTCGCGATCACATCACCAAACACGCATTTATACACGGGGGACCATCGCGTCGTCTTCCCCACGCAACACCCTTCTTCTGTGTATTGCCCTCCGCAAGTCCGCGGCGCCTGAATGCGCTCAAACGGCGCAACTGCGCAGTTTGCGATTTCGGTTTCAGAGGATGCGGCGCGCAGTTTCGATGACGCTTCAGAGTCCGCCCAGTTCATGAGGGAGACGCACAGTTCGAAAGCTTAGCCACGTCTTCGACGTCATAATTCGTTTGTTTGTTTTTTTTGTTTTTGTATTTATTTCCATCGAAAGCAAGAAGAGGTAGATTTTTTGTGAGTTAGATGAATCTTTTTGACAAAAGATTTTGTGGAACCAATAAAATTTGATGATGAAATTTGATTGTTAATATGATGGTAAGGAGATGATTTTATTGGAACTATTATTAAATGAGGCCATGGATAGATGAAAGTTTGTCATAAGATAAATTTGAAAGAAGCAGGTTTTTAATTTTTCAATGTTTTAGTTTTTAAATTTTTTTTCTTGAATATAAATTCATAGTATTTTTCCAACTGCCAAAGCACTTCTTCCATGTCCATTGCCAAATTAAGGACACTAACACTCAATAAATAAATGAATAAATATTGATAATAAATGAATATTGAATTATCTTATAGGCTTAATCTACAAGATGCTCCTTAAAGCATTTTTTTTTTTTTTTTTTTTTTTTTTTTTTTTTCCTTTATATAATTAAGTCATATTTGGTTGGTGTAATTAGCTTAGTGTAATACAATTGCAACCAAATTATTGACCAAATATCAATATATTGACAACAAGTTTTTATTATTTTAAATTTTAAATTTTTAGATTTTAAGTATTATTTAATTTTTTATCTAATTCCATTACACATAAGCTAAATTAATAAATACAATGCAACCAAATATATTAGCAAGTATTTCTTTAATCAACTTAATATTAGATCTTAAATCACTATAGACTATAATAAGTTATAATATGCTATTAAACCTTACAAAACTTAGACTTATGTCACTACAAAATTTTAGACTTGCATAGCTAAGAACTTATTTTTTTCCTACTTAAATCAAAGAATTAAATAAAAATATTTAAAAAATATATATTTTAAATAATTCTAATATAAGAATTTTTAAATATTAACTTTTAAATATACCATTACTATATCTATACTATTTAATATTCTTATTTAACACTCTATTAATGACAATATCTTTTTTGGAGAGCCTTATAATATTACTACACATATATGATCTAACCAACAAAATTAATCTTCATCTATTGCTACTACATCATTGTTAGTCTTGTCCAACATTCTAATCATTACTATATATGTTGTTGCTTTCTCTTCTATTGGCAAATAATAGATCAACAAATCTTAGTTAATTTCTCTCATATTGATTTCTAAGTTAGTATCTTACAATCCTATATAATGTAATCTAACCAATCTTATATATATATATATATATATATATATATCTTTTATAATATTATCTTTCCAAAAAAAATCCAAAAATGAATAGCCTTACTTTGATCCTTATTTGAGAGCTTGGTACACTTTTATTATAATCTTACTGTGGCAAAGATTGGATTTTCTAACAAATATATTTTGGCTCCTATTATTTATTTTGAAAACCATTCTATTAATAGTATATATATAGTAATATATATTATAATTCCTTCTTCTTATTTATTAGATGTATTTTGCTTATTAGCTTTAAAAAATACAATTGAGCTTTGGTCATTTTTTTACTATTTTAAATAATTCTAATATAAGAATTTTGGAGGCTTAATAGTAATTATAAATAAATCTCTAAGACTTATTATGTCAAAAATATCTTTAAAAAAATCAAACTAAACTAAATCATTTTACATATTAGAAACTAGGAAGATATAAGATAAGAGCTAGGTTAATGTATAAAATATTTGATAATAAGTTTCTAAATTTTTTTTTGGAGAAGTTAAATAAAAACATCCTAATTCTCTTATTTCATGCATTAATGATAATCAATGATTAAAATTTAGAAATTAAAATTAAATAGAAGTTTTTGTTATAATTTAAAATCTAATTTATAGAAAAGACAATCAAATTAGCCAAAAAAAGATTAATAATGGCATCCAATTATGAAGCTAATAAAGACTAGAATCATAAAGAGTTTTTTTTTATTTCTTTAAATTCTTGATACTAAAAGAATTAGAAGATGATATAAAAGAAGTGAAAAATGACAAAGCTCTTTGATGACATGAAATAGGAATAGAATTCTTTAAAATAATTTTGAAACTTTATTAAAAAAATATATTTATATATAATTAATTTATCTTTAAAAATTGGTTTTTTACTTCATCATTATAGTTAAAGATAAAATAGTTCTATTGCATAAAAATAGTTATACAAAAAACTTAATTAATTTGAAACCAATTATTGTGCTAAATATTATATATACTATATATGCTAAGATTTTATAATAAAGATTAAAAATATATTTATGGAAATTTTCTACCTAGATTAAATTTCTTTTTTGTCCACAAGATCTATCCTAGACAACATCTTAGTAATTTAAAAAACTATTTCATAGGCCAAAATATCCAACCAATCTCCACTTCTATTAAAACTGAATTTTTAAAAAGATTTTGCTAAAATATCATGGTAGTTCTAATTTTTGGCTCTTGCCAAATCATGCTTCAATTAATGATTTTTAAAAATAATAAAAACACTTTTCAATGGAGTTGAAGTATCTATTAGTTTTAATAGAGTCTTTATACAAAAAAATTTATATTAGAAGGAAGGTGCAATAAGAGTGCCTTATATCAGTGACATGAATCACAATAAAACTCTAAAGAGACAATACACTTTTGTGTCACCAAAAGGAAAAAAATAGACAATTCAAAGATAGATATAAGATTGAAACTAAAATGGCTATTATCGAAGACAAAGAGACTAGAGAATCTTGAATTAAGATTGGAATATAAAAAAAACATTGATAAGAGTGAGAAATGCCTCACTCTTACCTCATATATACTATCTACAAAGGAACTACATGACAACACCCTATAGGCCAAATGACATGTGTTTAATTAGTAAAACATGAGTCTAACTTATAAAATAAGTTTTTGACATGTGTGCCACATGGCCAACTTATAATATAAGTAGGTAACTTATTGGCCACGTTTTCAACCTATCAATCACCTACAAATACTTATAAAGTCAAATCCACATCTATAAAGCTTCTAAGAAGCTTTCTAATAAGATATTAATAATTTAAACTAATTTTTCTAATTTCTATCTAATTCTATTTATTTCTATTTATTCAAGTAAATATACTAGTGAATATGGATGTCTGTTATATCTTTGGTTTTTTATTTATTTATCATGGTGGAAGAAATTTCAAATATAGTTATTTAAGATGCTATAAAAAACTTAACTATATGTAAGATTATATTATCAAGTAGCCTAAATCAACAAACCTTAAGTCAATATATATATATATATATATATATATATATATATATCATAATATAAATAAGATAATAAAAATTATTATTATTATTATTACTATTATTATTTATAAATATCATGTCTTAAGATCAATTAGAATATATAAACAACTTATTTATAATATAAGAATTTTTCTACATTTCTATAGATTAATTAATGTAATTAGATATTGAAAATTAATAATAAAATAGTTAATTATTGGATATTCTATTTGATTTGCCATTAAAGATTTGTAATATAAATCACTTTTTTAAAGATAGAATATAAAATAATTATATTTTTAATAACTATAAATATTTAATATGGCTAAGAGAGTTATTATTATTAACAATATCTTCTTATTATCTTTATTTTTTTCACTTCTATATGAGTAGGTACTTTGCATATTTTTAGAAAAATAAAAGCCTTAGTTAGGAACTTTCTACAAAAGAGCATATAATCTTTAATCAAATCTAAAGTGTTCTAGAAAATTTATTATAAATATTGGATTAAAAAAGATTTAGATATCATTGATCTTGAAAGAGGAATAAGGGCTCCAATGACTAAATAAGTTGTTAAGATTTTACATCTAAGAGGTTTTAACTTATAACAAATAATAGATGCATGATGATATTAGCAAAACCAATGGCACTAAGAAACTAGTGGCTAAATTTTGAGTGGGTCCTTATAAAATTTAATCTTATTTTAGAAGGTTAATTTTTATATACAAATATAATCTTTAGATATCTCTTTTATTAGAAAATATTAATATAAATAGAATTCTTATTCTATAAGTTAAAGATTAGATAGGATTATTTAAAAATATTAAAGATAATACTTCAAAGGTGGTATTCCAATTTCAAAACTCTTGAATAAGAATTAAAGAAAATTCTTGGTATATCATTTCTAAGCCACTAATAATTAAAGCTTATCAAGTTAAAAAACTATCTAAAGTGCTATACTAAAATTTAATATTATTAAAGTCTTTAAAGAGTATTAGTTAAGATAGTAGTACAAATGATTTTTTAATTTATAGAAAGATACGTAAAAATTGAAAAAGGTGTTTCAAAATCAAAAAATAAGCCAAGACAAATAAAAGAGGAAGTTAGAATACTTTTAAGACTAATAAATAAGCCATACTTTGATTTAATTATAGATTATTAAAAAATAGGTTTTAATTTTTTGACTTACATAATGAAGTCTTCAAGATAATTAATTTAATCTACACATATTATAGAATTTAATAGACTCAAAATAGACTAATACATTACTATTGGATTTTACATTCAATTAAAAAGATATATGATTTAAATCTAAAATTAAGAAAGAAGTAATGTCTATATGGTTGATTTGGCAAAAAAAAAGTAGGTGTAATCAATTGAATAATAAATAAAAATCACAATACCTCCTCAAACTACAATCTTTGCATGATTTAAACAATAGAGAGAATATTATATTAATTTTAGAATTACAATTTATAAGAATACATATGAATTGGATTGTATTAATGTGGTACAAACTAGCCTCAAGCTTAAAGCATTCAAGCCTTAACAATATAGATTTATCAATATACTTTCTAGATTTAATTATTTTGATACAATTAGGACTTTTCTTTGAAGAATTTGTGTATATATAATATAGATTTATTGTAGCACTTTTATTTTAAAAGATGAACTAAAAAAGGTTTACAAATTAAAAGGCAAATTTGAAACAACCTAATGGAATGTGATAAAATAATGTAAAAAGTCACTTGAAAAAAATGAAACAATCTAATAATTGTAAAATATTTATTAGACAATGGGACAATTATAAACAGCTAAATTATGATTGGAATAAGAAGGGATATAAAAATTTGATAGAAGTCAAGGTTTCCTTCTTGTGGTATCAATGTGCATAAAATTACTAACAATTAGTAATGCCTACTTAATTTAGCTCTAAATTAACTTGCTCTTTTATCTTATCCTATGTGTAGGATGTAAGAACCTAAGACACATTGTACATTAATCATTAACTAATTTAAAATATTAGATATATCTAATTTTATATAATAATTTTATTATTATTATATAATATCTTTATTTATATACTTACGTAATATATTATTACATTAATTATTTATAGATATTAAAAATCTTTATGAATTTGTACCTTAACATATATTTTGATGCCTACTTGGCATAATATACTACACTTTATATATATTACTTCATGAATTCTAAGTTGGGATGAAAGAGATATTAAAAGTTGAAATCAATGCTTGCAATTAAAAGACAGTAAGTAACCAATTTAATTAGTGGTTATGTTTTGAATTATATCTGAAGAAATTTGATAAGATTTTAGCTCAAAATTATCAAAAATATATAATATTATGTTAAAAAGCTACAAAAAATATTTAATGGCATTTAAAATATTGGTTTTTGAAATATGAAGAAAATAGTGCTCAAATGTCTATCAATTAAGGTTTTGAGCATCTGCTAAGGTTTTTGAAATTTCCAACAATCAAAAGTGAATCTATAGCTGATTTTTCTTGTGGTAAAGCTTAAGGATACAAACTACACTTTAAATAAATTTGACAAAAATTAAATAGCTGGATCAAGAGATATTCAATCTTAAAGTTTAAGAAGAAAACAATCTTTTATAGTATTGAAGGATTTTGTTATAATTTGAACATTTTATATAAATTAAATTTTTTTTTTGAGAGCTAAGACTTTATAGAGGTGAAAAGATGGATATATAGAGTTATAATAATATTTTGATATAAAAATGAATCTTTAAAAAGAAATTATGGATTTTCTTTGAAATTATTAAAAATCTAATTTATTAGTAATTATTTAGTTATAATTTGGCATGAAAAAGGATGTTAAATTTTTTTAGATGCCATATAAAATATTATGTATAAACCTACTTAAATATAAAAGGTTCTTATTAGCACAATATTGTTTAATATTTTTATGTTTATTTATCATCTTTATTAAGGACAAATCACTTATTAGAGCCTAATCAATGAATTTAACGTAGATTCTTTACAATTATGTATTCAATGTATTTCTAGATTAAAAATCACACCATATGATATTATCTTATATTAAAATAGATAATCATAAAGAATTTGAGATAAAAGAAGTGTTTGATTCAAAGATAAGACAAACATAATTAGAGTACTTTGAGCATTAGCATGGCTATATCATTATTCATTATATATGGAAACTAGTTCATAACTTAGTCAATATTCTTCAAAAGATACAAGAATTTTATTGACAACACCTCTCTAAATCCATAGCAGCAATACATGTGACAGTTGCTTGGTAATATTGACATATGATCTAAATTAGAAGGCTTCAATGTGATGCTTTTAATTTTTTTTAATTCTTTATTTTAAAAAAAAAAAAAACTACAAAGTTTTGAAATTAGTTCCTATATATAATATAAATAGTATATCCTATGCCATCCCATTCTACCTATAATTTATGATTTTTTTTTGCTTAGTATATCAATCATGGATAGCCAAGAAGATGATATCTTGTAAGTTAAGCCATCTCAACCAAATAATTTATGCTGTCAATCTTAAGAGGAAGAACTATTCAAAATACAAAGGCGTTGAAGAATATCTAATAGCCAATCAATAATAATTGTCATTGAAATCAAACTTGTCCATAAAAATCATCTAAAAATTATATTTGAAGGATGTTTTTGTAACAAAGGCATAGAAGTGCAAGCTTGGTCCTAAACAGAAGACATTGGTCATTATTATTGGTTACAAGAATCAATAAAACTTTTAACTTAAAAAAAATAATTGGAGTATGTTACAGAGACTATAAGATGCATCTTTGATTTTCTTTGTCTTTTAGCAATGATGGCTTTATTGCTTCTTAAAGAACTTGGAGCTAAAGGATGAAGTGATGTCATGGACATCTATATAAGAAAGATTTTTAGAAAATTCTAAAAGATTTTTTATAATTCTAGAAGGTTCTTGAGGTTGCTTTATATTGAAGCAATAATAAAGTCACTCAAGAAGTATTCTAGGATGACTTGACAATGAAGCTTTCTACAAGAAGCTACTTGAAGCTTCCTAATTCTTGATATATATAGGTGTCGAGGTTGAAGGACTCAATAATCTTAACAATGTATGTCTTGTGGTCTAGTTTGGTCCCTCTAGTCTAGTTTTTGTCCTTGTATTGAGTTGCTTTGCAATAATACTCATATATTCCATTATTTTGTTATAATATTGCATAGATCTTTGAACTTGTCTGTGATAACATCCTCGTCATTGTTGTTCCATGCTTGCTCAATGAGCAAAAATCACTATTATGTTGTGGCTACCTTCAATGTACTCGATGTTGCTGTTTCCATACCTGCTCTGTGAATTGGGGGTTGTCATCTTGCCATGTTGCTGTTCCTTGTGCTCTAGGCATTGTTGTTTTCTTATCCCAACTCGGTGAGGCAAGAATCACCATCGTGCTAGTGCTGTTCCATTCTCGCTCGGTGAGCGGGAATCATCCTCCTACTGTTGTTGCTTCTACCCTCGACGTTGATATTCCAACATCTCCACTTGATGAGCCGAGAATCGCCTCGTGATCGTGTTTCTGTTGTTTTGTATTCCGGATTCTCTTGGTCATGTGTTTCTATTCTGCACATTCCCACTTGGTGAGCTAAGAATCACCATCCTGCTTGTGTTGTTATTGTCCTCTATGTTCCGCTCGATGAGCTAGAACTACCATCCTACTCGTGTTATTGCTGCTCCTACTTCTCGCTAGGTGAGCTGGGAGTTGCCTTTTTGTCGTGTAGCTGCTGTCCAACGCTGATATTTCCTACGACCCCGCTCATTCGGCCTCCTTCGACGTTGCCGTGGTTGCTGCTATCAACTTCCTGCTCGTGCTATTATTCTACGCTCCGCTAGGGTGGTGGTCATTCTCTTGGTGATTATTGTCTCGTCATCTCCGTTCGGTGAACCGTGGATTGTCACTCAACTCAAGGTGCTTCTTTGATCTCGTTGTCGACGTTCCCTGCCACTGTTACCTCCGCTCGTCATCGTTGCCGACAGCTCCCTTTGTACCCTCTGCTCTATAGTCGTGTCGTAGTTAATTCCCTTGGGTCGGAACTTGTGGCTGTCAAACTAATTGTTAGAAGAAAAACTGAATCCACGGTGGCTGTATGTATGAATCACTTGTTGTTAATTAAATGGCTTAACTGAGAAAATTGCAAGTAGATGGAATTACAAGGTTGAATAATGCCAAGCCAGGCTCATAAAAATGGTCATGGTTATCTACTCAGTAAAATCAATCCATATTTAAGGACAGAAGTAAAATGATAAACAAGAACAATAAATTGAAAAGCTAAATAAATAATAACCATAATAAATAAAATATGATAAATCAAGATTAATAATCAAATATCTATAAAAATAAAATTTTAATAAAAATAAAATAAAATAAAATAATTTATAAAGATAAAAGAAGAATCATAATTGAAAAAGACGATAATTAATCTAACAGCTGATCTAATCACTAACCTTTGTAGGATAAATAATGTCACTCAATTATGTCAATTACATAAGTTAACCTAGAATAATAGACACAAATATAAATACTTAACAAATTCAATTAACTTAGGTTTATTTGTTATTGTAAGGTTAATTAATCACCTCATTAGGAGAGGATTACTTTTGCCTCATAGATTTCTAATTTATAAAGTAACCCTCAAATTTCTAACTTTACTTCACCCTAATTGCTTGGATACCACTTAATTATGACAATGCTTGATTGGCCCAAAGAAGATTCTTGGAAATAATAAAATGCACTACATAATTCTATCTAAGTTTGCTCTATGGTAGCATTGGTCCTTAGATAGATAGGTGCTACCATAGAGCAAACTCTTAATTTTCTCAATCTTTAATTTCTTCTCGACCACTTAAGAATAAATACTTTATAAAATCCTACTTCAGCGGCTAACACTTGTCCTTGTTGTTAAATACAATACTATTAGCAATAAATACCTTGATTGAAAAACTTGGCCATATGGTTGGCATTGCAATTTGTTTCTAATAAGCAAGCGATGTTAAATAAAAAATTAATAGTGGATGGTACTTCATAGTTCTTAGGTGAATTGTATAATAATCAGAACCAATTTAGAATTTGGAGTTGGATGGATTTTTGGCTAAGACTTTGCTTAAACACTAACTTGCTTTTAAGATTAGGATGGTCTTAGTCTTTCTTTCTTATATACTAGCTATTAAAAAGATTTCATAGAAGCATTTTAAAAATTACAAGACTTATAATTCAAACATCAAGTTGTAGGTTGCTTTTAATGTGATTTTTTAAAAATAAAATATAAACTTATAGGTCAAGTTTTAATAGTCATGTGGCATGTCTATAGGAGTCTAAAGATTTAATCCATGTCTAAACAAAAAATTGAAGTTTCTTAACAAAGATATTATTTATCTAACATGTTTCTATCTACTTCTATTTGCTTCTATTTACTTAAATAATATAGAAATATACTATATTATCTCTCTTTTTAAGAAATAAATTTTACAAAGAACTATCAAATTATTTTATAAGTTGATAAAATCTAAGATTTTTTGAATGGTGTTAACAATGCATTCTAATCTAAGTTTTATACAAAGGTGATTGATAGGTCCCTTAATCCATTGATTATGTCTTATATCAAAGTAAGAAGACCATCCAATTATTTGATCATTGTTAAGGCTTTTATAATTACCTTCAAATAATATATTCTAAATGTCATCAAGTATAATATCTACTTCAAATAGTATTATTAAGCATTAATTTTTTTTTTTAAAATTGTGATATTATATACATTATATCTTGGCATTTATTTTTAAAAAGATATATTTTTTTAAAGAATCTTTATCATGATTCTAAGATTATGAAGGTTAAAATAATCTACATATTTTATCTTACAATTCTACAAATGGCAATTTTTAAAACAAATCTACTAACTATTAATTTTCTATCTTACAAACAAGTTCTAAAAATTGATCTTTAAATTTTTTTTCTTTGATTTATACCATCTTTTTGTTAATGGTTGATCTTTAATTTTAATAGATATTTTTAATGAAAACCAAAAATAAATTTTGATGCATTTATAAGATTTTTAGATGACTCTTATGTACATTCACTAATATTATATCCACACCAATGTATAAGATACTTCAATTTATATCAAAATTACTTATATAAGATAATATTATAAATAGATAAATATTTTTTATAAATTTAGTTAATTCTATAAGTTCAACTATTGAGACAAGTTTTGACCTATTAATCAAAATTTTGGCTCTTAAATGAATCAAAAATACTTGAAATACTATCAATATAATAATTTTTTTTTATATAACAAATTTTGGTGCTCAATATTTTTAAAAGACTTATAATAAGAATATAATATAATATTATTAATTTATTTGAATATATCTATCATATTTTAATTAAAATAAATCAATCAATCAATAATAGATAATTAAAAATTTAAATATTATCAAAGCAAATTAGTTCTTATAAAATATTCAAATTATAATACAAATTCTTCTTGTTCATCATATTAAAATTATTTTTAATCACCTTAATTTATTTTTAACTTATTGATTATTAATTTCAAATACTAAGTCAACCAAAAGGATGTTCTTTCAATAGAATCATCTAGATTTAGAATCTAAAAAATTAACAAAGAGAGGGTACAAATACTCATTGTTCACAATTTGGATTTTTGTACATCTTCAAATTAAATCTTGTATCTAGACCTCAATATTTTGGACATGTGTTACTTTTCAATTTAATAATTTGGAGTTCAACTAAAATAGAGATAGTATATTATATACTATATAGAGATAATATATTACCTTTATACACTAATATTATTCCTAATTATTTATGGCAGCTAGCCATCTTTGCTTAAATGGCTACTTATTGTTTTGTATTAATTTGATCTAACTCAAGTATCTGATTTTTAGATGGGTCAAATATTTCCAACCTGTCTTAAACTTCTATATATTCTATTATTGTCACGGACACAAAATATAGACTTGAAGTCTAAACAAGAAATTCAAGAAGAACTCGCAAGAACTAGATTAATCAGATGAGTACAAAAACAACACTAAAAAGGTGAGCTAGAGGTCCAAGGGATGTGTTGTCGAGACTGAAGAACTCTTCAGCCTCGACTCCAATATATATTCCTACCTAGGAAGCTTCTCAAGTACATTCCTCCAACTAGGAAGATATTAGAAGGTTCTGGAAGGTTCTAGAGAGTTTTAGGAAACTTCTAGAATATTTTAGAAGATTCTAACAAGTATATCTTTAACACTAGGAAGATATTAGAAGGCTCTGGAAGGTTCTAGAGAGTTCTAGGAAACTTCTAGAATGTTCTAGAAGATATCTAACAAGTATGTCCTTGACAATTATTCAGATCTTCATTTGTCCTAACTAGGGTGTCTAATTCTTAAGTGGATTGAATATCTTCAACTTGTCTTAGACCTATTGGTCCAAGTTTTTCTATTGTCTTAATTTTATTGGTCTAGATCTTTTGTTGAGTTAACTAGGTTGGTTAATACCAACATAAAGAAAAAAAGATAAAACTTAAATAATTTTTTGTATATAACAATCAAAATCCAAAGACCAAAATAAATATAGAATTAAAATTTGAGTAGAATAATTATTCAATAATTCATCTAAAGATATAAACTTGCAAATTAAGCATAATTGCAAACTTTACCAATACTTATATCCTACAAAAGAATTTTTTTTTAATCAAAACCATCCAACAAATTTACTATTATTTTAAACTATGAATCTTCTTGGCCTTCATAATGCTATCTTCAAACACTTATATCCATACTTTAATCTATTCAATTTGTTATGCTCTCTATAGATCACACTTTTATTTGGATTAGTAAAAATATTGCTGATTTCAAAAAGAAGTATGTAGAATATAAAAAGTTATAGCAAATTTATAAACATGGTAAAACTTGCATACAAAAAAATATCTTTTATAATAAAGAAATATCACAACATATGTGCATGCATAGAAATCAAAAAGAAGAAAGCTTTTATTGAGTGTGAGGCAAAATAAGGTGGGGCAAGCAATTATAAGCAAGACAAGGTTTTGAGGTTTTCAATGCTCATAACTAATTATGCTTAAGATAAAAAAATGACTAATTAGTATTCTTCATTTAAATGTATATATATATAAATAAACAATAATATCTATTACATTAGCTATTTCTATACCAAAATCTAATTTAGAGTTTCTTCTACAAAATCTTTGGATTAATTTAGCTTCTATAGAAGCCATGTCTACTAAATTTTTTCAACAATCACTTTATTCTTGCCCAATAAAAGAAGCTACTAAAAATTATCAAACTAAATGTGCTTTTAAATGAAGATGACTTAGAATCTAAGCATTTACAAATTTGATATCAATTTTATGGATAATTCCAATTGTATTGTTATTATTAAAGATATTATTGTATATTTAAAATAATTAAAATATTTAAGGGATATATATATATATATATATATATATATATATTGCTTTTATACTAAAAAAATCTCTAATTAATATTTAAAATATTCTTTACAAAATAAAATATCATAGTTTAATTTATTTAACTTTATTATTTTAAAAATATACTATTCTTTGTGTATGTATATATATATATATATATATATATATATATAGATTTTTTTCATTCATTTAATCATTAATTAATGTTATTTTTATAATTGATATTCTTTTTTGTAAAAATTTATGTGATTGTCATAATGGAGAAAAAATGTAATTATAATTTAAAAAGAAATATACTTATAATTTTTTTGTAAGTAATAGTAACAGCAAAAGAGATTTTATTTAAGTTTGTGACCTTTGTTACCATAGTACTTGTAAAATAGGAAAAAACTCAAGTAACCACATAAGTTTTAAAAGAAAGAAATGTTTGGATATAAAGATTGATTCTCTTAGTAAGTTTTTTCCAAAATATAAATTGGTGATATTGAGGGAAAAAAAAATTTTAAAAAATAAAAGAATAACACCTCATTATTCTTAACTAACCAGTTTTTTAAATAATAAATAATAAATAATTCAATAAATTAAAAACAATGATTCAACCTGACCACATGTTTTTCTTATTTAAAAAAATTTATGTGATTACAAATTTTCTAGGTTATAATGGAAAGAAAAGAAAAGAAAACCATCTTGATATTCTAAACTGTCTAAACTTTTTACTCATCACAGGAATTTAGCAGACAATTGTTGTCTACAATCCACTATTAGTAACAAGAAAATCTGCTCTGATTAATATTTCAGAGCAGACCAAGCCTAGTTAAAATAAATAAGTAAAACAGAGATAAAACTAAAGAAAGAAAGAAAAAAGCAGCCTGAATAACCAATCTCCAACCTCAAAAACCCACACCCATCCATGCTGCAGCAGTGCCACTTCTTAGTTCAATGTTTTTAATTTTTAATAGATTTTTAATGAGCCAGCCTTGCCAACTTCATGGGAATTTTCTCCCATTCATGTCCCAATAGTATCATCAGTAGAAGTATCCCTGGACCTCCCCTTCAGCCACATGGATTTCTACTATGCACTATCTTCATTCTGCCACAACAATTTTCCATTTCTTATTGTTTTTGTGTCTTGTCTTCACTTGTTGATTGGGTGCACATAGTCAATCTTGGTGGCTCCATAAATTTGTCTAGTTTTGTCAATTCTATTTTATATATATATATAGGAGATAGTGATTGTGCATTACTTTGGGGATTGACAATCATAGGAATAAGGTCAACTGGATTTATATCTATTTTTATACTTGGTATAATTTTGGTCCTACTTCTTAGTTGAACTTGCATGTGAATTCTTGAATTTGGTCATCATGATTTGTTTTTATTTTTTATTTTTATTGTCAATAAACAAGTTGGAATACAATAATAATCATTGAACAAAAGAAATGGATTGGATATTTTTCCTTCCAAAATTATACATGGATTAATCTTTTTCCCAATAGGTATAGTTTTAATCAATGTTTTTATTTGATGCTCCATGGTTTTATTATACAAAAAACCTAAAAGTAGTGAATATGTAGTTTTCAGAATAAATCTATTCAAAAAGATGCTTGAGAGGATTAACTTCTGTCTTGATTGTTGAACTTATGTCCAATCAAGTGATTTTGTGGTTTGAATTTTTATAATCTAGTAAAATATTATTCCCTGTTGTTAAATTATTAATATTATTGATATTTGTTGAATAAAAATATGTAAATTTTCTTTTAAATAGGAATTCTAAAAAATAATTCCAAGAACAATTTCCTGTATTTTGTAAAATAGCTTTAAAATAGTTCATTTGTGAGTCATGAAAAAAATTTGAAGTAGTGGTACAGTTTATAAAGTCTATTATTAAAGGTAAAATTTACCTAAACCAATTTAGTCAACCTAGTCCAACCAAATCAAGCAATGGGGCAACATAAGTTGGTTGTACAAAACAATGATATGGTTAAGAATTTGTTGTGAAGAACAAGAGAAAGGGAGAAGCCATAGAGAGAGAGAGATTGAATAGAGAAATTAAGATATATCAAAAAAAAATTGTAAATTAGGAAGGAAAAAAGAAAAGAAAGAAGTTAAATCTTATGGATAATGGAGAAGAAAAGAAGCCACATATGATAGTATTTGAATAAGGCATTAGGGGCATGCTCAATCTTCTTGTAAGATACACCTTTTTGTAGTACAATCAAGATTTTTGCAAAATATATATTTGTCTTGTATTATGAACTATACATAATGACTTAATATAAGACAAATGTATAATGTCTTGTATTATAACATATGATACAAGACATTATACATTTGAATGTATAATGACTTAATACAAGACAAATGTATAATGTCTTGCAAAATATATAATGTCTTGTATTAAGTCATTATGTATAGTTGAATGTTATGAATTCAAAGTAGAAATAAGAGTCAAACTTGTTACTTAACAAAATATATGATTTAATAATAGCACTAGTGAAATGTTGATGTTTTTTATTCCAAGATTTTCAACTTAAATTTTATGTATTAGTTGTAAGAGAAATCACACTAAAATAAACAAGTCAGTATTTCATTTTACATAACTACATTCTACTGTTGAAGATGAAATATCCAAAAATAATCTTAAAAAATAATTCTACAGGCTCCGATTTAAACATAACATTAGAGTTTGAAAAAAAAATTTGTAAAAACATGTATGAGCATGTTTTTCCATAAATTCCATATCTTCCAAAATAGATACAACAGAAAATATCTCATTAAGATAATTAAAATATTTTATTAAAAAAATTTACATAAAATTACATAAATTAGGATCATTAATCACTTCTTTCAATGTTAACTTACTCTCTTTCAAAACCAGTTTCAATAAGATTTATTCCTTCATCACTTATTTGATTTATCTCAATAGAGGATGTTTTTAAGAACAAATTACTCTTTTTCAGTTGAACATGGAATTTTCAATTTTCTGCACAGTGTTTCAAGGATTCCAATTTATTTATTTAGTTATTAAAGATTTACCAGAAATGCATCAGCAAATGAGATATATCATTTCAATAGTGGTCTAAATTGACTCAAGATCATATACAAATGCACACAGAAATCGAAAACCAAGGTTCTTCCAAAAATGCAATTTTCTGGTGTGGAAAGTTATCTCCATTCTGATGACAAAAGTTATCTCGTCCAGAACTGCAATGTTGCTGGATTGTGAAGAACAATCCGGGCCTATGTGAAGCTGAAAGGATTGTTTCACAGTCTATGGAAATTGAATCGAAATTGGGTCAAGGTTGTGAGTTTCTGTGCAAATTTAGAATGTGCGGAGACATCGCATGGGCGAGATTCTGAGCAGAAAAGCATGAGAAACGGTGCTGCGAGTGGACTGCGAGTGGCCGATTTCACATGTTTAGCCTTCAGCAAAACGGTAGACATGGTAGAGAGCTTAAACCCCTAGCAAACACGCATCGACCATTTCAATGAGCTGCCTGGAAAAGTTGTATACTTGCACGTTTGTTTTTGGGTTGTGAGAAAGCCATGTTTGGGTTTAGGCACCTCAAGACTACTAAATTTGTTTGTAGCAATATGGGTTCCTAGTTTACAAACACTAGTTTCTGAATGGAACACAAGCTTGTGACTACTTGCTCAACCGCGATGAACCTTGATTGTCGGTGCTAGACGACTCACAAGAAGAGTACTGGAAAGCCCTTGGCGAGATTGCGTTGCAATACAGTATTAGATTTGTCGGACGAGTTTTCAAATTGCGGTGACACGATTCCCGCAAACACTTCCGGATGAGATCGCTGAGAGCAAACGAGAGTGTTGAGGGGATTGTGTTGAAGAGAACTTGAAAGCTGAAAAGGAATTTGTGAAGATTGATTTAATTCATGCACAATCTTTGTCAAAACTTACGCACCGTGAATCGATTCAATCGCTACAAATCTCTTTCTGAGAACGGGCAAATGGAATTGAACAAAACCCACCTAGAAAAAAAGGTGCCCGAATAAATTCATGCTGACTACGTCCTCATATTTACAAAAGATCATGCGCTGGTGAGTGCACGCGACGGCAAGTCTCCAGGATATGTTCATGTGAACCCCCTAATCACAGATGCACCATCGCGAACGCTCATAATCCCCAGTGCAATCGATCAACGCCTGGGAATTTTGAATTTCAAGATGAAAGTCACGAAGCTGCGCGAGACGACGATCGATTGCCAGTGCTTGCAAACGCAACTGGCCCGAACAGCTTCCTTGATAGGCAATCGAGCGAAGATTTGCTCCATAATCTCCTTGCTCAAAGTCCCCCAATCCACATAGGATCCTGCCACTTCAGCGTCAGCCTCATAAGATTTTGAGTACTGAAGTTCCATCGGCAACCCCACGTGCAAAACATACTCGTACATTGCTAACTCCAAATGAGAGAATCACAAAAAACACAAGAACCAAAACCGACGGATCAGATTGGGCAGGAATTTGAGTCAATGCTTAAGGCATCGACACTGGGTATGGCGAATCAGAGAGAGAGAGAGAGAGTGTGCTGAATCAAAAGCGAGTCGATGGAATGGTCTGAGACCAGATCTAACAATGCTCTAAAGAATTGTGTAGGATTGTAACCGATCGCAGCCAACTGTAGAGAAAATGATGTTAGACATGCTAGCTGAGAAAGAAAGAGAAAGAACGTGAGAGCGGCCACTATGGCGTTAATCGATTACCTCAAGAGAAACAGGGTGCAAATGAGACTGACATCCAAATCTTACGTGCCTCACATTCAGTCTTTACCACTGATTGCACCCCTCAACAATACTCCAAACCTGCCCAAATAACAAGCTGCCTATTTGAGACGTACGAAAACCACAAATCTGCAAGGGTTACAAAAGAAAAACAAACGAAAAACATGAAAGAGAGGTCTAAATTAATCCTGACTACACCATGGTTGCGAAAGCAATCATCACCGACTCCTCAGCACCGACTCAAAACAGAACCGAAGAAGTTCAATGCATAATTCTCACCACAGGCCACACTCAAAACCTAAGATCAATGCCCTAAAACTCTAACCTTCTAGCCAACTTCAGCAATGCATGCCTAGCGCACAACACATGTAGTGAGGAATAGGTTTTTTAAACTGTTCAGGATTCGACTGCAGTCCAACTATCCCGTGCAACTTGCAAGCGATGCTTTATGGTCTGAGCAGATCATGCGCGGTCGATAAGAGCGGTGTCTAGGGAAGAAGAATGTTTGGATTCGTCAGAGATTCACTGCCATATATGGTAACCCGCGGAAAAGGTGGGCCACAATTTTCCCTAGTGGACTTACCCTGCTCTCAAGGGGGCGAAATTCTTTTCTTTTCAAACGCCTTGCCGAGTTGGGAATCGTATCCGACTCATATTTAGTTTTATAGCGTCGAATATCCTTGATTCGGACCTGAGCTACCAGACCATGGAAACCTATAGCGGAGTTGGGAACGCGGCGGAGTCATGCCCAGCGATGCGTTGCATCATCGAACTTCTTCTTCGTGAAGGCTCGTTAACATTTCTAAAAAACTCGGCTAATATTTGTGGACTTGAACCATTGTCGGCGTGGCAAGCGGGATTGTGCAGCTGCGGAGCTCCTATGTCCGTGGACCAACCATAATATTAATTAATAAAAACGCTATGTTTGAGGTGCCCGAGCTGCGGTGGACTTCTATAATCTCACGCCGTTGTCTGCGAGGAGTGCGGCGGGGTATTAGTTGCTCTTTCAGTCGAAGAGGTCGATACTGTTGTGTACATTGATGTTATTTACAAATGACTGGCTAATGCACGCGTTTGGTTTTTCGTATGTGGGCTCACAACTTTGACAAAAAATTGTTGCTTAAAACTTCACTTGTCATGCTCATCTGTGTTTAGGTGCTGAAATTCTAGTTTCTGCATCGTTGTTCTGCAACTGGGTGTCATTGTTGGAGTGAAACTTCGGTGGTTTCTGTAAAGCCTGTTGGGAACTGCCTTGACCAACTACAATGTTTGATAGATGTCCATGTCTAGCTTGATATTTGTTTTCATAAGTACAATCTCACATTGGGAGTACTGTAACAGGCGTATTGTAATAGGGCCTCAACACAACAAGAGAGGATTTGTGTGTCTGAGTTTCACATCAGTGCAGCGTCTGCATTTAACATTGATTTATTGTTTTTATATTTTTGTGTTTTTGTAGTTATGTCTTGTGTTTTTGTCTATTTGATATAAATAAAGTATGGCAGGCATGACAATTGTTTAGAATTGTCTCCATGGAGATTCCAAAGGGAAGCAAGGTATTGTCTCTACAACATGGTGTATACCTTATTTGGTGAGCAATTAGGATATTTTGTAAACAATTGTTAAGAGGTTTAGTAGTTCCAATATTTGGTTGAATCGGATTGTAATTGTGTATGTGTTTTATTGCAAGTAGAAACATACATGTTTTATTTATTTATTTATTTTTTCCATTAATAAGTCAACTGACAACCACATCTATTCTACTATTTGTTTATTTTGTGTTATTTTTTGAATTTCGTCAATTTTATATTTAAATTAATATTCATCAAAATATTTTTATATTTTATTATCATTTTGATAATACTTATTATCCATTTTATTATTATCATTTTTTAGATTATATAATATGCCATATATTAATTAAATAAAAAAAATATTGTTATATTCTGTGAAAGATGTAAAGTAAGTCAAGTACAATAAATATAATTCAATTTAATAATAATAATAAATTTAAAGTATGACAATTTTAATTAAAATACAATATTTAAGACAAAGAACTTTAAATTTTGTATACACATATGTGATATTTTTCACTTTAAATCAATAGAAGATTTTTAAAAATTTAACTCAAAAGATAAGTTGGCTATATTATTAATTATTAGTTTTATATATATTTTGGTCTTTAACCAATAATATGTGATATCTTGTCTCTATATTCCAAAGTTGATGATTTAATATATATATATATATATATATATATATATTTTTGATATTTAGTTAAAATATAGATTTAAAAAATTATCATTATTGGAAAATAATAAACTAAAGAGCTTAGAGCATTTATTATATATAACTACATGGTATGATAGATAGAAGTAAGGAATTAAAAAATCAAGAAAGCAAGAAAAAAAATACTATTTCAAATACAAAACTTGATATGATGTTAAAAATAAGGTAATAATTTGATTGCACCAATTCTTTTTTATTGAAAAGACTAAGATATCTTTTATATTTCTACTTTGTTGGGGATAAAAAGATTTTAAGGACATGGCCTTGACAATATAGTCACATATAATTTTAAAAAGATAAAAGACTAAAAAAAATTATATTAATAAAAATATACTAAAAAATATATTATTGAATATAAATATTAGAAAATCTTAAGCTAAGACTAAAAATAATCTCAATCTTCTCTCTTTTTATACTAGCTAATAAAGAAGCTATGTAGAAGCTATATGAAGACCATATGGCATTTGATTAGTGTCTAAGTTTTATGATGCTTCTATTGCAGCTTTTTACATGAAAATTATTTGTAAGAAAAGCATTTATAACCACATAGTGCATCTAAAAACATCCAAAGATCTAATCTATATCTAAAAAAAAATCTTCATATTTTTTAATATATTTATACTTACTTCTACTTACTTTTAATTGTTTAAATAGTCAAGATAATTACAACAATAAGTTCTACAAAAGATACTTTAGAAGTTTTTACAAGCAATAAAATATTTTTTTTAAATTAAAAATTAATTCAATAATTTTAAAAAATTAAATATTTTAGATTATAATAAATATCTATTTATTAGAATAAATAAAAATAAATTGATATAAATTAGGTTGATATTATCTTCTTTATGATCATATTGTAGAAACTAATTTGATGTAGAGTGAAACTAGGAATATTCTTAGATGCATCATAGAGCTGTATAAATTTTTTTATATGAGATTTTAAGATCTTAAAGTTACTATAGATGTATTTTATAATTTCAGTAATTATTTTATAAAATTTAAATATATTAAGTAGATAACATCTTTTTTTTTAAATATTTTAGAAACTTCTTAGATGTAAATTGATTTGTCATAAAGATATAAAAACTTTTTATAAAATATTACTATATATAAAAACTACATATAAGTGTTTTATAATTTGGAAATTTTTTTAATAAGTATTAGGATCTTTAAGAAGCTTTATATTTTTTTCATTAAATAGTATATATGAAAAAGAAATTAAAGCCATTATTAGTCATATCAATATTTTTATATTCTCTTTTTAGTCAAAGACTCTTTAATTTTTTTGTACTTAGAAATTTCTATTCTAATATTTTTTTTAATAAAAATATATGTTTTTTTTTTTTTTTTTTTTTTTTTTTTTTTTTTTTTCCTTAGTTATATATGAATATGTTATATTTTAACAAATCTACTCAAGTTTATATATTTAATTTAGTAAAAAATTATATATATAAAAGCCATATTAAATATCAAAAATAAACTAAATAAAAAAATTTTGATTTGAAGACAACAAATTTTCCAATCTAAATAAAAAAAAAAAGACAATTAAATTTAGCCTCTATATTTTAAATCTATATAATTTTTAAGTTTATTTAAAAACATCTTATTACAACCAAAAAAAATTCAAAAGTTTGCTTGTATTGTAGATCCTATTATTTAACTATTTAAAAAGTTGGATGAATTTATTTAGACCTACCACTATAAAAAATATTGTAAACTATGAAACAAGAATATGTAGATGCTTCAATTTTAATCTTATTCCATTGACATTTGAAATTTTCCATTGACCAAAAATTATAACCAACTAATCTTTTATCCAACCAAAATATTATATTTGATAAAAAATAACTACAACTCAACTAATTATAAAGCCTTAGCTATGATATATGTTTTATAAATGTTCTACTATTATCTATTCAATAAAAAATTAGTATTTTTCTTTTTAACCTAATGGCTCTTATATACTTAATTAACAAATTCCAAACATACAAATGAGTAATTTCAAGCTTTCTTTTATTTATAAAATATGATTTTATAAAAGCTTACAAGACAAAATCAATCTATAAAATAGAAGACACTTAAACCAATCTATGCATTAAAAAAACTTTAATAAATATTTCTAACAAAAAAATTAATTTTACAAAGGTTCTATATGGAATCTAAATAGTTGGTAGATCTGTAATATTGTTTTTAATTAAGTGAAGCCTGTTAAAATATGGCTAAGTGAAAAAAATGCTATCTTAAAAAATTATTATTTTTAATATAATTCTAAATAAAATATTATATTATTAGAATACAAATTTGATTTTATAATAGGTTTTAAAACCTCCTTAGGTTAAATAAGTTATACATGAGATGCTTTGAAACTTGGTTGTTTATAGTAGAATTTATCCAATTGAATGAATTTAAAAGATACAAATTGGTTGAATTAAAACAACCAATAGAATCAACTTAATTGGCTAAAATAACCTGATTTAATTGAGTTGGAGTTAATACCTAGGTAGAGCAAGCAGTAACAATAAAGTGGATTTTATGACATAGTTATTTAAAATATTAAGAAATTTTATTTTTAAAAGTATTATAATTATAATTATATATATATATATATATATATATAAAATTGAGTGCATTACAAGATAGAATTATCTTTTGTATAGATTGGTTTTTTAAAAATATCTTGATTCAGTATATTTTAAAAAAAATTATTTAGCATCTTGATTTTTTTTGATTTGTGAGATAAGTTTTCATTCTATTATTTTATTTAGAAAGTTAGGAAGTCAAATAAGAATATCATATTATAATCCAAGATCAAACAAAGTTTTAATTTCAGAAATAACTAAAAAAGATGATTAAATCTCTCTTGAACAAATATGAATAATAAATATATAAATAAAACTCATATAATAGAGCATACAAGTAATGCACAACACCAAAGTCTATTAGTGTTGTTAGACACTATTACTCTAATTTGAAGAAAGTAGATACAACTTGATGTGAGATTCTTTTAAAAATTCACCATCTTTATGATGAAGAACAAAACTATAAAATTAAGTCTTTCAATTTGATGATTTTTAAAAAATTAGTAGAGTTTTATATATACAATTTTGACACAATAAGTTAGGCTATAAGTACTTAATAAAGTTGTTACTAATTTTTTTAAAAATTAATTGAAGATATTTAAAAAAAAAAAAAAAAAATAGAAAAAAGACTAAAACCAAACTAAAATATTATATCTTATAGATGAGACCAAGTTATTATCATCAATAAAGACACTATAAACATAGTGATGGAATTTAAAGAAATTATTAGTTAAGTACTTATAAAAGATATAAAAAAATATCAAGCAAATCATTACCAAAGTTATATTAAAGAGTTAAATATATATAAAAGCAGTAAGATTTAAGATTTCAAAAAAGAATATAAACCTCAGCTTACATTTCTTATAAGACAATACTCTTTTGCAATCATTTGTTATATTTAAGTAATTTATTTATTCAAAAATTATTACTGCCAAAATTATTATTGACAACTTTAAATATGCATATTTATATTCTAAAAACTAAAAAGACAACTTATTAAAATCTTTATAATACAATTTGAAATAATAAAATATATTTAATAAATTAATATATTCTATTAAGAATATATTTTTAATAACAAAAAAATCTATAAAAAAAATTTGATAGAAGATCAATTCAAAAAATGTCATTGTTTTAAATGTAATACAATAAAAAGAATCAACTTGTTATATATAAATTTAAATAAAGAGTTAAAATAAAAAACCTTAGTCAATCCTTAATAAAAGATAAAATAGCCCATTAATATTAATAAAATTGATTATATCTTTTAAAATAGGAAGAAACACTCAATCATTTTTTTATTTGATTAATTGAAAAATATCCTAAAATATTTTACAAAGAAGAAAACTTGACTATTGCTACATTTAATATCAACATTCAAGTTAAACAATAGATTAGCTCAAACACTGGATCTTATTATGTAGATGGAAATAAATATTAAAAAAAAAAAAAAAAAAAAAAAAAAAAAAACTTCAATACCAATACCACTTTTATCTTTATCAATAGATTTTTTAAAAAAAGAGGATATTAAATAAGAAGATTTAATATTTATAAATAATAAGGATAAAGTAACAATCTTGTAAGAGTTAAGAAAGCGCATACTAGCAAGCTAAATTATTATGTTTAATCAAATACTTGATGGGATCTCAAATAATAATTAAAAAGATAATTTTAAAAATAAAAAATATAATGATAATCAAATATAAGGCTATAAGATTAAAATCACTTTTTATATTTTAAGACTATATAAAAAAATAAATTTAAATTATATTATTATAAAAAAATAAAAATAAAGTTATAAAATCATTTATAATTATAATTAATAATTACAAAAAAAATAAAAAATAAAAAATAAAAAATAAAAAGGTATAAACTTTTAAAGCCTATAGGGAGACATTGAAGATTTGTAAAAATAAAATTTATCCTTTAACCTATAAAAGATATGAATCATAATAAAACTTTGAAGAGACAATATATTCTTGTATCACCAAATAAAAAAAAGGTATACAAATTAAATATAGATGCAAGATTAAAACTAAAATGGCTATTGCCAAATACAAAGAAACTAGAAAATCTTAAATTAAGACTAGAACATAAGAAAGGCATTGGTAAGAATAAAGAAGGCTTCATTCTTGCATCTATATGTCACGGACATATACATAGTTACCTATATGATCAGATAGAACTAGATAAAAGAAGGTAAAAGCAGGTTAATTCCATAATATCTTTAGAAAAACTTCCTAGAAACTTCATAGACGCTGCTTTGACTTTATAAGTGTGCATAGTAGACTTTTGGATTAGAAACTTGGTCAATAAGTTAGCCACATGTCGCACATGTTGGTAGCTTGAAGACCAAGCTAAATACGTGGCGAACATATAGAAAACTTGTCCTACAAGTTCGACATGTGTCTTGCAACTTGGACACGTGTCTTGTAAATTGGATACGTGTTGGAGGTCCTATAGAACGTCGCCACTTAGCTCTTAGGTAGATAGTATAAATAGAGACAAGAGTGAAGCCTTCTTCACTCTTGTCAACTCCTTTCTTGTTTCCAGTCTAGTTCAAGAGTCTCTAGTTTTATTGTCTTTTGACATTAGCCATTCCAGTTTCTTTTTAATACATATACTTCTTTATATTTATTTCTTTGAGAGAGGTTTCACTTGTTTATTTGATTTCATCCAGTTATTGTCTTTGACAGATTGACAAGAGTATACATACAGTATCAGAGCTTTGTCTTTTCTTGATTAAGAGTGGATTACCCCTTTCTCTTGATAAGACATAAGCATATTAGAAGTTGTGGAGTACCCACTTCTAAACTGATATTGTTTCTAGAATTTTTTTTCTTTTGAGTGTGTGTTCCGTATTTCTTGAAGTAAGAGTAGACATCTTCCTTTCTATTATATTATCATGGCAGAGCTTGCGGAAATGAAGAGTGCAATGGCACAAATGCAAGAGCAAATGAGAGAACTAATGCTTGCAATGCATCAACTCAGTTTACCACCACAAGAAGCATCAAGATTAGCAGGAAGTGAAGATGTAGAGATGGTTGGAGCTACGTCAATATCTACACCAAACCATGCTACCTCACCGATGATGGAGCACCGTTCAAACGTTAGAGAACCAAAAATCAGTTTGCCTGAGAAGTTTGATGGCACAAGATCTAAGTTTCGAGGATTCATCAATCAGGTACAACTGGTGATCAAACTTCAACCTCAGAGTTATCCTACGCAAGGATCTCAAGTTAGGTTTATTGGAACGTTATTTTCGGGCCCTGCCTTATCGAGGATTTTCATCTTTTCTTGAACGACGTGATCCAATATTGGATAATTTGGAGGCATTTTTTGCGGAATTTCGATCGATGTATGGAGAACATGATGCAATTCGTGTTGCAACCAAGAAGATTCGCATCCTACGACAAGGCCATCGATCAATGTCATTATACGCTTCACAATTTTGACAACTAGTGACCGACATCAAGTGGGACGATGCTGCACTCATCAGTCAATTTCTCTACGGATTACAATATGAGGTAAAAAAGTTAATGCTCAATTTATCCGATCCTCAGACATTGAGTCAAGCAATTGATTTTGCTGTAAAGTGTGACAATCGACTTTTTGAGTTTCGATCCGAGAGTCATATAAGGGAGCCTCAACGTTATTATTCAATGGCAATATCAACATCCTTACAAAACGTACATTCGGAAGTAGAAGACATGCAAATTGATGCGGTACATTTTAAACCTCTTACTGAACAAGAAAAGATTCGTCGTCGTCAAGAAGGATTGTGTTTATATTGTGGAGAACCTAAGCACATTGCTCAACATTGTCCAAAGAAACGTCGCAACTACAAAATGAGGAGTACGGCTGTCAAAGAAGACATCATGTCGGAAAACGAATTTATCCAACTATAATAGGGACCATGCAGCTGGAACCCTGTACAATTCCTAGTAAAGGTCCTATTCTCTCCTCACAACCCTCTCCTTATTTTATGATAGATGTATATTTAGGACCAAAAAATTACACAGCCTCTGTCTTATTAGATTCAGGAGCCTCAGCATGTTTTTTTAGATGAACAATTTGTTAAGAATCGTAAAATACCTTTAGTACAGAAACCTAAACCCGTACATGTAGAAGTCATAGATGGTCGCCCATTGTCCTCAAGAGATATAACTCATGAAACCCGTCCTATAAAAATAACAATAGATGGTCATAATAGCTATGTAACCTTTAACATAATTAAATCTCTGTCTAATCCAGTTATTCTAGGTTTGTCATGGCTAGAAAAATATAATCCTCAAATAGATTGGAATTCTCGTAGACTTGACTTTTCCTAGGATATTATTAAACATCCTACCGATCCAGTAAAAAGCTACAAGCCTGGTACAGTAAAACTTGTACTAATAGGTGCAAAAGCTTTTATACACACAGCAAAAGAAGGACCAACTTTTGCTATTTACGCAACACCCATTTCTGATAGTGGAAAGGCTTCAAGTGGCATTCTAAGCCAATACCGAGACTATCAAGATGTTTTTGAGAAGAAGAATGCTGATATTTTTCCGGAGCATCGTCCATATGATTATTCGATTGATCTCAAAGAGGGATCTCAGCCTCCTTTTGGACCAATCTATAATTTATCACAAAATGAGTTGGCTGAACTCAAGGAGTATATTGAAGAGAATCTGGCCAAGAACTTCATACGCCATTCCAAATTTCCTGCAGGAGCTCCAATTCTATTTGTGAAGAAAAAAGATGGATCATTACGAATGTGTGTGGATTATCGGGGACTTAACAAGATCACTATCAAGAACAGGTATCCACTACCTTTAATCTCTGGACTTCTTGATCAACTGAATCAAGCTAAGATCTATACAAAAATAGATCTACGAAGAGCATACAACTTGGTTCGCATTAAAGAAGGAGATGAATGGAAAACTGCATTTTGAACAAGGTATGGACATTTCGAATATAATGTTATGCCTTTTGGATTCACAAATGCACCAGCTGTTTTCCAACATCTCATGAATGATGTTTTTCATGAATTCTTAGATGATTTTGTTGTCTGCTATCTAGACGACATTTTAATCTAATCTAAGAACGTAGAAGAGTATGAAACACATGTTCGTCATGTCTTACAAAAACTCAGAGAAACATGATCGTATGCCAAGATGGAAAAGTGTGTATTTTACACTACTCAAGTTGACTTCTTAGGATATATCATCTCGAATGATGGCCTCATGATGGATCCTAAGAAAGTCCAAATAATCATGGATTGGAAGATTTCAAAAACAGTAAGGGATGTACAATATTTTTTAAGATTTGCCAATTACTATCGAATCTTCATCAAGAACTTCTCTCAAGTTGCAGCCCCACTTACACGTTTGACTTGTAAGGACAAGCTCGAGTGGAATAAAGAAGCAGAAGCATCATTTGAAGCTTTGAAGATAGCTTTTACTTCTGCACCAATCTTGTATCGCGTTGATTTTTCCAAGGCATTCTTTATGGAAACAGATGCATCAGACTTTGCTTTGGGCGCAATATTATCACAAATGGGAATAGATGACAAACTCCATCCAATAGCTTTCTATTCCAGGAAATTTTCGACAGCAGAGATCAACTACAAAATCCACAATAAAGAACTTCTCGCAATTGTGGATTCTTTTCAAGAATGGCGTCATTATCTAGAAGGTGCTTCTAGTCCAGTCACCGTGTATACGGTGTCATGTTGTGGTTCGGCTACTATGTGAAAAAATTGTACATGTATATTTAATGTACAATTTACTACTTAGCTAAATGAAAGTCATATCAGTGGATTTTATTAGTTATAGGATGTGATTAGGTTGCTAGTTTAGAAAGGATCTATTAAAAGGATTATTATTAAGGTTTATACAACCTTATTTTTTTTTAATAGTGACTTTTGAAGTTAATTTTATATGGAAAATAACTTGTATATATCTTAAGTCACCTATGTTAAACATTGGTGATCCTTAAGATTTTATTTACTTCTTTTATTTGGTGCTTAAAGCACCAAGTATGTAAATCTTATAAGAAGAAGGGTTAGAAAAGGGTTTTTAGTGTAAAAAAGGTAGTTTGGCCATCCATGTGGATGAATAGAGGTGGATGATAGAAATCTCTATTCTAATTGGCCAAAAATCATGCCCAATGGGCTTCAAGGAGGCTGCCCGAGGGTTTATTAGGAGTTAGGGTTTGTTTTTCGAAAGGAGTCGAACATCAGAGGCAAGGGTCATCAGGTTTAGGTTTTTTGGGTATGGTTTAGGTGCAAATCTTGCATGATTTGGACTTTTAATGAAGAAGTTATAGGCACTCAAAGTTAGGGTGTTGATTTTGGACCTACTGTCACTCTTTTGGGTATATCTCGTGCCTACAGAAAGCAATCAAAGATCGGCGACTGAGGTTGGAAAGCGCACTTTCTTGGCTACACTTTTCATGTACATCTTGATAAAATCTAAGCTAGAGTCAAGGAGATATTGCGAGTTGAAGTCAGTGCTTGTAAGCTAAAAGCAGTAAGTGACTCTACTTAACTAGCAGTTACAATTTGAGCTATATCTTAGTCAATTTGATATATTTTTGGCTCAAAATGTTCAGGAGTATATATGTTTATGTCATAAGAGTATGTGCAAAATTTTTGTGGCATTAGGGTTTTGGGTTTGTGAGATATAGAGAAAATAGTGCTCAGGTGTCTCTGAGCTAGGGTTTTAAGCACCTGCTAGGGGTTTTGAGATATCAAACGATCGGAAGTATATTTGCGGTTGAATTTTTTTGTGGTAAAGCTTAAAGATGAATTCTACCTTGCCTGAAAGTTTGAAGAAAACTGAACGGCAGGATCAGAAGATATGATTTTCTAAAGTTCGGGAAGAATAACATCCTTTGCGGGAAAATATATTTTTAAGGGTTTTTGTTGCAAATTTGGACTTTTGTGCATACTAAAGGTGTTTTTGGGAGCCAAGACTTTATGGAGGTGTAAAAGGTGGATGTATAGAGCCATGATATGATTTTGATATATAGATGAGTCTTTAAAAGGTTTTTAAGGATTTTCTACATATCATAGAGAAAACTTATGTACAAACCTACTTAAAAATAAGAGGTTTTAATCATACAAAATCTTTTTCTTATATTATCGTGTGTATTTGTCCTTCTTATTAAGGACAAATAACTCATTAGAGTTTAGCCAATAAATATTAAGTAAAATTCTCTACAGCTAGGTACCCGGTGTATTCTTAGATAGAAGTTCACGCCACGTGACAACGGATCACAAGAACCTCAAGTATTTCATGTCAGCACGCGTGTTGAATCGTCGTCAAGCTTGTTGGAGTATGTCTCTATCAAGATTCAAGTTCATTATTACATATCGGCCAGGAAAACAACAAGGTCTGTCCGATGCACTTTCTAGACGTTCTTATCTTGCACCAAAAAAAGGAGATGCAGCTTTTGATCAACAAAGAACGACTCTCTTGAAGCTAGAGCAATTTCATCTTTGGGCAACGAAATCAACATTAACTATTGATTCAACTTTTCTCAAGCAAGTCCAGTTAAGTATGTCCTCAGATCCTCTTATTCATGAAATTAAGAATAATTCTTCTAAGTCTCATGATATTTTGAAGTTTGAGTTCAAGAAAAATCTACTCTATTTCGAAGGGCGCTTATATGTTCCAGAAGGTGAAGCACGATTACGTGTTCTTCAAGCTCGTCATGACTTCCCGGCAGCAGGACATTTTGGGTATAATAAGACTCTAGAGTTGATATCTAGAGATTTTTGGTGGCCTCAAATGTGGGAAGGAGTCAAAGATTTTGTAAAAACATGTGATGTTTGTTCAAGATCAAAAACTCCTCGCCACCGACCCTACGGACTTCTTCAGCCATTACCCATTCCAGAACAACCATGGTCTTCTGTGTCTATGGATTTTATCACGGATCTTCCAAACTCAGGTTCTTATGACTCTATATTCGTGATAGTAGATCGTTTCACTAAGATGGCACATTTTATACCATGTAAAAAATCTATCACAGGCAAAAAAACAGCTAAGCTTTTCCTTGACAATATCTATCGCTATCATGGATTACCTAAGGAGATTATATCGGATAGGGGAACTCAGTTTGTATCGAGATTTTGGAGAACGCTTTTCAAGATTCTAAAGGTGGATATAAAGCTATCTTCAGCTTTCCATCCTCAAACTGATGGACAAACGGAGCGCGTAAATCAAGTCTTGGAACAGTATTTGAGATGTACCATCAACTACCAACAAGATGATTGGACAACTCTTTTACCATTGGCAGAGTTTGCTTATAATAATACGGTACATTCTTCTACACAACAAACACCTTTCTTTGCCAATTATGGTTACCATCCACGACTTGATACTTTTGACTATTCGAAAGTTGACAATCCTGCGGCGGAAGATTTGGTAAATCATTTGTCAGAACTACATACAACAATGAAGGCACAATTAAAGGAAGCTCAAGAATGACAAAAGATAAACGTTGATGCGTATCGAAAGGAACAACCATAACTCAACGTAGGCGACAAGGTATGGCTACTTCGTCGTAATATCAAGACTACGTGATCTTGTGACAAGTTGGACTATCGTAAGCTTGGACCTTTTCGTATTTCTGAACAAATTAATCAAGTTGCATATCGATTACGCCTACCAAAGTCTATGAAGATCCACCCTGTATTCCACGTGTCTCTTCTTGAACCATATAAGACAATGAACATACCAAGAAGAAGACAAGTGCCACCTCCTCCTATAGAAGTGAACAATAATGACAAATTTGAAGTAGAAGAAGTCTTAGATTCAAGGCGGCGCCAAAATAGGTTGGAATATCTTGTTCATTGGCACGGATACGATATTAGTGAGCGCACATGGGAACCAGCAAAAAATCTGGCGAATGCAGCGAGGAAGGTGGAGACCTTTCATCAACAACATCCATCGAAACCAAGATGAAGACTTTCCCTATAAAAGAAATAAGATGTAGGCAAGATAACATTCAACTTTCTATCCTTGTTTGTAGCTTCTTTGTATTTTGTGACGCTAAGGAGATGGAGAATCAACAGCCAGCGGATTTGACTCAAGAGCCTTCATTTGCTGACCTATCGGACGAGACATTGCGACTGTCACAACCCTCAAGACGACGCAACCGAGATGAAGATCTTCAAGAACGACATGTTCTTCCTCGAATAGATGGCGAGATACAACGTGTTTGGTATCATGACCTTGGAAGAGATTCTCGATGTTTGGTGATTTTATTGGAGATAGAAACAACTCCTGACGGTGTTCCAGATGTGACATTTGAAGGAAGTTATGAAGGTCACAACAATGATCAAATAACAGGGTGGTCTTCTCGCCCTGGAATGGGACACTATCGATGGCTGAGAGGACCCATCAATTACCTTCGAAGAGAACAAAGATCAGAGTATGTGGCAAATACTATTCGCCGCATCTTAGACTTTCTACACATGTAATCACCGCTCCTCGTGGAACTCGTCCTTTAAAGGGGGGATAATGTCACGGACATATACATAGTTACCTATATGATCAGATAGAACTAGATAAAAGAAGGTAAAAGCAGGTTAATTCCATAATATCTTTAGAAAAACTTCCTAGAAACTTCATAGACGCTGCTTTGACTTTATAAGTGTCCATAGTAGACTTTTGGATTAGAAACTTGGTCAATAAGTTAGCCACATGTCGCACATGTTGGTAGCTTGAAGACCAAGCTAAATACGTGGCGAACATATAGGAAACTTGCCCTGCAAGTTCGACACGTGTCTTGCAACTTGGACATGTCTTGCAACTTGGACACGTGTCTTGTAAATTGGATACGTGTTGGAGGTCCTATAGAACGTCGCCACTTGGCTCTTAGGTAGATAGTATAAATAGAGACAAGAGTGAAGCCTTCTTCACTCTTGTCAACTCCTTTCTTGTTTCCAGTCTAGTTCAAGAGTCTCTAGTTTTCTTGTCTTTTGGCATTAGCCATTCCAGTTTCTTTTTAATACATATACTTCTTTATATTTATTTCTTTGAGAGAGGTTTCACTTGTTTATTTGATTTCATCCAGTTATTGTCCTTGATACTATATATATTATCTAAGTAAAGAGCTACATGGCAAAGCTTTATAGGCCACATGACACAAATCTAATTTATAAGACAAGTTTTTGATATGTGCACTACATGACCAACTTGTAATATAAGTGGCCAATATATGCAACATGTGGCCAACTTGTTGCCTAAGTTTTCAACCTACCAATTATCTACAAACATTTGTAAAGTCAAATCCATATCTGCATAGCTTCTAAAGAGCTTTTTAACAAGATATTAATAATTTAATATACTTTTATTTACTTCTATGTAATTTTACTTATTCATATTTATCAAGTAAATATATTAATAAATATAGATATTTTTAATATTACCTCCTCTTCTAAATAGCAAGTTTTATGAAGAGTTATCTAATTGCTTCATAAGTTAATAAAGTCTAAGATCCGTTAAATAATATTGGCAACAAATTTTGATCTTTGTTTTGCACAAAAGAGGTTAATAGGTTCTTTTAACCATGAATAATTCCCTATATTAAGCTGAGATGATTACCTAATAATTTGATCATTATTGAGGCCTTCATAACTACCTTCAAACAACACATTTTGTATTCTATCAAGTGTAGTATCTACCTCTAATAGTATCACTAAGCATTAGAAGTTTCTTCAAAGATTGTGGTGTCTAATGTATTATATTTTGCCATCTATTTGAGGAAGAATATGTCTCTTTTGAGGATCTTCATCACAATTGTGATATTTTCTAGGTTGAAACAATCTAAATGCTTCATCTAACAATTTTATAAATGACAATTTTTGAAATGAATTTTTTGGTTGTTGGTTTTTTATGTTTGCAAAGAAATTCTATAAGTTGATTTTTAAACTTTTTTCTCTTTAGTTTATACCATCTTGTTGTCAAAAGTTAGTCCTTAGTTTTTATAGATATTATCAGTGAAAAGCAAAGACAAGTTTTAATATATTTATTAGATTCTCACATAGCTTCCATGTGTATTCACTAATATCCATGTTAATGTAGAAGATATTTTAATTTTTTTTAGCACTACTTTAAATCTAAAATTTCTTTTATTTTAAATTCTTGGTTGGTACCTATTTCAATAAGAGGTGGTGGTGATTTTTTTTTTTTTTTTTAAATATTGATTGCCATGTAAGGCTAAAAAAGACACACGTAGAATATAAGATGTATCTTTATTAGTAGTGGTAATTATAATTAATATGCTATTAGATTAATTTACTTTTAGATAACAAATGGATCAAGCCTTCAATAATCCAATTCGTTACATGGTTAATTAGTCTTAATATTACAAAAAAATAATCATATTTTATTACCAACTTTGAATGAAGGTTGTTCTTTTTTAAGAATATTTACATTAACATTTTATTATTTGTGAGTTTTCTTTAATTATATCTTTATTGTTATGTGAAGCTCTTCCATTCTATTTGTTAAATTTTTTGTTATTGGATTTTTAACTTTTGAAAATATCAAATCATAGATAGTAACCATAATTGGTAAAAAATAGAATTATTGAGTAAAAGAATGTATTATATTATCACATGAAAATTTTCCTAATGGTGAGAGACTTATTCAATTGTCTTAGTGATAGTTGATGGTACATTGCAAATATTATTTTAATACTCGATTTACATGTTTTGTGTGACCATTAGTTTAAAAATAAAAAAGTGAAGATAACTTGATATCAACTTTTAATATATTGTATAGTGTCTTTCAAAAGCTTGATATAAACTAAAATATACAATCAAATATAATTTCACTTGGAAGTCCATGGTATCAATAAATATTATTCAAGAAGAATTTAGCTATTAAATATTTTTAGTATAAAATATAATCATTTGTTTAATATATTTTAAATAAATCAAAAAAAGTTTTAGGCTTACATTGTTCTAAGAATAAGTCTTTTAGAACAAACACAAAATTCTTAATTGTAATCTAAATACTCTTAGGAGACAAATAAAATAAAAAAATTTTAAATTTTACCACTACTTGTAATAATAAAATATTTATTTAATAAGAATAAAATAACCACATATATACTAAAAAAAATTCATCTACTAAAAATTTTATTTGAATTTCTTTTGTCCTACATATAGTTGTTCAATTTACCATTCCTACATGTATATATTTTTAATTTTATTTTCATTCTTCAAAGGTTTTGTTTAAATTTCCTAAGCTTTCATTAAGATTCCTCAACTCACCGTTCTTCAAAATCTCTTTCTCATAATCATTCAATTTGCCCTTAGCTTATAAGTTTATTTTCCAAGAGCACTTTGTGCTTCAAATTAAGAATAAATTCACTCTTTTTACATTGATACTACTAGCTCTCTTCTAACATCTTGTTGACTTCTTTGTGCATTGTTTTGTATTGAAATTAAAATATTAAACCACCTATCTACTATTACATCTTTCATAATCATCTTCTTGTTGGACTATTTTTCTTTCTATTGGGATGATATGAATCATCCAAATCTAATATCAATAAAATATTAATACAATACAAGAATCAATCTTATTCCTTTTTAATCTATATTCTGCCTTTTATGAATGCTTTATTAATTTTTTGAACACATAGTTTTCTTAATTGCATCATTCTTGTTTAGTTGCCTTAACTTCTAATTTTGCATAGACCTTTCTGTGATTTAGATATAACTCCTCTTTGTTACTATCTTATTGGACATAATAGATTATGTTTGCTGCTCCACCTCTTTGTTTCTCCTCAAATTTTTCCTTGGTGTTGCCATCGTTTCTATGATGGTTATATATATTTTCATGAATTCACATTGCTTTATTGATTGCTATAGCATATTTCTTTTTATTACTCTTCTTGGCTATATTGTTGAACATTATATTCACTTTTACTATTAAATTCCGCACAAATTGCCAATCTTGCTTTTCAACTTTAGATTTCTTCTGCGCCATTTGCACTGCAATTGTTTAGTTGTTTATAGATTATTGCTTGATTAAGTTAATCTTGTTATGATCAAAAAAAAAATTTTGTTCTGCCAATGTTTATCCTCATATCTTCAATTGATTTTCCTTTGTTCTGGTATTCTTAATCGTTCTTCCACAATAGGCTGCCATTTTGCTAATTTTGCATTGATTTCACTTCTTATCTCATTTGTTTGGTTTTTTTCTTTCCAACATTGGTTCTAGTTACTTTATACTTCTGCCACTTTGTTGCATTGCTATTGGTTTTGATTGTGACTTGTTCTTGGTTTCAATTTTACTAATTCAGTCTTTGCCCTTTGTTACTATTGCCTACACTTCCTCTACTTCTTCTTATTTGTGTCTATTTTGTGCTACTTTTAATTTTCCTTCTGGCAAAGAATGGTGCTCTTACAAAATCCTTGCAAAGAAGCTTTCTTGTAATGGTTTCTTGATTACATTCTGCACTACACAAACTTGTCACTACACACACCAAATTCCTTTCATTCCAAATACACATGCTCTTGAGGAAAAGAAAAGAAAAGAAAAGAAAAGAAATCCGCTCATGCCAAGCTTGCTGCTACCTCTTTATGGTTTCTATTTTACAAAATATTCTATTTTATACATTGATTTTGATTCTGTGTTGACATCTTCTTAAGAATTTTTTTTACAATATAATTTTCTTAAATAGTTTGTCAAAATCCTTTTCTACTATGTTGCTCCAACAATCCATATCTTTTTTACAACAAAATTGTATTACATTTAAAAAATTAAACAATATAATTAAATATAATATAATTTTATTGTAGGATATTTGTATAAACTGTACACCATGTAATATTTTAATTTGGATATATATATTTTTAATTTTCTTCATATAATAAAAATTTTACATTACAACAATAGCATATCTAATGTCTTTGAAGATTTTATATATTTTTTATTATATTAGTCAAAAATTACAAGATTATTTAAATTTTTATTAATAATAGAAATTATTATATTATTTTAACCTTGTACAACTACTTCTATTGGTAGAATTTCATAGGTGATATCTTTGGAAGATAAGTGTTTATCATTTATGACTTCTACATATACAAGTTGAATGCATTAAGAATAATACACTTTAATGTTTTAGAATTCTAGTATGAATATTAAATTAATCACTAAGCTTGTTAAAGACAATACATTTTCTATAAAATTCTATTAAATAAATAAATAAAAATTTAAAAATATTATATAATATGTTAATCTAATTTATTTTAGTATTTTTTAAATTAAAATATATAAATAATATTTTTTTAAAAAAATTATCAATTTTAACACAATTTTATGAATTATAAACCATTTTATTAATATATAATAAATAATATATGATATTTAATTCTAAAAATCTATTGATTTTCAAATTTTACAAATTAGAATATATATATATATATATATATATATATATATATAATCATATTCCAGTTTATAATTGATATTTTATATTAAAAATTTAATCCTTTCATTTATAATTTTATTACAAGATGGTTTTAATGTTCCATATTCTTCCTTTTTAATTACTAATTCGAATAATTCATATATATTTTAAAGTTTATTGTTAAGAATAAATTTGGTACATCATTACAAGCCATTCCTTGTTATTTAAGAAGTGCTATTTTTATATGCTACTATTAATTTAAACCTCATAAATTTGTTTTTTATTTTATGGATTATAAAAAACAATAAATTATCCATGTCGAAATATGGAAGGAAAAAAAAAGTATTCAGTTCTTACATTAAGGAAAAGCAAAGTTCAAAATTGTAGAATTTAATATTTATGTCTTTTATCTTTGATTTGACCGCCATGCATTCATGATCTCTTCACTACAAGTTTCACATTCACCTTTTACAACTTTAGATAGCAATGTACAAAGTCTAGTACACCTTTAGTCATCTCATGCCTTTCCACTTGCCGTGCATTTCTCAAACTATATTTGCCTTTGATTCTCACACAACAAGGACAGGTAATAATTGCACCTTTTGTGGTGAGATGTCCAAATCCACCAAAAGCTACCCATTTCCAACACTTCAATTCAACTCTGCACATACTAAACACCGACTAAAAAAACTTCATGGTTCCAACTATTACAATAAACCTTTCAGAACACTCACTCATATACACTCTCCACACATCAACATGACATAAAATAAAACAATTGCTGTTATTACTATCATTATTTCCTTATCTTAGAATCTGTTCTTTTCAAAAAATTACTTGATGGGTACACACACACTATCATCATCCATCCTTTCTTCCTTTCCTTGCTTCAAATACCTCAAACCTTCTACAAAACCACCATTTCTGTGAAAAACATCAACTCTCAATTCATTCATGAGAATTTGGAGTTAGAAAGTGTTGGGTGGAAGCACACCTTGTGTGTGTGTGTGTGTGTGTGAAGGTGGGTGGGTGGGTGTTTGTGAGAGTGGCATCGAAGCTGCGTGGAAAACGAGGCGAGAAAGCTTTGTCGAGGAGAAAAGCTGCAGCACACAAGCGGCAAGCACCTATTCTGATCGGCTTCATCACAAGGTGGGTCCAGCAAGATCGCACAAGGTGGAAGACCCACCTTGCAACACACAAACAAATAAATAAATAATTTAAAAAAACGAGATGGAAGGTTCACAGATCTTGTCTAGTTGGCGCATGGAGACTGGGCAGCGATCAGCATCGCAATGCGCAAGATGAGTGAGTGAGCGAGTGGATGAGTAGGTGGGTTTCATGCCGTTTGGTGCAGGACGTCAATCTTCAAGTTCTGCGCAGCATGCGACGACACCTGTGACGATGCTTGTGCTCCGATTATCTTGCCGTGGTTTGACACGGCGGTGCCGTCCAGAACTGCTACCGACATGGGACAAGAGAGAGTGAGCCACGAGCAAGAGGCTCGTGCGAGAAGCGGCAGCGTGCAGAGTGTTTACGTTTATGGGTGTCATCCCCAACATGCGGGTCATGCGCGACGGTTGTGGATTCATGACATGAGTCTTCGAACAACGTTGCCATCCAGCAGCGGGGAAAATGCAGGAGCTTGTCAATCAATGCTAGGGGAAGTGGTTTTAGGGTGTGCGTCATGGGGAGCCGTTAACTGACCTCTATCTGTTTATAATTCAACGGTAAGGTAACTCTGCTTCTTCTTCAACTTCATGTTGCCAAGTGATGGTTCCAGAGTGACGAATTTGTGCTGTTGGGTAGCTGGAAGACTAACTACGAACAGTGAGTTCCTTGATAGTATATGGGGCAAATTTGCTTAGCGGTGAACTCTGGGACTCTTTCTTGACAAGTTAAACTCCGCTAAAGATCATTGGACGTTGAGTCAGTGGGAGGGATAAGACGGTGATGAGATCGTTGCTGGATGAGAATGTGGTGCGAGATTGAAGCTCAGGTCAGCAACCGCATGCACAGTTGTGCGTTTCACGGTGGTGGCGTGATTGGTCCTTTGTTTTGTTCCCCATTCTTCATAAGCTAAACCGCTGCATTATCGGGGAAGATGATACGTGAAATGCTTAAACATCTTCTCCGATAATGCAGTGGTTGAGTTTATAGTATGTGGAAGTCCAAGTGCATTTCATCCTCACAACAATGTAACAACACATACTTCTATCTGCTCTTGTGATATCCCTTTCTTTCCTTAAATTTTTTTTTTTAATCATGATCTGTACTTCCTCACATTTTTATTTTTATGTTTTCTCTTTAATGAACATGTTGTGTAGATAGTCACTGTTAGCGTTTTACTTAAGTTTAAGTTCAGTTAATCCAGAAATGAAATGGACGCTCCGAGAAGAAAACAGAACACAGGTTGTTACGGTTTAATCTAACCTCTTACCTTACAACCATTTCTGTGTCAGTCAGGGTGCCCAAAAATTACATACACTCAGTTTTTTTTTTTTTTTTTTTTTTTTCATGACCTTGGCACATTGTACGAATTAATATTAGTTTTTATAAATTCTCTGTGCGGTGTTCATGAATAATAGATTTAACTATTCTCCTTCTTTTTTTCTTTAATTCTGTGTTCATTTTGAATTAAGTGTGAGAAATGTAATCTGACAAACTATATTAAGAAAATATGTACTCTTACTCTGAAACTTGGTAATGCTTTCCACGAAGTTTTTCACGACACAAATGTGTAATGCAGATATATATATATATATATATATATATATATGTGAAAGCATCTGCATGAATGAAAATGTCATTTCTTTTACTCAACTCAGACGGGATTCCTAAACCCCAATTCTAAACCCTAAACCATCATGAATCGAATTCAAGGATCAAACATTAGACAAGCTTTGTGTGAAAGCTACCTAGATCTTCAGGCATAGGTTTTGTGTTATACGGATTTCATATGTGTATGTGTGTATATATATGTGTGTATAAATATATATATATATATATATATATATATATAATTTTTAAACAAGTTCTGAGTATAATCTTCATTATTTTGCATTTACACCACTGTAGTTTTGTAAATACTCTCCCACACTAATAACCTTAATGGATTTCATCTTTATAAATCAAGCAAGGATTTAGTTGTATCTGTACAAATTTCGTCAATTGCCCTAGCATAGTTTTTTTTGTTTTCTTAACCTATCTTATTTTAAAGTGTGATGAGGACTTTGCTCAAGATGTCGTTTTTCATTTTCATTCTGTGTAGTATTAGTTCCTTCTATTCTGAAATATCATCAAGTATGAAATAATCGAAGGCTTTTTTCAATAAAGACCACTGAAAAGGTTGCTTAAATTAGTGAATCATGTCAAGAAGTTTGAAGCAAATTTGAAACTATATTTTTGTGATTTCATGTTTTCAAATATGAAAGTGTATAGTTTTATCTAATTATTTCTTTTAAATATAAAGTAAAAATACATAAATAAAATAAAAAACTGATTTTCACTCCTTCCATCTGTTACTTACCACAAAATATTATTTTTTTGTCATTCATACAAACATATGATTTCAAGATTTAGCACAAAATAATTTGATATATATATATATATGTGTGAATATTAGCTATAATAAATAATGACTTAATTAATAAAATAAAAACTCTTCAAATGGTTGTAACAAAAATTCTAAAATACTATCACATTAGACATATGATGTTGAATATTTTTTGTTTTGTTTTATATTAAGAGATTTCTTTTAAATGCACCTATATATAAAAAAAAGATATTTGTTAGATAAAAAATGCAACTAACTATATTATCTTTTTTTATCTATGAACAAATATCTTTTTTTTATATATGAACCTCTAACAAATTCTTCTCTAAAAATTTTAAATTCTATTAGAAGAATTTTTATATTTATTTTAAAGAATTCAATATAGAATAATTTATTAAAATATTGATCCAATATTACTTGTGTGTTATTATTAATACAAGATTTGTGTATTTATTCTTCAAATAAATTTTGATAAATAAGGATTATAATAAATATAAATATATTATTAAAAAATTACCAAAGTTTTAAAGTCACTTTTGATTTATTATTTAATAATTATGAATATTATTTAATATAAATGTAGATAAAAAAAGATAATATAGATAATTTCTGTTCCACTAAAAGAATCTAATATTAAAAAATTTATAAAAATAAATTATTATTATTCTAATTTTAAATATGTTGTTTTAAATATAATAATATTTGTCTAATATTTGTCTAACTTAGATAAGCACACTCTCACCTATAAAATATTTATATACTGTTTTGACTGCATGTTCACTTTTATCTAATATAATCCTCAAAAAGGGCACATAGCATATAATATGATGGTATTGTAGCAAATGGATTCAAGAATTTAAAAAAATCTGTTCATATTTGTGTAAAAATTATAACACCTATTAACCAAACAATCTTTGTTAACCAAACAATCTTTGTTAACCAAACAAACTTATTAACCAAACAATCTTTGTTAGAAAAATTGTATCTCTTATATTCTTGTTGTAATCTTCTAATAAAATTTGGTTCTTTTTATGTATTTTTAAAAATTATATATTAAAAAATTATATTATATATATATACACACATATATTTTTGTCACATAAAAATAACTTTAAAATATATTTAAATATTTCATAAATTATAGAATATTTTCTTATAAACATATATTTAAAATTGATAAATGAATATTGAATTATAAGAGATATCTAATACTCTATGTGCTTTTAAATATTTTCTTAAAGTATACAATGGTTTTTTTGTTAAGATTTAAAGATGGTTGCACTTTATATGTAGAGTTAAAAAATTTGAAGAATTTACACTTCAATAATACTAAGTGAACAAGTGTTTGGTAAAATATTTTATAAAATATTATATAAAATATATAGGTTCTAAAAGTAATTTTAATCTTATTTGTGCTTTAATTTAGTTTTAAAATTATTTTAAGATTTAAAAAAAGTGTCAAAGATATCCTACAATTATATAGCATACAACTAGTCTTATGAAATTTTTATCCTTATTATCAATAATCAATATTTAGATAAGTTATATAGTTGAATATAAAATATGTATTAATTTTTTTGATTTGAGAGATTTAAATAGTATTAATTTTTTATATTAATAGAGTTTTTAAATTTATCTTGTATGTGTAATTTTTTTGTTGTTATTTGTCTTCTTATTAGCCTAAGATCTCAAATATCCAAATGTTACTACATTATATTATTATGTTTCTTGCAAAAAAATAGTCAATTAATATATATAGGATATTGCTAATGCCATCATAATTTTTGCTACTACCACCACAACTTATTCTTATTAACTTTTTAATTATATTTTTATTAAAATTAATTTTATTTTCTATATAAAAAATAAGATATATTAAAAATATAAATAGAATTTTTTATTGGAATAAAAAAACTAAAAAAATATGTCAAGTAGGTGGCAAGTTATGGCGGTAGTAGCAAAAAATTTAGTGGTATTAGTAACATCCAAAATATATATATATATATATATATATATATATATAAATAATAAATAATATCATGTTTAAAAATTGAATATTTTTTAGCAATTCAAAAATATAAAGAGAAAGAAAAAAAAATGGATGTTAAAATTGTAATTATAAATTTATTATTAAAATAATTATTTATATTTAAGATTTATATTGAATATAAATATCCTAAAAATTAACTATTTTAATTTATAATAGAATTATTTTATTTAACATTATAATATTTTAAGCACATATAATTATGGCCTTATATGTCTCACCTATTACATAACTTATATTAATCTCTTATTTATTTTTAGGCTCACATTCTAATTGCTTAGCAAAAATTAGACATAATTTTTTTAAAATTTAAATAGAATTAGTGAATTTACAACAAGTTATTTGTACATGCTATTTAAAAATAGATATATATTTTTTTAAAAGACATATTTTTGGAATTATATAACAATAATGTATTATATCATGTCATATATATTTAATTTTTTATTCTTGGTTATATTGGTGATTTTACTTTTAGAAGTATATAATTGTCATATGCATCATATATATGTAGTGAAAAGACCTGAGATGTTCTACATGATTTGTAAAAGACAAAAATTCTTAAAAATTCTTAAGAAAAAAAATAATACAATGACATCCCTAGTTATTTATATAATTCCTTTTACAAGTGAGATCTAACCAAGTGGTAGTTGGTTTAAATTTTTTTTTAAATAATTTAATACTTGATATTTACAAATAATAGATTTAAGTTGCAATTGCATCAAAAACCACATGTTCTTACTATATATTTATGAAGAGGTGGAATAAGTAAGCACCTACACATTATTTACAAGCTTAAAAATTAGATCTTTGTAATCTTCTGCTCTTTAAAATTTTCTACTATAATAGACCTTAATTTTATTATATTTTGTATTAATAGATGCATCAAGTTCTATTGCCACCACTATTATAAAGATCAGTTTGTTGGTTTTATCAGTTTATAATCATAACTAATTAACAACAAGAATAAATGTTTAAACTATTATTTTTGAAATTTATTGGCATAAGTTCTCTTAAAACTTACACACAATTTGATAATGCTTCATTTATCTAATGCAAGAGTAGATATTCATCTCTATGTACCTATTTTTATTTATTTCAATGTTTACTTGATTGAAATTAGTAAATTATTAAAAAAAGGGTCCAAACATATGTTTTTTACTTTAGAAGTTTAAGTAAATGTCATCAACCAAACATACAAAACTGAAAAATGACCAAAAATAGAAACAAAATCTTTTTATTACCAAAAATAAATGGTCACCTTTGCTAGTGCTCATGATTAAATATGTGACTTGATATTCATGTCAAAAAATATTGAAACAATTAATAATGAAATTTACTACCACATGCACTCTGATTTCAAGCATTGGGCAATACATGCTTATGCAGGCTTGGATAATAACTCTTCTGTTTTGAGCAACTTTAATCAAGAATGTATTTTAGTGGAGAAGCTGGATTTTGTGACCCTAAGTTTCAAGCAGACTTGCATTTCACCAATAACCATCAAAACAGTCAACTAAATGAATGTAAAGGTGGTGGCTTGGTTGCTCTTGACCCATCCTGCAAATGAGTTCATTGACTCCATTTCCAAAGAGCTCTGCCCTATTGTGTGCATGCAAATGGGTGTGCAAAAAGGTCTAAGTTGCTAACACCATTGTCAACATTAATTGAGCTACAGGAACACAGCAAAGCTTTTTATGGAAACTCAACACATAGTGAGGTTAAAGGTGGATGGACATCTCAATATTAATCCTTCCCAGATCTAACAAGCCTTGCAAAGTAACCCACACTATTTCCTTCCTTGCAAATGCAACCCCCTCTTGCGTTGGAGCTGAATGGGGACAGACCCAATTCATAGACGAAATACCACATCCTAGATGATGGAGAATGTCAGTTTTTTCATGAGGTTGATCTGAGTAGGAGATTTGTGTAAAACAATGTTCAGGGGTTTCAGAACAATATGTCAAAAGTTGTACAAGTTGTTCAAGTGCAAACATCAGGGCACTATTTAGCTGTTGCCGAAGATTCCCTGCTCCAAGAGGATACAAAGGAACTGATTTAGTGTATCATTCTTGTGAGTCAGATGGCAGAGATTATTGTTTATCTTATTGCATTGTTTGCTCATCAATCTCTCATGGAAAAGCACTAGATTTATAACAATGACATGTAGATGATGTCAATGCATTTTAGTGCATTTCTTCAAACATCTGATCATGTGGTGACTTGCTTATAATGAGTTACTTCATAGTAGGATATTTTGAGGCCTTGAAGATGTACAGTTTGGTGAGTGTTGCCACTGTGAGACTGTGTATATGTCACACACATGCACACTTGTGCATAACTGCAACCAGGCCATGAAGCAATTGACCTTGTAAAATAGCAACAAACCTCACCATCACATGTACCTTCCTCCTTTTGCAGTGTCAAAGGGAACTCACATTCCCTGAGCCCATACAATCACAATACAATCTATAAATGTAGTTTTTTTTACACAAGGCTTGTTCCCAAACTTCTACTTTGATTTTGAGGAGAGGGAGAATTGGAACCTAGATTGCACCTTGTTAATAGATTTCATTCATCCTCTGTCCAAATAGGCCTAGCCCAAATCAATCATAATAATAGAAGGATTTAAATTTTACATTAATTAATCAATTTATATTTTGGTAATCTTGTGAAATTTTTTAATTATTTCTTTAATGTATTATGATAAGATTTAACATTGTCATTGGTGTCCTAATTTAAGTGAGGAATACTTCATAATCCTAACAACCAAAAATCTGTTATATAAATATAATTCTTATAAAAAATTACAAATTTTTATAATTTTCATTATTCAAAACAATCTACCAAATCAAATAATTAACAAAATCCACAAAATCTAACAAATTCTAATGATATACAATATTTTTTTTAAAACAAGTATACAAGAAAAATAATTATAAAAAAATTAAATAATAAAAATTCTTTTTATAGAAGGTAGCAAATTTTATAATAAATTTAAAAATTATGGTTTTAAAAATATTCATTTATAGCACAAGTTTAAATACCAATAATAAATTGAACATCAAGTAAGAATCACTATCCCAGTAAGAATTTTTCCAAAATATGTCTTACTAAAAAATCTTTGAGACACTCTCGTAATACATAAATTGTCACAACTACTCCAATTAAAGATGCATTTGAACTTTGATTAGATCCTTAACTAAACAAATAAATAGATTAAACCATTTCTTTGTATCAAACAAAATTAGAAAGAAAAATTTAAGTTAATAGACAATTTTATTCATATTTATAATTTATTTTTATAGCTACAAAAAATAATAAGAATAAATAATTAATTAACTAAAATATAATACATAAAGAAAATATAAGAAAATATATCTAAAATATCTTATAATATAAAAAAATAATTATATTTGATAAAAGAAATATATATATAATACACTATTTCAAATTTTAAAATTAAATATGAATAGTACATAAGAAAACATATAATTTTACATATATAAATATTAAAAAGATTAATAATCATAAAATAAGTAAATAAAGATTTAATATAAATACATTATAAAGGAGTAGTAAAAAATTAATAACTTATCATAATTTATATTAAAAACAGCATATTTAAAAATTTTAAAAATTAAAAAAGTAAAAATATACATCTTATAAAAAAGAACCTTATTGAAAATTTATAAATAACATATATTTTATGAATATTATAAGAATTAAATTTTAAAAAGAATAGTTCCTACACTATTCTTTAAAAAAATATATATATAACATGTACAACAAGAATAATGCATAAAAATTTCATTATAAAAATTTTAATTTAATTTAATATAATCAAAGAAAAAAACTTTAGAACCATAATAATAATTGTTATTACAGTAAAATTATAATGTTGAAGCAAAAGCAAAACAAGAAAATTTGAGAATACCTAATTACAATATAATATATAAAAATTAGCTTATTTATTATATAAAATTAAATTATATATATATATATATATATATATATACACACACATAAAATTTTAAGAAGTTTTAATGTCTAAAAATCATATCATATTAGACCAAATAGTTATTTTATGTTTTTTTGTTATAAACCTTAATATTTTTTTAACCTTCCAGATTCTATTTTTTAACTATTTTTTAAATGTAAAAATTATATTTTTTATAAAAAATCACATGGATATTTATTTAAAAATTCTATATATAATAATAATAAATCTAACCAAATACAATAGATTTATAAACCAAAAAAAGATGCTCAAAGATAAGTAAAAACGAGCAAAGCCAAAAATGAGATAACAAGACAAGGAATGCAACAAATTAACAATTAAAAGACAACAAGGGTATTACAACAAAGCTTTAAGAAAATATGATTCTCTTTTATTCTAGCATCTTTCTTTCTATCTTTTCTCCTTCTTCCTCTTTCATATACTTTAAGATTTAGGAGTATAGTAGATTGGTTTGAGTCAATACTTGAACAACATCAATGCAAATAGAAGTACAAAAACCTATTTATCAATATTTTGTAATTATTTGAGGGTCTAACTTTTAAAATACTAGCCAAAAAATAATATTAAAGAAGATTTAATGTGATAGAGATTAATGTATATTTAACTTAAGTCTATTCTTATATTGTCTAAATTAATAATGTTTATTTAGTGAATTCTAATTGATAGAATTAAGGCATTTATTAAAATTTAAGAGTTAATATTTAGAGTAGCTTTTGTTCAAATAGCAATTTTTGAAGTGATATTACTAAATAATTTATTACTCATTTGTTAATGATTGAGATCTATTTTATTATTATTATTATAATCTTCTTATATAATATCTAAGTTGATTTTAAGTGAAGCAAAAAACTTGAATAAAATAATAATGATGCACATAATATATTTTTTAATAAGTGAATATAATATTTTATCTGTTGTAATTTATATAATTTTATCAAAATTAATTTTTTTTAATTTTTAAAATTTTTAATTTTGAGTTAACTTTTACTGAAATATCATTTATATTATAAAATAATCTTTTTGATTTGTTTTTCTTGTACAATATTTTATAATTTTTTAAAAATCAAAATTAAAAATAAAACTATTAGTATGTGACTTGCCAAGAGTTTTTTTTTAAAAAAATTTAAAAATATTAGATTTAATTTATATATAAAAATAATTTAATTAATAAGACATTAAAATATTTTGTCAATTTGCATAACCTATTTGTTCTATATATAATAATAATTTAAAAAGATGTTTATTATTTTAATATATTATAGTATAAATTTTTATTCTAAATAAGGTTTTAAAATAAATTTATGTATTTTATTTTTTCTTAAAATATCTTAAGGAATTAATATTAAAATAAAATGAAGTTCAACATAATTTTTTTAAAAAGCTTACTAAAGACTTGTCATTATATAAAATAAATTAAATTAAATAAATACTTAGTTATATTATGTTTAGGAAGTCATTGGTCACATAGAAATAAATCATTATAAATAAAATTGAGTTTTTATTATTTAGTTTTCATACTTATGAATTCAAAAATAATATGATAGAAAAAATTAGTAGAAATCATTATTTTTTATTTTAATATTAATTCCTTAAAAAATAATAATGTTTCAAATATAATAATATTATTATACATTGAAATAATTAAAAATTGATTTTTTTTTATATTTTTTAAATTATAAATTTAAAAAATGTTATATAAAAACTATTCTGAAATATTTTGAAATAATTTAAAAATAAAGAATAAATAAATAAAATGTTGGCATTTTAATATTATCTTATTGTAAGTACACAGTTCAGAGCTCAAAGAAGCACTATCAAGATCGAAATATTCTTTGCTAAAACCCAGCTAATAATTGGCCATTGGAAATGAAAAATAAGTCAAGAAGAATAAAATTTCAATGAATATAGCTAGTTCAATTTCCTTCCTGCAATATGAACTTCTATTGAAGCTTTTTTTCAGTATTCTACAACTCCTTGATGTCAAGAATTCAAAACAAGCAGTTTGTATACAACACTGTGCAACACAACTCTAATACTAACCAATTCAGATAGGAAAAAAGAAAAAGAAATGCTATATATATATATATATATATATATACACACACACACACATACCTTCTTCGATAAGAAAATTCCCATCTTTGAGGAGTACACAAATTCTCTTTTCAATATATATATAAAAAGTAAAAGTGAGGGAAGTTTCCCTTCACTGTAAGAACACCTGAACCCTAACCTCCAATCCATACTTATCCAAAGCATCCCAGCATTCACTACATTGATCCATGACACACTGCAAGAATCAATTCTTTGAATAACAGAAACAGATACACTGGACCAAATCATTCCAAACAATCCACAATCAGGCACTTTACAATAGTGGTTGTGAAGCAACAGGGATGTGTGCTGAAACACACTCACTCACTCACTCACTACAGGCCTCAAGTATCTATTAATCTGACAACTCAAGCATTGGTGAATGCAAAAACAACCCACCACTACCTTGCTTTTTGCTTTTTGTTTTTTTTTTTGTTTTTTTGTTTTTTGGACACAATTCAAGATCATATTCTTGGGTTAGGGTCTATTAGGTAAGATTGGGATTTATAACTAACATCTGAATTGTCATCTTGAAAAATACATTTTGGTGCAATCTCCTGTCTTGTGAAAGTTTAAGACCATTGTAGATTGTGTCAAATTCTCTTTGTAGCCATTGCTTGCCAATACTTGAATCTACATATAATGTTGCATTAGATTTTGAATTTCAAGATAAATTGTATTCTTATCATACGTTGGACCATTAAAATCATTAGTTAAAATCATTAGCATTTGAGCTTCCATTATGTTTCTTTTTTAAATGAACATGTTTTTTTTTTTTTTTTTTTTAATATTTATAACCAATAGTTTATTTACTCCTTTGTATATTCATAGGTTTATTTTATTTCCTTTTGTTGTGTGTGTCAATCCTAAAGTATTTAAAAGACTATTCCTTATATATATATATATATATATATATAAATAATGATGATGATGATGATGATAATAATAATAATAATAATAATAATAATCTTACAAATTCTTAATTAACTAGTTTTTTTCAACAAAACATGTATTTAGGTAGCTTCAATTAATGATTGAAGAATTAATTTCAATATTATAGAGTCACATTTTTTTTAAAAAAAAATAGAAATCCATACCTTATTGATTAATTTTATTCATCACGATCCTCACCACATTATTCACTTTGTTAAAACTTGATTACAATAAAAACATGTGGTTTATTGACTAAATTTTTAATGGCAAAAATAATAATGATAATAATGAAATGCTCAAGTACTTAAACTGTTTTGTACCATGATCACATACTTCACTAACAGGAAAATATTAGACATCATGACATTTTTTTTTAATATTTTTTTCATTCTGATTTATTTATTTTGTTTGGGAAGCAACTGCAATGTGTTGGGAATCACATGTTACACCTCATTAAAGCTCTGTCCCAAACTCTCACTGAAAGAAAACCAAAGCTCCCACGTGTTCTCCAATCCTCAAGCGAATGCCACGCAGATACACAGTCCGCGCCACGTCTATACGAGCCCCACGCCACGTAGACAGTGACATGGCAAAGAGACCCACTTGCGAAAGGGAGCGGGGCCCGGTGGGAGGTGGAAAGGCAGCCCGTGACGCCAGTCCGCCAGCTCTCCCACGCCGCTCCTCGCTGACCTGCCCCCGCTCTGATCACGCATCATGCAAGCATGGAAGCCACTCTTCCGCACAATCACACTCATACACACACGCCCCTCCTTCCCCCATTCTGTCTAACTTAGACGAAGTTCTTATAGCGCACTGTACGGCAATAATGGAATTATCGTGGGTAAAACCACGACTAACTCGCTCTTCAGCGGCTGACTGTTCAAATATGTCGCTGCTCCGTTGGATCTTTGCTGTTTCCCTGGGCCCACTGGACCGCATGCTGCAGTGATCGTTACTGGAATTCGACTGCGAGGGGAGAGCGAGAGGACCTTGTGTTGTGTGACACTGTTGTTTGTCAGTAAAAATATTCTTCCTCAGTGTAAGTGCTAAAAACACGAGAGGCTCACCGCACCTGTCGTCAAAATTGGAGCTGCAATCAATCCCTTCCGATGGGGAATTCCGTGGAGATTAATTGGGTGCTCAGCGCTGAGGAGTGCTGCGGGTGCATGGCATTACTGATTTTTAGATTCCAAACTACAGAAAGTAGTAGTAATAATAACAATACTGGTAATAATACATGGAGTGAATTGGTGGGTTTTCTTAGTTCCTGTGAGACGAATTTCACCTCTGCATTGGAGCCGCAGGTGATGGTTGGACGAGTTGTATATTGTCAGCCACCCCGTCACTACGGATCCCGCATCGTCGTTCTCATTCGCCTGATTGTCTGGCAATGACGCTGATGTTCAGGTAGCTGGTTGCTGATTAGACGTCGAAGAAGATTTAGTGTAGGGCTGACGGAGTCAAGGAATTGTGCGTCTCAAAAGCTCAACCAGGCTCTCAGCGTGAAAGTGTGGCAAAGAAATAAGCTGTCACGAACCTTGTTTACAGTGCTTCAACGCAGTTGGAGAATTTGAAAACAGATGTGCGATTGTTGCTTGGTTCGAAGTAGCTGGAGGAAGTTTTCTCGTGAGATTTCCTGAAACTTGGTTTTGTTGACTGGAGGGTAGTGGTGGTTGTGAGAAAGAGTTCAAGCCTGCAGGTGAGATGGAGTTGTTTCCAGCTCCGGGGAGAAATCACTTGTTTGTGCCGGGGCCTACCAACATTCCAGACCGAGTGCTGCAGGCCATGAACCGCAACAATGAGGATCACAGATCGCCGATTTTTCCCGCACTGGCCAAGTCCGTTCTCGAGGACGTCAAGCTGCTGTTCCGCACGCAGACTGGCACCCCCTTCATCTTCCCTTCCTCAGGTACCACGCAATCTGTGGACTCCTGCGAAATTCAGCTCTCAAGCCCTTAATCTCATGTGCAAAGGTCTATTCCAACGAACAATCCGTTGCATCCACTGTTAACTCAGCCATGTGAATTTGCATGGATTTGCTTCCTGGTTCGGGACTTCACATCAATTTCATTTGTATAACAGGCTTAAACTTTCAAACTTCTCATTCTCACAGTGCCAATGTTGGGGGCAATGGTTAGATGCGTGGCGCATTCTCAATTCCATGACTCAACCATTTTGATGATTCCAAATGCGGTCCGATCAATGTTATTGCAGGTACAGGAGCATGGGAGAGTGCGCTAATCAACACGATGTCACCAGGCGACAGGATCATCGTCCCGAGGTTGGGCCAATTCTGTGTCCTCTGGATCAACCTCATGACCCGTCTCCACTTCAACGTGGACGTGATCGAGTGCGAGTGGGGCGAGGGCATCGATTTGGACATCCTCGAGCAGAAGCTGCAGTCGGATCATATTCACGCCGTGAAGGCTGTCTGCGTGGTGCACAACGAGACCTCCACGGGCGTGACTAACGACCTGAGTGCCGTTCGCAAAGTCCTTGGTACCAAACTCTTCACCTCGAATTCCTCGTGTCAAATCAGTACACATGACTCCAATCAGTGGAGTACGCATTTCATTCTATTAGGTCGTCGAAAATTGGCAACGATGATGTCCGAACACATCATCTCTTTCTTATTATTGTTTAGTTCTCACGAATCTGTGCCTGCACAGATGAGGCAAGACACCCTGCATTGCTACTCGTGGATGGAGTCTCATCCGTGGGCGCCATGGATTTCCGAATGGACGACTGGGGAGTGGACGTCGCCCTCACCGGATCGCAGAAAGCCCTTTCTCTTCCCACCGGTCTAGGCATCCTTTGCGCAAGCCCCAAAGCTGTTGAAGCTTCAAAGCAAGCAAAATGCCCACGGGGCTACTTCGACTGGGGAGAGTATCTGAAAAGCTACATGGCAGGGACGTATTCCCCCTACACTCCGTCCGTCCAACTGCTCTACGGGCTGCGTGCCTCCCTTGACCTGATCCTCAAACAAGAGGGACTGGAAAATGTCATAGCCCGGCATCTGCGTCTCGCTGAAGCAACCAGGTGCTTGAATCGCAAGTTTCCCTAAAACGCAGATTACTATTGCAGAATTGCCAGATTGCGCTACTTGTATCTCCCGAGATCTAAGTTTGCAAGGTTCTCGACTGAAATGCAGGAGAGCTGTGAGAGCTTGGGGACTTACCGTCTGCGCAAGGAAGCCCCAGTGGGACAGCGCGGTCGTGACAGGAGTGGTGGTGCCGCCTTCGCTCGACAGCAACGACGTGATCAAGATTGCATGGAAGAAGTACAATCTCAGCCTTGGTCTTGGTCTCGGCGAAGTGAACGGAAAGGTGTTTCGCATTGGACATCTAGGCTATGTGAATGAGGTGCATGCCACTGGCCGATATTCCTCTTTCCAGCATGAGAAGTTGTACAGAATCTAAGATTCGAATTTTGTTGCAATATGTTGACATGATGCATTCTGTCTTGTTGAATCCCGGGTGCTCTGTGTGTGCAGCTGCAATTGCTAGGGGCTTTAGCGGGAGTGGAGCTCGCGCTCCTCGAGGTTGGATATCCTGTTATCTTTGGCAGTGGTGTAGCCGCAGCCCAGGCATGTCTGTCCAAGCAAACACCTGTTATTGCTTCCCGGCTTTGAACACCGCGACCCATCAACGCTCTTACAATCACATCCTTGCAAGTTGAGGGAGCAGAGTCACATCGTTTAGCCCTCGGAGAAGCTCCATTATTTGAACGTGCTCTCTCAATAGCCCGAAGTTCTGTCCTTGACGACTTTGTTTCCATTTCTAAACAAAGCATACACTCCGATTGCAAAACTATATACCATCGGGCAGTCTACTATAACAATCATGTACAGACATTGATTTAGTACTCTCTGAACATTCAATCTTTTCGTGATGATCAACAATTGCAAATTACCTTGGATTGAAAATAAAGGCTTCGTGTTCAAACGGAGAGTGGAGGAATTTCAAATCAGTAGTAAAGTCTTCAACGGCGAACTTACCGCTGATTACTGCATCTAGCGATATTCTTTAGTTGCGTCAAAGACTTAATTCTCACCACCCTTGAACTAAAATCACCAAAGAACCAGACTACTAGCGCGTAAAGGAAGACTACATGTTAACAAGAGAGTTTTTGATTACTTTCTTCTGGAATGACCTCCCCTCCAGAACCTTCCTTGGCGGCCCTCTGACGAACCCAAACGTTTAGAAATGAACCTCAATCCATATTCTAAGACTACGCAAGTATCGGCCAAATCTCTTCACCAAATCATACTACCAAAATACACAAATCTTACAACTCGATGTATCCTGGAAAGTAAACCTCTGCTTTCGAAAGGGACATTCTCTGATACCAAAACTCATGAAGCCCACATATCTAGATACATTGCATACTGAGGTGTCAGTACAGTAAATTCATTACGACCTTCGTATCCTCAGAATCTCTGCATGAGGAAAACGAACGAGGCAGACCTTGGAGGGGAAAGAGAGGAGACACGAAGGATTAAAGAGTTGGGCAGGGATTGTGCCCGATAGTGCAGGCTGTAATGATTTCACCACTTCTACGAGTTGGGTAACGAGAGGAGCAATTACTGCAATCACCTCGTGAACAGAAATGCTGTGGAAATGTTTTGGTGCATTCTGCCGTCATTGTAAGATTAGAATGCTCGCAAGGTCGTCGGGAAGTTTATTCTCGAGTTCTTGCAGGCGTGTGTGGTGCCTTCGGGGCGCCGCAAGTACAAGGAGACGAAGGTTGCTGCAAATTAATTCTCAAACTTTGGAGTACCCAAATTCACACAACTGCTCTTCTCATCGTGAGCATGACACCAGCAACTCTGTTGCTAAAGCAACTCGAATTCATTGGGTTTCTAGAGATACTTGGATTGATACATCATTAAGAGCAACAGTATGAGTTAGAACCTTCAGCACCACCAAGCTGAAATCTAAATTACGACGGCAAGTCGACCACACTGCAGGAGCAACTATTGTTGATTAAGCTTCGCTTAGTCTTCACCATCCTCCTACTTTCGAGCCAAGTTCATGCGTTGTACCTAAGGCTCTCATACATGGCTACATTGTTTCCATGACCTTTTTTCAGCTCGCTGCAGGCTTTGCGTCCCACCTGCTTGAAATCTTCGAGTTTCACACACGGTGCAGGCTGTACAGCTTTGAAGTCGATTTGCTCGAAAACACTTCTGAATTCGAGCGAGACTCGTAACAAGATGGCCTGCAATTTTCATGTCATTTGAGTTTGAACTCCAATCGATCACACATGTGCCATAGTGCAAATCCTCTAATCTCTTGGCCACCAGAGAAGAGCAGGACGCTGCAAACCATGAGCGGCTTCGAAACACCATCTTCATTATACTTCATCTTGCCCCTTTTTGTTTCATTTCATCCGGAAATTATGCTCGATTTAATTACAACATCTGCATGCGGTACTGTGACCTACCCGCCAAGGCGCCGTGGCTAAAGCTCAATAAAGAACCTCACAAGAAATTGTACCAATCTCCATCAAAGAATCAGTATCCCGGCGAGGTTCCTCTTGACGCCGAAGCAGTGGGATCGCCACTCATAAGTCTCTGCTCACATCCTGTATCCGGTAACCTCTCCTAAACACACCAAATCAATCAAACAACCACTCAATCAACCATCTCTCCTGTGCAAAAAGACCCTCTAAAACAACATTAAATCAAAAACGACCTAAAAAAGTAACTACATGATGGAACTCCTACCTGAGAACTGGACCCGGGCGCCGCAGATCCAGGAGTAACCGGGTCTCGCAATCGACTCACAATCCTGGCCTGCAAGCGTTGGATTTCGAAGTGCAGGCTATCCACAGCACTCTGGTCATCGGAGACGCGCACCACGGAGCCATCGCTCCGCATCCCCGCCTCCTGGCCCGTCTCCTGGTCGGCGCCTCCAGGAGCGGACGCCGGCCTGGTCGTCGACACCAACGCAATGGATGTCTCCCAGTCCTGTTGGCTTCCGTCGCCTCCGTGGAAGTAGACCGCCTGCGGGATTCGTTCGTCGCGAGGGGCAGCGCCCATGGGCAGGCACGCGGCCATCCTCTGCAAGCCCAGGACGGATGAATGTAGCACCTTGCTCGTCGAGCCCAGCGGCTCCCGTGGTGACTGAACCTCTGGATGAACAAACCACGCGGGTTTCATTCGTCGTGTTGAACACCTTCTCGGGTTGAACCCATAACTCTAAAACTCTCAAACCCTAAAATGAACTTGACTACGGAGGGAGGAGGGGATAACGAGCGACGGTAACTAACCGGAAGGTGACGACCGCAACTCGGTTCCATCGGCGTGGGTAGGGCTTTGAAGAGTGTGCTTGGTGTGCGCATACGACTCACGTAACGACTCTTGCAGGCGAGAGGACTCCATGGTCATCGCCATCGTCGCGGGGGCTCCGCTCTGGGAGGGACGACGCGAGGGAGGCATTGATTTGGGGTGAGGACTGTCGGGTGGGGCTGCGGCGGCAACGGCGGCGGAGGTGGAGGCTTGAGCTTGGGCTTGGGGCGGGATCGATGGCTCGCCTTGGGCGTGGGAGTAAGGGTGCCGCCTCACCCTCGTCGGCGTTGCGGCGTAGGAGCTCATGCTTGACATGAACTTAGAGGCTTTTGCCACGTGGGGCTCTACACACCACCATACTTATTTGTTCACTTACTTATTGAACTGGAAGAAAAAAAAATCAAATCAATAATCCTTGCACAACTCACTAATAATGACACTTCTTTTTTAAAATACTAATACAAATATTTATTTGTTCATTCATTTGTATATACTTAGAGAGAAGGTCATGTTGTGAGGTTATTAGGTGGACAACATGAATAGGATCAATGGTGTAGGAAGAGAGAAATTACCGGACATCAATTGGATTTCATATTCTAATTTGCGGACATGGCTTTCTTTTGCATCCAATGCTATCTCCAAATCTTGGAGTTGGGTTTGTGTATCTAGAATCTGATGAGATATTCCACCATTTTTAAGTGTCATATATGGTAATCTTCTCTTTTTTTAAAAGAAAGTAGTAACCTATTAGTAAATCATATATAAAGAAACCTAAACATTTTTTACTATTAATCTTTTTTCATTGAAGAATGGAACAGAAGTGCTTGAATTAATATAAAACTGTATTGGGCATTGAATAAAAAGAATAAAATGAAAATAGTATTGTTACATAAAATACTATCATCTCAAATACAAATGTTACCTCAGATTGTTTTTGTGAGAGGATGTTTTCTAATTCTTCTATCCGAGCATCACGTACTTCCACTGTCTCACATAATGTGCAATTTGCAGCAGCTAGTTTTCTTTGAACCTCTCCCAATTCTAGTTCTCGTCTCTGAACAGGTCATTAAAATTAAAAATTATTCACATGCTTCAAATATACACAAATTTTAGTGAATTAATTGAAAATAAACAAGGAAAATAAAAAGCTGGAATGAGGATCATAAGAATGTGGGATCATAGTCATAATAAGAGGGTTAATTTACCCAAGAGCTTCCTTCTAAATTAGCATATTGTTGTTCGCGGTCTTCTAACAATTTGCGTAATGATCCAGCAATCTCAAAAGCACTTGTTAATTTTTCTTGAGACTCATCTGATGCCCCTTCTAGTTTTTCAGCTGTTTCTTTGAGTGCCTTCACAAGTCAAAAAATAAAATAAAATATTATATACATTCACAAAGAAAATAAATGGTCATCAACAATAACATAATTAAAATTCTTCTTCACGCTTTTCCAAATACTTACTTTGAATACAGATTGAAAGGTTTTCAAAAGTTGTTAGTATTCAATCCTCCAAAAGTAAAATTAAAAATTAGCAATGATAATAATAATAATAATAATACAATCCTTTATGCAAATAAATAAATAACAGAAACATTGTACAAGTATGTTAAACAAGAAAAACAAAGTTGTGTGGAATTTGCAAAAAAATGTGTTGTGGCATGTAAATTGAATTTTCCAATTAGCATCTTTTTTTTTGAAATATCTAAAATAAAAATAATTCAAATAATGAAAATTTTAAAATTTTAAAATTATGTGATTTGTGTTCTTACAGATATCAACATAATAGGAGTTAGAAAAATATTCTAGGTATCAGAACATGTAGTCAGTAGAAAAGCATTACTTAAATTGATGTTAAAATTTCAATCAACTTGAGCATATGATATTTACCAATTTCAGAGTAATCATATTCAAATTTTCAATTATATATATATATATATATATATAGAGGATTGGAAATTACTTTTTCATAAGAATCCAACTGAGAAGTTTGCTCTGCCAGTTGTGTGCGCAATTGCTGTAAATTTTGTTCCATATTTTGAAGCTCTAGTGTATGATGAACCTCTTCAGTAGTATCCTCCACGTTCTTTGTTTGAATCCTCCTCTGCATCAATTCACACAATTTCGTTTTCACATCAGTTTAATTTCATTTGTAATTTCAAACTTTTCTAACTGAATAAAGTATTGTGACTTTGAAATTAATCCTATATAAAAAAAAAGAGCCTAAAGTATAAACCATCCCATAATCAAATTCATATTAAAGTGCAGCCAAATAAATTTATTCATTATTATAAAAGTAATGAAAATCAAAGCTAGCTTAAAATGTGCATTTACACTTGCAATTAGTGCATTGTTCATTGACTATGAATATTATTGTAATAAATCAATACATTGTAAGAAAGATTTTTTGGGAGTAAACTAAACCTGAAGGATGACATTAGAATTTTGTAGGTCTTCAATCCGGGATTGTTGTTGCTCTATCTCATCTCGCATTGAGCTTTCTACCATTGCCGCATCTTCAACTGCCCTATGTAACTCATTTATTTCTTGAGATCTTTCATTTATACTTGTTTTCAAATATGCAATCTCAGATGCCATGTTGTGCAATCGGTCAATGAGTTGAAGGTTCTCCACATCCACTGTTGAAACTTGGTGTTTTTGTTCTTTACATTGTGACTACAATAAATGTGAAACACAATAGTAAATTTTATGATTGATAAATTTGTGTGTGTGTGTGTATTTCAAAACAATTATATGGAACTTCAAAATAAAATAAAAACATTCTTTTTTGAAATGGAAGCTAATAAACATTGCTAGTAATAATGGAGGTTTGAACATTATTTATTAGAATTTGCATGTGTATTTAGTATAAATTAAGATCAAATTCATGATCATACTTGGGCTTGTATTAAATCATCTTGAAACTTGGCATTGGCAATTATAAGGCCATCAAAGGTGACATTCATCCAATTATGCAAGCTATTTTGTAAAAGATTGCGGCGTAATCGTAGTGACATTAAAATATTCAACTGGTTAGCTCTTCTCTTCCAAGCCATTAGATCCCACCAATTACTTAAACAATTTCTTGCCAATTGTAAGTTTTTTCGTTTTCTGAATGTCTTTGCTTTGATAGCTTTTTTTTTCCTATAAAAAGTTGATGGCATTTAAAATTTTATTAAAATAATATAGAATAGTTTGTATTGCTATAAAATAATGATTCATATTTCTTAACTCATGTGTACACACACATTTTTATCAAATCTGTGTGTAAGTCATAAATGAGTTTTAATGTTTTGAATTTAAAAAATACCATTTAATTTTAATATAATTACTATAACAGTGTTAGTGTAAAATGCATTACTTGAGTGAATAGAAGATATGGTAGTCTCGCCATAAAACCATTGCTGCTCGAGTTAAACATTGATTAACTTCTCTAATTGCTCTTTTTTCTGTTTTGTATATAGTAATAGCATTGGTCCATGCTCTAAGACTCTGTATTCAGGTGAAACATGTTGAGTTTAAAATGTTTTTATATGTGTTATTCTAAAAATACTATCACAATCATAATCATATGCATATTCAAAGTAAATGTGTGAAATATTAAAAATTTAAAGTTCAAATTAAATAATAAATTTGAATAAGTTTTAAACCTTTTTGGAAAGTTGATTTGCATAAAATTGCAATGCAACTTGGTGGTAAAGTCTTAGATTTTGATTTTCTTGTACCAAAAGTCGCCATTGTTTTACAACTTCTTTTGCTTTTCTCTTTTTTCTAAATTGAGAAGCTTGAATTTTGATTCTCCTTTCAAAATTTATTACTTGAAGAGCATCTTTGAATCTATGAAAAAAGAATAAGAAAAAGATAGATTCTTTTAAAGAGAACTTACATGAGATTAATTTTGTAATGTCACCACAATATTTAATGAATTAAAATTTATTGTAAAAAAATCATCAAATCATTAGAACATTAAGATTTTGATTTTTTAATATTAATACATCATAAGATCAAACTTTTATCAATCAATAAATAATAGGTAAAGCTACCTAGATAAAGTTCTTAGGTATATCCATCTTTTTTCAAAATTTCTTGCTTCATCATATTTAATACGTGTCATCCAATGGATACGCATAATACATTGCCATGCAGATATTGCTTGTTTCATGGTCATTTTATTAATATGTGTTTGTATCTTCAACAATTTTCTTTTCCGTGGCCGTACATGATATTTCAACCAATTTTTCCATTGATGAACTATCTTTCTTTCGCAATGGACTTTATAATGAATTCTGGCAGCCAATGAAAGTTTTTCTTCTACTTCTTTGTTCAAGCTCCATGAATTTATTACCATTTTCCAGCTTCTGAAAATTTTGCTACGGGCATGAAGAGAATGGTGTTGTATTGCCACATGATTTTTCCTTGGCTTTGATTTGGCACGCATTGAATATTCTTCCCAAGAATATAAAACACGTTTAAGGTGCTCTTTTATTTGACGAATTTGATTTCGTTTACGCATTACACTTGTTTGTACCATTTTTATCCAAGCAAAATAGCAGTTGTCCAATACACGCTGGAAACAGTTCAGAATTCAAATTAAAACCAAAATATTCTAACAAGTTATTTTATCATTTTATTGTTTGAACATAGTTGGGATTTTATTTTTATTTTTAAGTTGCAGTCTTAGATTTTAAAAATAGAAGTAACAAGGATAAAAGCAATATCATCATTTTACAAATTTATGATATTGGAAAGATTTTAAGTATTTATTTATTCAAAGTTTTGACATATTGACATTATTTATTTATTTATTTGTTTTACATCACTATATAAGAGTATGCACATGGCATAAAATCATTTTAAATTTTGACATATTGACATTTATTTATTGACATGATTTTATGCCATGTGTATACTCTTATATAGTGATGTAAAAAATACATGACTCAAAAAATATATGTTACACAAAAGTCTTGGAAGGAAATGGTGCAAAATTTACATAAACATTTAACACAAATATGATTAAATTATATGTTTATAGATAACCATACATGGTTTAATTCAACAACTTTTCTTTTGATTAACTTTGATCGTCTACATGCCAAATGCAAGAAACGCCAACCAATCAAGAGTAACTTCGAATTATAGTGTTTGCAAGCTTTCATATTATGTGCACGTCCTATGCAAATGTCCCTAACGGCCTCTTTTAAATAAACAAAATTCCGTCGTAAAATACAAAAATTGGCCATGGACCTAATTTTTTTTTCTATTTCATCCTGCTAAAATATGATATGATAAATATACTAGGTTATAAACCATTCAAATATATATGTCATAACATTTTTGCATAAATGTAAAATTTGAACTGTATATTTTATGTAATAAAAACACTTAATCTAAATTTTTATTTTTGAATTGCAATAATTTTTGAAAAATCGTTAAATAAAATGATCATTAAAAAATCATCAATCTTTAATCTATTCACAAGCATATGATAAAGAATCAAAGAATAAACTCAGTTGTTTTATTTGATATATAATATTTTTACCTTTTTACTTAAATTATGCATTTCTTCAGTGTACTCTTCTTGTTTTGCTTTTAGAAATAAAACCTCGTCAGTTATAATTTGCAACCTCTCTTCTAATTTATCTTTCAAATTCGTAGAATTTGATAATTCTGCCTATACAAATACATTGTACTCATATTCAAAATCATATCAAAATAGATTCATAATTTTTAAGAATGGTATCACATTCTTAAATCAGTTTTTTTATTTTTTATTTTTTATTTTATAAAATTTATTTATTAATTAATTTCAAAAAAGATTGTAAATTTATTTTTATTATTATTACATTCTTTATTATCTTTACAACACATAATGAAAAAGTGTACTTCAGCTTTTTATAGTTAAACATGTCTTTATTCTCTTGACTATATATATATATGCTTGTAATCTTGAAGATGTGAAAAAGCTTAAAACCTCAAGAAATGAAATTTTTGCCTCAGCATTTGCTTTGTCACCTAATTCAACACTCATTTGAGCTAATCGATTATTTAAGATTGCTCGTTCTGTTTCATATGATTCGGCAGCTCTTGTCAGTACAGCTTCCATATCTTTCTTTTCTTTTTCAAGTGTTTGAGCCCTATTTGGATCATACCAAAAGTATACACAACTTTAAACCTTCAAATATAAATAATTGGTAAGTTTCTTGATAAAAAGGTTTTTTTATTTATTTTTCTATTAATCTACAACCCATAATTGAAAGTATTCATTTATAATGTATACAAACCTTTGTGCTAATCGACGCTGAAGCTCCAAAGTTTGTTCCATATCTTCATGAAGGGTATTCAACTCATTTTCTGCCCTTTCAACATTTTCATGATTTTGTTTCATGTACAATTCTAACCTATATTACAAAAAATGAAAATTAACCATTAACATATATGTGCATATGCATATATATAATATTTCCTTGAAACTTAGAAATCTAGTTTAAAGTTTTAACTTCTTAAATTGTGGTACATTTATCTAACAGTAAATAAAAATATATTAACTTTTTAAAAATAATCAAATTTATTTTGTAATTATGTTACATAAGACAGTAGAAGCATAGCAAGTAGAAGCATTGCAAGTAAAAAAATCAAAACCTTAAGACTGCTTAAAAATGACAACTTGAATATTTCATTTTTTTAGTTTTGTATGCTTAATTCAAAACATACAGTGCCCATCAAATTATACTATCATATTTTTCTTTGATACTATTTACTCCATACATACATACATACATACATACATACAATCCTAATCATGTTTACATACTTCCTCTAACCATGGAAACTTCTTAAAACTAAACAGAGAATTCAAACAAAAATTCTTTATAATGTCCATACCCCTTTTTTTATTATGATTATTTATTTCTAAAAACATGAGTCAATGTGAACAGGGCGATAGTTTTTTGGATGGATACAAGGATGAAATCACATGATGGATGAATACGAGACGACGGATGGATGAACGGTCGGATGAGAGCCAACCTATCACGCAGCTCATGGTTGATGCTTTGGAGCCGCATCTCGCCGTCAATGTGCGCCTCCAAGTCCAGCTGCAGGGCCGCCACTTGCCGCCGCAGCGTGGCTGCGTCCGACGCCGGCGGCACCATCAAACCCTCAGCACGAAGCCGCGGCCCGACGGCACCGCCGCGTAACGCGAGAGGGACGCCGGAGTGACCCTGTGCACCCACTCCCCGGCCCGCGCCCGGATGCGTACTGGCGGTCGGCGACCGCGGGTCCACGGGCGAAGTTTTGTTGCTGAACACAACGCTCTTGTTGTTGATGTTGATACCACCTCCTCCACCTCCTCCTCCTCCTGCGGTACTCCCCCCGCTGCTGGCACCCAGTGCGGAGCCATGTCCAGCACCAGACCCATTTCTGAAGGTGTTGGTGCTGGTGTGCTGTTGGCCAGGGGAGGTCGAGGATGTGCTTGGCCGGGTGGACATCATGGCGGAGGAGGTAGCCATGTAGTTGCTGATGAAAGGGCCACCTCGGCCGCTGGGGGTCTGGAAACCTCGTCCACCGGGTGCCTGCATCTGTACTCTATTGCAGGCAGAGTAATTTTCCATCAGCGTTATCTGTAGACTTTATGATGCTGATTGTAGGCAGTAGCCAAGAGGGAGGACTCGGGGGACGAGTACTTAAGGGGCTAGAGATGGCAGCTGAGAATTGGGAATTGGGAGTTAACGGAGGTTTGAATGAAGGCTGCTGCATTCTAGGTCGAGCTTCCACTTTGATGAGGTGTTAGGACAGACTTGTTTTGGGATCATACCTGTGCAGGTCCAGCTTAATTCCTGAAAGCTTGCAGGGCACGGAGCTGGCTTGGATTGTTCCTGCTGCTTGCAATTGTTGATAGGGTCAAAAAAATGCTGCGCATACGATCTCCGGAACGCACTTGCCAATACCTATTTAATTCGTCATGCAAGACCTGCATTTTGCCACATTTACAATGACGAAACTGAAGTTGACTTATTGGACAGACCAAGTGTCAAAGTCTAACGTACAACGAGGACAGCAATCGTCATAAACCTTTAGCTATAGAACGTAAACAAAGAGTTTCAAAACTAGGTATGCCTTTGCATTGTGTTCCCATGTATTCAGGTTCACTGGGTCACTTTCCGTTCATGAAAGGGAATGAAACTTCTTTCAAGAATTCATGAGTGCCTATTGGTGAAGGACTCATGGAAGGTGCAGTGCTTCGATATGACAATTAAGACTAAGACTAAGGTGTTGTTCAAGAATTTGCCCTGTTGCCTGTTAGAGGCAGGGGAAGACTACTGCGGGCTGTTTGTCGAAAGAAGACAGCAGTAGTACATTGTTGACAATCTCATGGAGTTGCCCCGACCTTTATCACGAAAGCACTGTGACGAGTACAATTTGCCTAGAGAGACCTTATCCCGTAAGAATGTCCCAGACTCATGACCCCACAAACTGAAATGATTTTAAGGTGCAGCTTCAAGTGAACTTCAGAAAAACGGATTGAGCCTAGAACGGACACAACCAAAACTGAAGGTGCTTCCAAGTATTGATAGAACCGGATAACGTCGCGTACAGGAAGGGTTGCGATGATCATTGGAGCGTGGCACCAGTCTGAGGTGCTTTTTTGTTGACAGAAGGATTGAACTTCGACTTAGCCCGACTCTTTTAAAGATTTATGCAGTCCTCTGTGATAGACTCGCACAAGAACAGATTCTGATGTACCTGCGCACGCCGTGATTTTGAAGTACAATGAGAGGTGAAGCTCTTATATTACTAGAGCATGCCCATCCCTCTCGCCATCGCCTGAACCAACTTGCACTCATCTCGCACTTATCCAACTCATGGCAAGAGCGCATTACTCATTGTACAAACCATTTGACACAAAATTTACACCGGATCACAAACCCACTCCACACAATATACATTCCCTGCCATTTGCTCTACACACCCCGGTTAATTCAGGCGGTTCACGCCGCAGAAAATGCTGCTTCGTTTCCCTCTCAACCCTGTTGCGAGGTCGCCAACACATATCCTCGACATTCTTCTCCAACTCTTCGTCCTCTTCACCCCTACCAAGCGCATGTCACGCATTCCAAACATTTGCACAGCCACGTAAATTCTCTCAGCTACTGAAAGTATGTACATTCACCCGAGGGAGTGCCTGGAAAAGGTCGCAGAATCAGGCTCGCACAGGGCTACGAGGCGGATGTAGCGGACCCAGCACACTCGGTGGCCAGAACAGGGAAAAGAACGGTTAACATGGCCCCGGTCCTGAGGCTTAGTCCTAACCATGCTTACCCTCCGCTCCCCGTTAACGCCATAACCGACCCCCCTGCCTCTCGCCCTTCCCCTCCTTCGATTGTCTCTACCTCAAATCCCTTCCATCGATTTCCTCAATGCTTCCTCCTTTCTCTCTCTCTCCCCCGCACACCCAGAAAATCCTACTCACAAATTGCTCTCCGCGCAAGTTTGGAAAAATTCCTCTCTCCACCTCGTGAACTCCGCCAAAGCTTCGCGCAAAGCTTTCAATCCGCCCGTCGTCGAGGAGTCAATCAATTGTCCATGCGCGTCTCCCACCGCGCATTAATCTATCAATCGTATACGCTTCCATTAGCGGAGCGACGCGTCTGATTCTGCAGTTTTGGATCGCCGGAACAAATCGTTCCGAAGGGAGTTCAAATTGAACAGAATGGATGATAGTTGAAACGTTCTGCTATTCATTACGAGATTATGTATGTCCAAGTGGATGAGTTTCGTCCATTAGGGTTTCGCTCTCGGGCCTTGAAGTCTGCGGAGCTTCAAACACGGAAGTCTCTTCTACTCCTCCGACATCCCTCGCGCGGAATCGAGCTGCGTTGTTGCAGCAGGAGTTGTTAGGTTCTGTGACTGTTCGGTTCCTTCCCTTTCTCTTTCCTCAGAGTGTAGCGATGGCACCCAAAGCGACTCGCAGCAAGGAGCTTGTGCGGGGCATTGGCCGCAACGGGAGGTCGAAGACCTATCACAAGCGCGGCTTGTGGGCCATTAAGGCTAAGAATGGAGGCAAGTTCCCCACGCACGAGAAGAAGGCAGTTGCTGCGGCTCCGGCTGTCCGCGCTCCTAAGTTCTATCCCGCTGATGATGTCCCCAAGCCCCTGCACAAGAACAAGGTCGTCAACGCCCCCAAGCTGAGGTAAGTGCGGGAGCTCGTCGAGGATTGTGGGTATCATTTTTTTTTTTTTCTTTTCATTCTCTTCTTTCCCTGTCGAAGAGTGAAAGAACACATTGTGGGGACTTGATTGGACGTAGGTTTTTAGGTTGGAGCGTTTTAGTTGTTTTGGGTCTGGACGGAGAATTGATGACCTATCAAGCGATTTGTCTTCCTGGAGGGGTTGTGTATGGTAGTTCTGTCTTTTGATGATTAGGTCTCATCTTGCGTAGTTGAGTGTCCTCACCATGCGTTCGGCTGTAGGCGGCTATAGTTCTGAGAGGGATATGTTTTAGAGTGAGGATGGAAGCTGGATGTGTTATGACATTTCTCCGTTACCACAGGCAATGGAAGTACTCTGTGGAATTGATTTGCGAATTGTCTGCTGTTTAGCGATTTGATTCCCGCCGGGTCTTGCAGGTCGAGCATCACTCCTGGGACCGTTCTGATTTTGTTGGCGGGTAACTTCAAGGGAAAGCGTGTCGTGTTCTTGAAGCAGTTGGAATCCGGGCTTCTTTTGGTCACTGGTGTGTGATTCCCTTCGCACATTGTCTCATTAGGGTTCTTATGGTTTTGGTGATACCTTGGAGGTGCGAGTCTGGTGGTCACTGAGGGTCGTGGTACATAAACGGTTGTGTCATCATCAGGCTGGTCATAAAGCTATCAATAGCTACTGTCCTTTTGGTTACGCTTTAGCTAATTCCTCTTTATCTTATTTTATTTAACTTAGTGTGAATGCTAGTCGTGGTGACCAATTTGTTCTATTAAGGGATTATCAGAGCAGGTATGGTGCAAGTTGCCTCTTAAGTAAATTTTTAGTGCGACGATGTCCGATTATGCTTCATTTGGTCAAGAACTGTTAAATCCAACTAGTTGAGTGCTTTCGCACACGTTTGTCATTCATAGCTTTGTTGTACAGTGTAGGATATTAATTTGATAATTGAATGTTGTTCAGGACCATTCAAGGTGAATGGTGTCCCACTGCGGAGAGTGAACCAGGCTTACGTTATTGCAACATCAACTAAGGTGGATATTTCATCTGTCGATGTTGCCAAATTCTCCGACTCCTACTTCAAGAGGGAAGTTGCCAAGAAAACCAAGGGGGAGTCTGAGTTTTTTGAAGCTGAGAAGACTGTAAGTATTCACTATCATCAATGTTGTTTCTTATCAGTTTCGATTGGAGCAGTATGGCATACTGTTACGTTTTCAGCAGTGTGTTTGAGTAGAATTTTCACTCTGTTATGTAGTCGGTAAAATTTATACTGTGATATATGTGAACACAGAATGAAGCCCAAACCATACCGGAGGAGAAGAAGGAGGACCAAAAGGCAATTGACGCTAAGCTGATCCCTCTTATTGAAGCAGTACCAGAGTTGAAAAGTTACATTGCTGCCAGATTTAGTTTGAAGTCCGGTGTCAAACCCCATGAGCTAGTGTTCTGAAGAACTGCAATTTGTGATTTTAGTGGCGACGACTTGAAGTCTGTGAGAACGCATGCGAGTTTGCTGTCTTACCATTCCAGTTCGTCAGATAATGCCATGGTTATATTTGACAGTTTCTGAATTTTCACTGACTTCAGTGAATCCTTATCACCCTGAATGATTAAACCCTTGAAGTTTTCCAATGAGTCTGGTAACTTGTATGAACGATGAGGTTTATGATAAGGATTACCATCACATAATATCAATGTTATCATTAATGCCCCTGCACCTAATTTTTTCACGTGACTACTAGTTTTTCTTATTCTGGACAGCCCCTGTTGAAATAATCAGCTGTGAAAAAATTCCGGCATTTTTTTTCATTACGCCTCATTGACTGCTTGTTCCAGCCCGGAAGATTGTTCCGCACTCTTGAACATATCAAAGGCAGGGAGGTGGTAACCCGATTTTACATACGAATATCTTGTGGTGCCCAGGTTTGGCTCATTTCATGATTGGGAAGGTAGATTCTGACGTTTTTGTGAGTTGTACCAATTCGTCTTAGATATACGTGGCATTTACCCATGGGATGCTTTTTGGAAACTCTTATGAATACTAAGCATATACATTCGCAATCGTTAAGTGTGAACAAAAATCATCAGCAAGATAGTTCCCTCCAACTCCGCTGCCACGTGTTTGATAGTTAACATGATCTACTCTTGTTCCAAGCTACGTGTAGTCAATTCTGGGTACTCGCTAAAGCAAAATCTTTTATTCATTCTTAACACCCATTATGTCAACGTCCTACAATGTGGGCTTATTGCGGAGAGAAACTATTTCATGCAGAATTGGAATGCAAAATGGGTTATCTGGGCCTTGAGAGCCCATTTAGGAATGCAAAATGAACTGTAATCCAATTCTTGTGAGACTTGCTCTAGGTTTCCTGCAACATGGGTTACTTCAATACTGGCACAATGGCAACTACTAGTCTGTTTGTGGGCTTACGCATAGAGTAAAAGAGATGAGTACAGATATATGCAAATCTTTGAAGTGTAGTCTTCAGATGAAATTTGGATGCAATTAACAGCCAATTCTGAGTCTAGGAGGGGAATGCTCAGTGTAAGGGAGAGAAGAGTCCTTGAATGAAATTAGGGACATGTAAAGGAGACAAGTAATTGACTAAGTATGACCTAGGGAACCACATTAGACATAGTATGTAGTCCTGCATTTCATATTTGCAGTTATGATTTTTCGGCCTTGCCCTCCTGTTGAACGACAAGATGATTCTGCAGTGATCGTTGTCAGATTAATGGGCAGGGGAGGCATTTACACAGGGTCCAAAGTGCACCATTATTTTTTAAACTCTTTTGTTTCTTTGTTTGTGTGTTTTTTTAATGAAGGTAAACTATGTGAATGTAGGTGGATCTCAAGACTTAAGTCATTTACAAAGTCACTAATACAACCAAATTTACAAGTTGTCAAATTATAACGGTAGAACTTATTAATGGTTTTGATGACTTACACATTACTATGGATTAAATAAAAAGGTAGAATGTTTAACAATTGCTTTTATATATATATATATATATATATATATAGTCGCACATGCATTTATTATCTCAAAACAATAAATCCTATTTTAAACTTTGTTACTATAAAAAAATTACATCGAAATTGACATACATAGATTTCTGTATCCTTTTTAAACCTTCCCACCCCTTTCTAGATATTCTTGCAAGTCCTTTTTGCAATATTCTAAAAACCTTCTAAACGTTTTTAATAGAATGTTTAAACAAAAAGTCATATTATGCAGCATCTGGGAGAGCACGATTTTATGAAAAAAAGATAACGAAAAAAACAAAATGCTACTGATCAAAATTGGCAGTGTTAAATTCAAATGATAACAAAAAAAAAATTCAATATCGAAGAACGAGTTTATTTCTCCAGTGCAGACCTGGCACAAAAAGATCCAGATCTTGTGCATCCGGTACATGCTTATTTTATGACGACGAGCACATTGTGGAGGCACAAGCCCATAAAATGGGCAATTTCAAATCCATGTGCATCTCCATGTCACAATCCATAACATTGATGATGTGAGCTGACGAAGTATCTGTGGTCACTTTCGTGAAAACTAATACGCTAGTGTTATTCCGTTTCCTAAAGGAATTCCTCTTGTCCAACGCCGAAACATTTCTAAAGCAATCCTTGGCTGGTCCATGGCTACCATATGCCCTGCATCTTGGACCTGTGAAAGATTTCACAAAACGATACTGTAAGGCGAGATTGCTTTCTCCGTTGATTCATAAAGTGGTTTGCTTTGACCTCAAGTCTAATGAATATTCATGCACTGAGACAACTAGAAAGAACCTGAAATACAAACGAAGTATGAAGGTCGTCGTGTGATTCGTAATCATCCAGGTGCTATGCTTATTGTTGGTGAGTAAATGTACAGAGTAAAAATAAGCTTGAAAAGAAAAGAAAAGAAAAGAAAAGAAAAGCAAAGTAAAAGAGAAAAAAAGAAGTAAAAGAAGAAGAAAGCGCCACAGCCTCAAATATACAAAACTAGAAAGTCGTCAATTCGCACACCTTAACAAAATTTAGATTTTTGAAACCAGTGACTAGCCCAGCTTCAATTCCGTTCACTTCAAACTTCTTCCAAGGTGCTCTGGCGTACTCTATTTGGCCTGACCAGGGAAGAGCAGCTGTCCATCTTGAATTGCCTGAAATTGAAAGAAGAGCCATCAACAAAATGGAGCACACTAGAAAGATCCACAAAATAGACTCGAATTAGTTGCGTAATACACATTGGCACCTAAACTAGCAAATGGAAACAAAATTATTGCAGGATACAATAGACATCTCTTTCAAGAACTACCGCTATTTGATGAAATGGGAGCAGGTAATCACCTAACCAATTGCATATCAGATCAAATTCTCCAGCATAAACCAGTATCTGAATACCGTCCTCCAGAAGGCGAGCTATCTTGTTTTCTTTGCTCTTCATCCAGTCCATAAGAATCGCTTCATAGACCAGTGGACTGCAGGAAAGAAACTTCTGATTGCCGACACCCAAAGCCTCTCGAACTTTTGTATAATTCAAGTAGATCTCAAGATTGGAGAAGTCGTAACAGATATCCTCGTTACATTCTTTTCGGATATCAAATGACTGAAACATAGAGAACATACAATAGTCTTAGTATCACCAATTTGAAATGAGATTAATAATTTGGACACTAAAGAAGTGCTGAAGACTGTGCAGTACCAAACGCGGAGCATGATGAGTTACACCATCTCTGCAGGTCTACTCAATGCAACGTGTGAAACTGAAAGGATGCCTTTGAATGCCTCACAGAGATTGTCTAACCATGAACATGACGAGCTTGAATCAGATCCAACAAAATTAATGGCTCCTATCAGGACATAATATAGAACAAAGAAAACCTGGCAATCACTTAAAAATCGCACAATAACTCGCACTCTCATAACGCCAGATAGAGCTCATGATCTTTTGTACCCCAACAAATAATATGAGAATTACTGCGTCTCCTAATGCACCTAAGACTGACCAATCCTAAGAATATAAGAACATACGTTGATATTTCCAGAAATAACCAAGATAGTATTGAAAATACTCTGACAGACAAGGTATGCTGCAATGCAAGTGACAGTTCCTTTGGTTCCTGCGGTTAAATTCCAACCACAGAATTTTAGAAACAAATGACGATGAAATGCATCTTTACGAAATCCAACAAACTGGACAAACAAAACTTTCACAGCATAAAAATTCCCAGCGTAAACATTGAACTTGAATCAGTTGAGAAGGATAAAAGCATGCAGTCAGGAGGAATGATAACCTAACTATGCATCAGTATGTATGAAGTAATTTAATATTCCGCGTGGATTCAAACTGGCTTAATATAGAGTCGCATCAAACCACAGTTGGAACAGAGCATACACACATACCACACAATTTAATAGCCATAGCACAAGCCGGAAACACTTTGCTAAGTCTTTTGTGGTCATCATCAGCAATCAATGCCATGCTCAGAGCATAATCGGCATATGACTCATATCGAATATTTGGATGTGTAAGACCACTTCCAATTGCAAACCCCTGTTTCACAACGACCAGAATAGAATTTTAAAATTAGACAATAATCTTACAACCAACTGACTTGAGGAGGAATATCGATTCAAAGGACTGACGCGATGTATGATGAGTACTAACCTTCAAATTAATGGGTAGTCCCTGTTTCAATTTTTTAACTTCATGCAAACGAGCAGCCACAGCTGGGACGTAGTGGCTGCCGTAGGATTCTCCCATCACATACAAATTGTTTTCGGCGAACTCAGGATGTGCTGCAAAAAAAGCCTGAGAAATAAAAGGCTAAGTTGGGGCTTGCGAATAAATGCACATTGACAATGTAGAACTTATTTAAGTTCTAACAACCTTCGACCATATATGTTATCAATAATTTCAAGGTTTGCTGAGTACTCGATAAGCTCCATTTCACCTAACAAGACAGACCTGTTCAAGCTTGGATATTTCAGTCCATTCACATAAATTGTAAAGAGAACAACAAAGACTCGTGACGATCATCGTATCTATGAGATCAGAGAGTAAGATTGACATATTAAACCAAGCAAGTCTTGGTCAGAAAGCGACCTGAAAGAAGTCGAACATATCCTCACTCACTCCTTCCGCGTCATGACGTATATCTCCTGAATTTGTGCTGTAGCTAAAGCCCGTTCCTACTGGAAGATCTATATATATAATGCTGGCCTCCTGCCAACAATATGAAGCAGTTAAATAAATAAACCTGATAATGCACTGGTAAGCAGTAAACATGCACAAACTATGTAAGTGCCAAGACTCAAACAAGTGAGAAATTACCTGGTCCCAACCAAACTTGTTCCAAATCAGAGTAAGGTTTTCTATGTTGTCCTGAATCTTAAAAGGGCCATTCTCGTAGAACATAGCCACTTCACTAGCGCAGGCTGGGCCTCCAGTCATCAAAAGCACTAAAGGATCCATGCCTTTATTGCCTCTAGACTCAAAAAAGGTATAGAACATGCTGCAACAATGAGATGTACGCAAAATGAATTATCACGGCTTAGTCCAATAAGTAACGCAGATCTGGTGGTTATTTAGCTCCATATAAACCAGAAGGACATGGTTTTCAATTAAAATAAGGCGCAACAACAATTGGTCATGGAAAAGCAACAATGCAAAAGTTTCAGATAGAATAAAGTAAATATAGAAATAAAAGACATTAGCAAATAGATCAAAGAACCTGAGCTTACTTAGCAGTATGACTACGCTTTAGCGTGAAGTAACCTGCATAATGTCCAGCATGTCGTGAACCTGATGCCGATGTTGAATTGGCAAAAATATCTAGATGTATCTTTCTCTCGTGTAAGCCGGGTCCATTCACTGGACCAGAACTTTCTACGGCTGCTCCTGGCAGGAGACCTAAAGATTTGATGAGGCGTTCAGCTTGGCCTTGGGGAAAACGTGGACTAGTACCCGGACTTAAATTATACAATGTGCTCAATGGAACTGATCTCGGGGAGCGCACTGCTTTGACGGAGACCGCAAGAGAAAAGAGAAGAAATGAACATAAACACCGTATGATCGCTGAACGCCCCATGGTTCAAATTCCGCGCGCCCACCTACTTCCGGTGATTGAATCTGCACCATGCCGATGATTATAAAATAGAACAGACATTAACTAGGCCCAAAATCCTGGTATATACAGGAATTCATCTTGATACTTAACCCAAACTTCTACGCAATTCATTATCTGGAGAGTGTGGGGGAAAGAAGCGAACATGGAACAGTAAGAAGGTAAGACTTTATCTTAAGCATGGACGACCAAAGGCTAAGCAGTTGAGCAATGATCGAAATCACTTATCACCACATGATGATTCGAATGGCCATAGAACTCTTCACGATCTGATACTTCCTCGCCAAGTTCTGATTCACAGAACTCTCGAGAGAGTGAGTGCATGATTCTTTTGTCGCTATCATTTTTTTAACAATTTTCCCGGTGAAATAAGAATAATAGCTCTCCACTTTGGACATTCAAAGCAAACTGTCTTAGTATTTGTGTCTGAACTATCTGCAGAACAGGCGGCTGAACGGAGCACTGGACAGATAGCAAAGAGTCAGGTATATTTTATCCACGTAATAGTAGACAACTACATGAACACGTCTTCAGCTCGTTTCAACGACAACGGTGACAACCATGACACTGACCCTGGTGATGCACAGCTTGTAACTTCGCACAATCGATGTGTAACTTCACAGTTCTTTTGAGCTGCCTCTCCACTATGCACCATAATGCGACGCTCTATTACAGAGTCTTTTCCACGACGAACATACTGAGAATGGCGAATAATCAGGTACCTCAAGTGTCTCCACTGCTTCATGCTTCGTCGAAGTTCCCACACAATCACCGTGTCTAAGACTACGAGTGCCCGTATAGTATCGAACGAAATCCACAACCTCTCAACTACACCGGCGGAAGAAGGTTCACAGGAAGGGGACAAAAAAAAAAAACAAAAAAAAAAGAAGAAGCACACACGCACACACACACACGTTCTTACACGGACCTGCGCCTTCTCCCTCGAATGAATTCGAACAGATTCCCTTCCAAACCAGCATTCATGCCCGCACTATTCCTGCAAAATAATCAATCCTCATTCCCGGAACTTCCCACACGCTTCCCAAGCTTCCCATGTTCCACAAGCTAAACGCGCACTCCGAATCACTCTCCCGCACTTCATCACAACGACGCAATAATAAAAACCTCGACACCTATTGCTTTCAGGAACGACTTGCCATGCATTTTATCACCAAAACAGCACAGGCCTCCATCCTGGTGCACCTCTTGCCAACAAACAACAACGGACGTGAGGTACGGCTGATTCAAACGCCTATATCTGCCGCAATCTTGCTTCGAATCACGCCCCCAAAGATACGAAAAATGATCTCTACAAATTCGACTATCCGCACAAACGCCGTAAAAAAAACGAAGAAATCGCACACGCAGCCATAGCCACTCCGATCTGAGCCGAGCTCCGACGATCAACCGCAACGACCTGGAAGGCTCGCCATGGCCGCGAGCAGCAACAAGTCCTTCAAGACTGGTCATCTCGATCGTTGGACAGATTTCATCGCTATTCGACGAGATCCTGTTAATGCATCTCCCGATGATTGTTCACAACGGATGGATGTTCTACACCTGGACGGATGCCATGTTCTGGCAGACAGAATTCGCTGCCGACGTTGCGATCTCAATCCAACGTTCGGAATTTTTATTCCCTGACCTTAATTGTAAGCTAATATTGTTAAGGACCCACAAAGAATAGTCTAAAGTTGCACAGAAGTTCATTCTAACTTGGAACCAATTAAACATTGCTCCCTTCTTCATTTCATAAGAAAACAAAACATAATTTCTGGTAATGATTTCACAATCAATGATGAACCCTGTTTCATGTAACTTTGAGTGTAAAACTCTGCTTTTCCTAAAGAAAAAGAATTATAAAAAACGATGAAATAATATTGGGGGGACTTGGTCTTGTTGATTCCTCCTTCTGTTCGGTTTTCTTCTTACTCAGATGTTTATCAGAAACAAGGATGGCAGAGGACACGTGTGGGCAGGATCTTTTGGCATGACATGATATGTAGCTTTGATGGAATTAAATTCTATATACATGTTTCCTACTATTGCCAACTTAGATGTAGAGATTTATTTAATCAATGTTTTTTTAAAATAATTCGTTTTTATACACGCACTTATATAGAAGTTCAGTTTACACTTATAGTTGAATAAAACTGTGTCACATGATGCTCACGGTATAATTTATATGAATTCCTAGTTATTCACCTTATCAAAACTTACAATCTTTATAAAAACTATTTATGTGTGTAAAATAGATAAATGAAATCATCTGCATTGATAATATTCTACTATACTCTAAGACTTGAAAAGAACATAGCAAATATTTTTATACAATTTTTGAAAACCTAAATAACAACAAACTATATTTACAAACTATATGGCTTAATATTACTAGTTTATAATCAAAAATAGATTTCTTCTAACATAATGATCTTTTATTGTATTTTTAATATATATTTAATATAAATATAAAAATTATATAAATAATATAAGTATAAAAATTTAATTTATATACTAGAATATATTTTAAATGTTTACAAGCCTAATAAACTTATTTATTTGTTTTATTAAAGAAGATTATCTTAAATATTTACAAACCTTATAAACTTACATGCTCAATAAAATTATTTTGAAGATTTTTTTTAATATTTATTTTATTGAAAAATTTATAATATAATTTCACAATCAATCTACAACAAATAATTCACTTTTTTATCCACCACTCATGGTGTGTCATCTCATAAGATGATAATTAAAATCAATAGAGGATTTTTGTAAAAATAAATAGAAATAAAAATAACCTTTTCATTTGAATTTAAAGATTATTTCTGTTTTATTTTCTTTTAAGTAATGAAAACAAGGGAAAAAAAAATTGAAAAATCTTTACTAAAATAAAAGTACACACAAGAAGTATCAAAACAATTTTAGCTTGAAAGACAAATAAAAATATAAATCAGTGACTCCTGGCTATAAAGTTGTGTCTAATTTTGGTTTTTCTATGTAGAGTTATCTGTAGAAAACAATTCAAAAATTGTTACAAATCTAATATAGATAGATAGATATTTATACATACATACATCTTATAAAACACATTATAAAATCATAAAATAAAAATGATAAGAGGATCTCTTTAAAAGAAGAATCTTTTATGTTATATTGTATTTTGGTACAAAAACATTATTTTTTAATAACATCATAACTTAATAAATACTATTTTTATAAAAATATTTTAAATATCAATCTATCAAGATATTTATATTAATAGATATCTTATTTATAAATTATTCTGCTTGAAAAAACACATTCAAACCAATTCTTAGATTATATTATATTCACCTTGCTTAATTCTATTCGGTTTTTGTTAGATAAGGATTAGTTCTATAATTTAAAATAAAACCAAGTTACAGAAAAAATCAAAATAAAAGTCGAAAAATAATTAAAATTTTCAATTTATCATTAAATCATATTATTGGTGTTATTTTGAGTGATATATAAACAGTTTTTGGACTATTTTTTAAACTGATTTTTAAACTGATTTTTGAGTAATTTTGATTATTTAGAAGGACAAATTTTCTATGTAAGTTATTAAGGTAGAATAATAAAACACTTTAGTAAAATTTACATAATAAAATTAATTTTATGTATTATTTAAAATATTTTTTTGGACTACTATTTCAATTTATGAAAAAAAATTAAAACTAATATGTAGTATCAACTTATAAATATTTAGATATATGTCTTATTATACCAAGGTCAACTTATTTTTTATTTAAATACTTTTGTTTTTTTAGAAAATTACTAGTTTATTTAAAATCAATAATAGATTTTAAAATTTTAATATCTTATTACAAATATAATCACTTTTTAGTGGTAATTTATTTTAACCAAGTATAATATGAAAACATTGTTGGTAGATGATTTTTTTGCTAAAGTCATTATTTTATCACAATTCTTTTCAAAACTTAGTTTATAAGGTATTAATTATTTTAAGAATTTACAAAGTCTATTTAATTACCTAAAAAAAACTTTCATTTGTTAATCTTTGAGTATTTTTATAGAAGTATCTTATCTTGGTATATTCTAAATTAAATTATAATTATCACAACTTCTACTTAAAATCTAAGTTTTTATAATAACAAATGATAAAGTACTATAATATCTAAAACACATCTGATAAGTCTTTATTATCAATATAAAATCTAAAAAATTTTATAGCTAATTATTTTATTTTTTAATATAAAATTAAAAAAATTAATTATAATCAGTATAAAATATGAATAAAATTAAAAATTAAAAATTATAATTATTAATATATATATTTTCATAAAAATATACATAAAAATATTTTAAATGATAATAATAAATAATTATTTATTAGATAAAATAAGTTCAAAATATTTTTAAAAAATTAAAAAAAACATGTAATTATTTATTCAAAAATAAATATACAATATTTGTCTATATTATTTTAAATTTAAAATCCTTAAAAACAACTTCTCTCTAAAGCTTTATTTTTATATCAATTGAAATAATAACAACTTTACACCTATATTATTATACTTCATAATTTTACTTTTGTGTTTTGGCTTGGATAGACAAAAGATTTGGCCAAATTACGAAAGATATTTTGGAAGATGATGTAAATAAGAACTTAAACCAAAGAATACCTCAAATCACCATAAACGTATAAAAAGATAAAAGAATTTTATATCACATAATTCTTTAAAGCTAGTAATGGCAATATTTTTAGATCATATTCATGCTAGATTTGGAGCCCCTACAAAAGTATTGATAGATTAAAGAAGAGAGTTTTTTAGATCTTTTGAAGAGTTGTATACTAAAGCTTTGATTGATCATCCTACAACATCTAGAGATCATCTAGAGCTTAATATATTAATAGAAAGAGTGATTTAAATAATCAAGTATGGATTGTACAAGTACAAGTTATTAGTAGGTAATTACCAAAATTGAGATTTGAAGTTATCTTAGATAGCAATGGATTATTATTTCAATTAATAGGCATTTCTTGTGTTTTATAGTCTTTATTATTAGAGACACACCACTGAAGAAAAATAAAATTCTAATATTCAAAGAATTAAAATAGAAGAAATTTACTTTATATAAAAAGTAAGGAGCTACAATAAGGCATAAGAATAAGACTAGAAGGTCCAAGCTGAGCCTCAAGAATTGCGTTATTGAGCCTAATGATCCCTTCAGTCTTAAGTCTTATATATATACTAGGTGCAAGGAAGCTCTTTGAGGAGTTTTTTTTAATGTTTGGAAGTGAAATAAGCCTAAGATCCTTCTATGACGATCTAAGATCCTTTAGAAACTTCTAGGACCTTTTAAAATCTTCTTGGAACATATTAAGACCTACTAAGGCCTTTTCAAAATTATCAAAAATCTTCAAAAATCTTTTAAGATCAAATAGAATCTTTTAGAATCTTTTAAGAGTAAATAAAACCTTTTAAGATTAAGTAGAATTTTATAAAATCTTTTAAAATCTTTTAAGATTAAATAAAATCTTATAAAATCTTTTAAAATCTTTTTCCATTATATATTCATAATATCATCTCTTCATTTTGGTTTTGAATTCTAAGAGGAGGAATAGAATCAAAGTTGATTAAAAGCAAAAAGAATCAAAGATATGTTGCATGGTATTAGCTATATACTCAAGTTGTCTTTTGTAAGTTTTATCTTTATTCATATCTATAGGAGATTAATAGATTAGAAACTTAGCCAACAAGTTAGCCACATGTTTTACATATTGATAGCTTGTAAAATAAGTTAATTATGTGGCACACATATAAGAAATCTTTTTTATAAGTTTGACATGTGTCTTAGAAATTGGACACATGTTGGAGGTCTTATAGAACGTTGCGACGTATTTCTTAGGCAGATAGTATATATAAAGACAAGAGTGAAGCCTTCTTCACTCTTGTCAATGCCTTATTTGTTTCTAATCTTGTTTCAAGAGTCTCTACTCTTCTTATCTTTAACAATAGCTATTCTAATTTAATATGATATCATCTTTGAATAATTTTTTATTTCTTTTAAGTGACATAAGAGTATTTTGATACTTTAGTTGTTTATATATTATATCCTTGATAGTTTGAGAAGAATGAAGATTCATTCTAATATTGATTTTTAACTGATATTTTTTACTTTTTAACCTTGATTTTTTTCTTAAAGAGAGTGGATCACCATTATTTGTGGAAAATTTTATTTGATATTAGAGGTTGCAGATTATTTTCCTCTAATTTGAATTGTAGATTTTTTAAATTATCTAAAATAGATTTTTTTATTTTTATGGATACTATACTTAGCAGAAGTGAGAATAGATTTGCAACTATCACAAATCTTCAAGAGCTTGTCAACACTCTTAGGGTAGAAATTTCATGCATCACTAATATCAACTATGGAAGCACTATTCTTATATGTATGAAAGAAGTCCAAAGTCTATGTTAAGAAGTTGTACAATTGAAAGAAGCAAGTAGATCATCCTCACAACTAAATCTAAGAAGTATTGCTTTTATAAGTATGAAAGAGGTAAAGATTAGTATGCTTGAGAAATTTGATGGAATAAGTTAAGCTTTATTTAAGATTGTATTTTTATCAATATCTTAATGGATTTACTCAAGTTGGATTTATAAACACACTTCTATTTAGAAGTGCTCTTTTTTAGTTTGCACCTTTGATGAAAAATGATTCATGACTTCTTTATGATTTAAATTCATTTTTTAAAGTATTTATGGTGACATTTGAAAAAAGTGATTGAAAAAAGATAGCAAAGACCAATGCATCTCTTGGAATTCTAACTCACCTTTCTTGATGTTGTTTGTATACTCATCTGCTTAATCCAAGTTTTTGTTGGTTTTTTCTAAAAATCTTATCCTAATTCCAATCTTTGGTTCTATATTCTTGTGTCCTTCATAGTTTGTTGAGACTAATCACATTTTCAATATCAGAGTTGAATCCTTCTTGTTAGGGAGTAGATTATCTTTCTACTTGAAGGTATACTAGTGCTTTAGAGGTTGTGGATTATCCTCCTCTAAATTGATATCTTCTTCATTGCAATATTGGAGCTTTGTCCTTCTTATGAAACAGTAGATCACCCCTCTCTTTGAAGGTCTTGAGCATCTTAGAGGTTGCGGATTACCCTCCTCTAATCCGATATTGCCTTTTTATAGATTCATTTCTTCTTTCTCTTAGAATGACTAGAGGCCAAGATATTAGTATGACTAAATCTTCTACGTCCAAGTTAGATGCTATTATAAATGATTTAGCTATTTTATCTGCTAGGACTGCCAAGATTGAAGAGGTTGTTGCAAAGCTTTATAATAATGCAACAACTAGAGTATCACAATCTAGACTGCATCCACCCCCAACTTCTATGCTTGAAGATGCAGTACTACTTATATTACATCAAGAAAATCCACCTGTTTGATAATGTAAGGAGCCTCAAATTAATCTTCCGGAGAAATATGATGGAACATGTTTAAAGCTCAGAGGATTTGTCAATCTAATTTGATTGATAACAATTCTACAACCTGATACTTATCCAATGGAAGAATCACAAGTTGGATTGGTTGGCACCTTGCTTACAAGACAAACACTATCATGGTTTATTCCCTTATTTGAAAAAAGATCACCAATTTTGAGTAATTTTGAAGTTTTTATGAAATTATTTGCAGAAGCTTTTGGAAAATATGACAAGGCTCAATGGATAACAACTAAGATCTGAACATTATGGCAAAGGGCATGCTTTGTATCAGTGTATGCATCTGATTTTAGGTAGTTAGCATGCGACATCAATTGGGATGAAGAAGCCCTAATTAGCCAATTTTATTAGAGATTAAGAGATGATATGAAAGATTTATTATTATCACTTTGTGATCCACAATTGCTCAATAAAGCCATTAGCCAAGCCGTAAAATATGATAATCAATAGTTTCAACGTTGACAAGTTCAATGTTCGTGGACTCCGACAAGACAATATGCAACTTGATTTACCTTTGGTATATCAACAAGTACTTTGAATTCACACTTAGACGTAGAAGATATCCAGCTTGATGTGATATGATTTAAACCTCTTAGCCCACAAGAAAAGAAGCATCAAATGGAAGAAGATTTGTACCTATATTGTGGCAAGGAGGGCCATAAGGTTGGCAATTGCTCAAAGAAACAAAATTGATACGTTACCAAAATCAGTAGTACAATTGTTCAGGAAAACAACAATGTTCAGCCACAGTAGGGATCGTGTGGCTAGACAATCTAATATTACAAAATTATTCAGGTTCCTCTCTTTCTGCTCAACCTGCTTGTTGTTTTACAATCTTTTTGTACTTTGGCCCTCAGAAGCTTTAGACAACTGCCTTGTTAGATTCGAGGGCATCTGCTTGTTTTGTAGATGAAGCATTTATTAAGCTTTACAAGATTCTTTTAGTACAGAAATCCAAATCCTATTCATGTAGAGATAATAGATGGACGACCTTTATCCTTAGGTAGTGTCACCCACAAAACCATGCCTATAGAATTATCGTTTAAAAATCATAGAAGCCAGATTGTGTTCAACATTATTAGAACTCCTTCGAATCCTGTTATTCTTGGGCTATTTTGGTTGGAGAAACATAATCCATCTATAGATTGGAAGTTACAAAGAATAATGTTTCTGATAGAGATCCCTGCAAGAAAGATTTGTAAAAAGCCACAAATTTATAAATCTTTATTTGTTGGAATAAGGGCTTTCATAAGATCGGCCGAAGAAGGTACACCATTCATTATTTATGTGACTCCAATTCCAAAAGATATGACTTTATTGATAAGTATTTTAGAGTAGTATAATAAATTTCAAGACGTTTTTTAGAAGAAGAATATTGATATATTATTGGAGCACCGATCCTACAATTGTGCTATAGATCTTCAAGAAGGGATGCAACCACCTTTTGGCCCAATGTATAATCTTTTTTAGAATGAACTTGCAATATTGAAAGATTATATTAAAAAAAATCTTGAAAAGAACTTTATCAGGCATTCAATGTCCCTAGCAAGTGCACCTATACTTTTTGTGAAGAAGAAAGATGGTTCTTTACAAATGTATGTTGATTATCGAGAATTGAATAAAATAATAATAAAAAATTGTTATCCACTACCATTAATTTTAAAACTCCTAGAATAACTCGGCCAAGCCAAGATCTATACTAAGATAGATCTTTGCGGTGTCGTATTACATGTTGTCTTATTCGGGAATACACTGGGTACTTGGTTGTAGAAGGTAAAGTAATGTTTGCAAATAATCAAGAAACCCTAATAGGTTTCACCCATGTATGAGGAATATAATTTGAACTTCAATTCAAAAGTATTTAAAAACACTCCTCTTAGTAACATCAACCATACATATATCCCAATAGCCTTGTTTCTTTTATAATTAAGCAATTTTTATTTTTCTTTGCAAGTCCTAATCTTAATCAGTGAGCTTTGACAAGCTATAAATTTTAATTTGACTATCCACTTAGTGTGAATTTTTGCATACAAATGATGGTATAAGCCTTCTACATGCTCAAAAAAATTTAACTCAACCCAACTTACAGATTGCAAGAAAATACCCAAAAACCGCACTGATGACACTTGGCCACCAACTTGAAGATTGATGCAGAAACTCCAATGGTGATTTCTCCTTCTTCCATTGTTAACTTCAACTCAAACTTGGTATGTAATTTGATCTTCAAGTCTTCTATGACCATGCCAAAATTTACATTGATCCAGTTTGTAGATCTTTAGTTATCATAGAAACCCTACCCAATCCTAAGTTGCCAACTTTCGACAACCCTTTGTGTCAAAATCCAAATATCTCCTGATTGCATTATTAGATTAACACAAAAATTTGTATACTCTTAGCACACCCAATAATCTAGACAATATCAAATCTTGAACTATAGATGCTATACAGATTGCATGAATCATTTAAGAATACAAACCATCATTGTCTTATATAAAATCCAAAACACCAATATAAATCCTAATTTTAAACAACAATTGCAAAGTCATCTAAAACCGTATGAAAACAAGCTTTATGCTCTTAAAATAAGCTTCAAGCTAGCTATTCAATCCAAAAACTTGATTTGAAAAAATCCCTTGACTTTGCCCTAGGCGGCCGTTTTTGTGGCCAGAGGTCTGATTTTGACCTTGTCCTACAAACGGCCAACCCTCGGATAACAATCCAATCTATCCTAGGGATTTTATAGCCTGACCTTACCCTCAACTTAATCCTAGTATCAATCATGCTAGTAATTTATTCTTTTTATTATGTTTTTATTATTTTATGGCCTTTCTAAGGTAATAAAAGAATTATTACAACCTAGAAGGTAAAATTACTAATTAATTCTTATTTACTAGCTATTAAGTGAAGAAAATAAACTAAGAGGCTTTCATAAAAACCTTGTTAAAATATGTGGATTTCTTATTGAACTAAGATAATAGAATATTAATTGAAAATTTATTTTTAATCATATTTTCACCATATAATCGTGTCACAACACGACAGTGGAGCATACAACCTGGTATGGATCAAGGAGGGAGATGAATGGAAGACCACTTTTCGGACAAGGTATGGACATTTTGAATATATGTCATCCTTTTTGGACTAACAAATGCACCCGCTATCTTTCAACATTTAATGAATGATATCTTTTGAGAGTATTTGGACAAGTTTGTGGTGATCTACTTTGATGATATCTTAATCTACTCGAAAAATCTAGAAGAGCATGAGGGGCATGTCAAGCTGGTATTACAAAAGCTGCGAGATACGGATTTGTATGCCAAACCGGAAAAATATATATTTCACCAATCAAAGATGGAATTTTTGGAATATATTGTATCTATTGAGGATTTGACAATGGATGCCAAGAAAATAGAGGCGGTCATGTAATGGGCTATTCCAAAGACGGTGAGAGATGTACAATATTTTCTTGGATTTGCTAACTTCTATCGGATCTTCATTAAAAATTACTCTCAAGTTGCCGCCCTTCTAACTTGATTGACATATAAGGACAAGTTAGAATAGGAATCTCAAGTGAAGAAAGCAATCTAAGACCTTAAGATGAGAATTATTACAGCCTTAATATTGATGCATCTATATTTCATGAAGGCATTCTATTTGGAGACTGATGCTTCAGATTTTGCACTAAGAGCCATTGTCGTATTACATATTGTCTTCTTTGAGAATGCACCGGGTACCTGGTTGTAGAAGATAAAATTGTGTTTGAAAATAATCAAGAAATCATAATAGATTTCACACATATGTGAAGAATATAATTCAAATTTCAACTCAAAAGTGTTTATAAATACTCCTCTTAGTAACATCAACCATACATATATCCCAATTGCCTTGTTTCTTTTATAATTAAGCAATTTTATTTTTCTTTAAAAGTCCTAATCCTAATCAGTGACTTTTGTTAAATTATAACTTTTACTCCAACCATCCATTTAATATAAAATTTTGCATACAATTGTTAGTATAAGCCTTCTATATGCTTAGAAATATTCAGTCCAATCCAACTTATAGATTGTGAAAAAATGTCCAAAAACCGCACTAATGACACTTAGCCACCAACTTGAAAATTGATACAGAAATTCTAGTGGTGATTTCTCCTTCTTCTACTATTAACTTCAACTCAAACTTAGAATGTAGCTTGATCTATAAGTCTTCTATCACCATGCTAAAATTTATGTTGATCCAGTTAGTAGATTTTTAGTTATCACAGAAATCCTACCCAATCCTAAATTGTCAACTTCTGACAATCCTTTGTATCATAGCTCAAATATCTCCTGATTACATTGGTAGATTAATATATACTTTTATATATACTTAGCACATCTAACAATCCAAAAAATATCAAATTTTGAACTATAGATGCTGCACAGATTGCACGAATCGGTCAAGAATGCAAGCCATCATTGTCCTATATAAAACCCAAAATACCAATACAAACATTGGTTTTGAACAAGGATTGCAAAGTCTTTCAAAATCCTATGGTAATAAGCTAAATGCCCTTAAAATAAGCTTCAAGCTGGCTATCCAATCCTAATCGCCGATCTCCAAATGTTTCAAACTCCTACCTTTGGTGGTCATTTTTGTGGCTGGAGATCTATTTTAGATCCTGTCTCATACCCGATCATCCCCCGGGTATTAATCCAACTTATTTTAAGGATATTTAAACTTAATCCTATCGTCAATTCAACCTTGATTTCTACCATACTAATTTTTTACCTCTTTTATTCTATCTTTATTGACTTGTGACTTTTTTAAAAGCTATGAACTGATTTCTATAACCTAGAAGAAAATTTTAATAACTAACTTTTATCTATTAGTTATTAAAACAAGAATTAATCTAAGAGGCTTTCATAAACCTTTTTTTAAGTATCTTAAGTTTCTAATGAACCAAGATAACTAAGTATTAAATAGGATTTATCCTTATTCAGACTTTTCACTATATGAACGTTGTCGTATGATGTGGCCTTCTATCTGGGAATATACTGGGTACCTGGCTGTGGAGAGTTTATTTGAAATTTAGTGGCAAAATCCAACAAGTCATTTTTTGTCAATAAAAAAGACAAATAATACAAAAATCTTACAAAAGAGAAGTTATATATATAAACCCTCTTGTATTCAAGTAAGTTTGTACAAAAAGGGTTCAAATTTCCGCAAAAACCCTTCAAAACTTTATTCACCCGTAAGGACTTATTTCTTGCTAAATTTTAGAATCCAATAACTCTTGATCCAATTATTCAATTTCTATAAAATTTAATTCAAAGTGTAGATAATCTTCTTAAGTTTCATCACAAGAAAGAATCAATTATAAATTCATTTTCAATCATCTGATATCTAAAAATCCCTAGCAGGTACTTAAAACCCTAGCTTAAAGACACCTGAGCACAATTTTCCTTATATCTCACAAATCCAAAATCCTAATGCCACAAATTTTTTGCACATAGTCTTGTGACATAAACATATACACTCTTGAAAATTTTGAGCTAATAATCTATGAAATTGCTTTAGTTATAGCTCAAAATATAACCACTATGTAAGTAGGTTACTTATTGCCCTTAAGTTTGTAAGCACTAACTTCAACTCCCAATATCTCCTTTACCCTAGCTTGGATTTTATCAAGCTGCACATAAAAAGTATAGGCGTAAAAGTGTTCTCTCCAACCCCAGTTGCCGATCCTTGATTGCTCTTTGTATGCGTGAGTTATATCCAAAAGAGTGATAGTAGGTCCAAAATCGACACCTTAACTTTGGGCGCCTATAACTTCTTCATAAAAAGTGCAAATCACACAAAATTTGCACCTAAACTAGATTCAAAAACCTAAACGTTATGATCCTAGCCTTTGATGTTTAACTCCTCTCGAAAAACAAACCCTAACTCCTAATAAACCCTCGGGCAGCCTCCTTAAAGCCCATTGGGCATGATTTTTGACCAATTAGAATAGAGATTTCTATCATCCACCTCTATTCATCCACATGGATGGCCAAACTACCCTTTTTACACTAAAAATCCTTTTTTAACCCTTCTTCTTATAAGATTTATATACTTGGTGCTTTAAGCACCAAATAAAAGAAGTAAATAAGATCTTAAGGATCACCAATGTCTAACATAGGCGACTTAAGATATATACAAGTTACTATCAATATAAAATTAACTTAAAAAGTCACTACTAAAAGAAAATAAGGTTATATAAATCTTAATATTAATTCTTTTAATAGATCCTTTCTAAACTAGCAACCTAATCACATCCTATAACCAATAAAAATCCATTGATATGACTTTCATTTAGCTAAGTAGTAAATTATACATTAAATATACATGTACAATTTTTTTTTACATAGTAGCCAAACCACAATACGACAACATGTTACAATACAACACCGTATTTTCACAAATGGATATAGATGACAAATTCCATCATGTTACATTTTATTCTTGAAAGCTTTGTATTGCCAAAATTAATTATGAAATCCACAATAAAGAACTTTTTGTTATCATGGATTTTTTTCAAGAATGGCATCTTTTTCTTGAAGGAACAATGTATCATATGATTGTATATATAGATGACAAGAATTTAGAATATTTTATATTAGCTCGGATTTTCAATCGCCGCCAAACTCAATGGAATATGTCATTATCTGGATTCAATTTTATCATCACTTATCGCCTAGGAAGCATTAAGGATTATCTAATGTTCTATTAAGGAGATCATATCTTGTACCAAAGATAGGAGAGACAACGTTTAATCAACAATATACAACTTTGTGAAAATTAGAGCAATTTTGTCTTTGTGCGACTATTGTATCAGTGCCTATGGATTCTAATTTCCTCAATGAGGTGTGTGCTGCAACTATAAATGATACTTTGGTTTTTGATGTCAAGTAGTGCTTGAAAAAAAATGCTGATAAGTTCAATTTGAGGATGATCTTCTATACTTTGAAAAATGTTTGTATATCCTAAAAGGACCAATACGACTACGCATTCTTCAATCCCGCCATGACTTTCCTACTACGGGTCATTTTGGATTTAATAAGACCTTGGAACTTATTTCTTGAGATTTTTGGTGGCCTCAAATGTGGAAGGCAGTAAAGAACTTTGTGCTCTCTTGTGACACCTATTCAAGGTCTAAGAATCCTCAACATCATCCTTATGAACTGTTACAACTCTTATCCATTTCAAGACGGTCATGGTCCTCTATCTCAATGGACTTTATTACAGATCTACTACCATCCAATTTATTAGATAATATCTTTGTAGTGGTTGATCGACTTACAAAGATGGCTCACTTCATTCTTTGTAAAAAAATTGCATCTAGTGAAGAAATGACAAGGCTTTTTTTCAATAATATATATCGATACCATAGCTTACCAAATGATATCATATCCAATCAAGGATCCCAGTTCATATCTAAGTTTTGGAAATGTCTTTTTGAAATATTGAAGGGAGATATTAAACTTTCTTTGGCTTTCCATCCTCAAACTGACGGCCAAATAGAATGAATTAATCAAGTGTTGGAGCAGTATTTATGATGTAGCATTGATTATCAATAAAATGATTGGACCTCATATCTACCAATAGCAAAGTTTGTATATAATAATACTATTCATGCTTCAATTCAATAAATATTATTTTATTCCAACTATGGATATCATTCGAAGCTTGACTTGTGGAACATGCCAAAGAATAATAATCCAGCGGCTGAAAGATTTGCAAAACAGCTATCGAAATATCAAACAATCTTGAAGCTTCATTTACAAACAACTCAAGATGCTTACAAGGCATATGCAGATAAATTTAAGAATCAACCGCCTCCTTTTTATATTAAAAATAAGGTATGGCTTCTTTGACAAAATATCAAGACTAAGCGGCTATATAATAAGTTGGACTATCCAAGATTAAGGCCATTTTCTATCTAGAAGCAAATCAATCCAATGGCATATCGCTTAGACTTACCATCCGCTATGAAGGTACATCTAGTCTTTCATGTCTCTCTCTTAGAACCTTATAGAGAATCACACATTCCATGAAGAATACAATAATTGCCGCCTAGTATTGAAATTGAAGACCATGAAGAATACGAGATTGAAAAGGTACTTGATTCACGGCAAAGATGGGGCAAATTGAAATATCTTGTCTATTGGTGGGGCTATGACATTAATGAAAGCACATGGGAATCGACTACAAATCTTGCCAATGCGCCTCAAAAGGTATAAAAATTTTATCAACTCTATCCCAACAAATCCAAATATATACGATGATGACTTCTTAGTAAAGATTGGATTAACGGAATACTCATAAAGAGGAGGAGAGTTAAACTAAAGCCTTCATCAATATGTAGTTGTTCAGAAAAGAATAGTAGAAGCAAGCTAGTCACTTTGTCAAATCTTCAAGCATTGAGAGAACAAGACTTAGAAGATTTATTTACGACGCAAGCTTCAAATGAACCAATACAAGTTTCACAGCCTTCAATTGAGCAAAGTGAAGACAACACATTCTAGCACCAAGTATGACCCCGGTTGGAGCTATTAGGAGCAAGACCCAACCATGCAAGTCTCGATTCCAATGCTTGAGCTTTAATAATATTACTTGAGTTTGAAAAGGTGAATCCTTTCAGTCTTGAGATTTTGTTTGGAAGATGTTTTGAAGGTTGCAATGAAGATCAAATCCTCGAATGGAATATCTCAACAACGGAGGTAATAGCTCAAGGCGATAGGCGATTTCTTTTAGAATTAGTAGAAGCTATTGCCCAAGAACGGATAACAGAATATATAGCTTCACTAGTATAGTGTATTCTTGATTTTTTACATATATAGTAAGACTGAGCTCCTTTTAGAACTCGTCGCTAGAAAGGGAGGTGATGTTGGGGACATATACTTTGGAGGTTCATAGAACCTTCTAGGACATTGTAGAAGCTTCTCAAGTTAGCGAAAGTCGGTCAAGAAGCTTCTTAGTTAGTGGAAGGAGCTCAAGAAGCTTCTCAGTTGGTAGAAGCTGCTTGAGAAGCTTCTTAGTTTGATGGTAGCCGCTCAGGAAGCATCCTAAACATGAGTATATATAGGGGTCAAGGTTGAAGAGTTCTTCAGTTTCAATAACGCATCTCTTGGAATTCTAATTCACCTTTCTTGATGTTGTTCGTGTGCTCATCTATTTAATCTAAGTTTTTGTTGGTTTCTTCTAGAAACCTTATCCTAGTTCCAATCTTTGGTTTTGTATTCTTGTGTCCTTGACATCACCAAGCAAAAAAAGACTTGATGTTGTTAAGAATGTCTATGCTTATATTATAGAGAAGTTAAGTACACTGCTCAACATTGTCCATAGAAGTAATGCAACTACAAAATGAAGAGCATGGTTGTTAGAAAAGATAATGTATCAGAAAATAAATTTCTTCAATTAGAATAAAGATTGTGTGGTTGAAATCATGTATAATATCTAATAAAGGTTATATTTTCTCTTCAAATCTCTCACTTTATTTTATAATAGATATATTTTTAAGACATAAAAATTATAAAATCTTTGTTTTATTAGATTTAAGAGTATTAGCTTATTTCATAGGCAAAGATTTTGTCAAAAAATAAGAAATTATTTTAATTAAGAAAACTAAATTCATACGTGTAGAAGTTATAAATAATTGCTTATTGTCTTTTAGAGATGTCACCTATGAAACTATTCTTTTAGATATAGCAACTAAGGGACATATTAGTGTAATAATATTTAATAAAATTAGATTTTCTTCCAATCTAATTATTTTAAGATTATTGTGGTTAAAAAAATATAATCCTCAAAGAGATTGAATTTCTTGTAACCTTAATTTTTTTTAAAATTTAATCCAAAAATCCATTAATTAAATAAAAATATATAAATCTAATACATCCAAATCCTTATTATTAGGTGCAAATACTTTTATATATGTGGCAAAAGAAGGATCATCTTTTGTTATATATGCCATATCCATTTTCAATATTAAAAAAACTATAAGTGGTATTTCTAGCCAATATCAAGATTTTCAAGACTTTTTTGAAAAATAAAATGTAGATATTCTTCTAAAATATTGACCTTATGATTGTTTAATAAAATTTTAAAAAAGAGCTCAACCACCATTTGAACCAATCTATAGTTTATTGTAAAAAAAGATGGTTGCATTGAATGAGTATATTGATAAGAACTTGGCTAAGAATTTCATATGCCATTCAAAATCTCCAACAAAAGCTCTTATCTTATTTGTGAAGAAAAAAGAAAAATCATTACGGATGTGCATAGATTATCAAGAATTTAATAAGATTACCATCAAGAATAGGTGTCTTTTATCTTTGATTTCAAGACTTCTTAATCAATTCAATCAAGCAAAGATTTATATAAAATTAAATTTATAAAGAGCATATAATTTAATTTGCATCAAAGAAGGTGATGAATGAAAAAGTGTATTTTGAATTAAGTATGGATATTTTGAATATAATGTCATATCTTTTAGACTTACAAATGCACCAACTGCTTTTCAACATCTTATGAATGATATTTTTTTGTGAACTTTTTGATGATTTTATTGTCTATTATTTAGATGATATTTTAATCTATTCTAAGAACATAAAATAATATAAATTTTATATTTGTTGTATGTTATAAAAATTTAAAGATACAAGATTATATGCCAAGATGAAAAAGTGTGTATTTTATATTATTCAAGTTAATTTTTTAGAATATATTACTTTTAATGATAATTTAATGATAGATCTTAAAAAAATTTAAACAATTATGGATTAAAAAATTCTAAAGATAATAAAAGATATGTAATATTTTTTAACATTTTTCAATTACTATCAAATCTTCATCAAGAATATTTTTTAAATTATAGCTCTATTAACACGCTTAATTTGTAAAAAAAAACTCGAGTAGAATAAGAAAGTAGAAGTATTGTTTGGAGCTTTAAAAATAATTTTTACTTCTATATTAATTTTATATTGTATTGACTTTTTTAATGTATTTTTTTATAGAAATAGATACATCAAACTTTGCTTTAGGTACAATATTATTACAAATGGGAATAGATGACAAACTTCATTTAATAATTTTTATTCAAAAAAATTTTCAGCAACTAAAATTAGCTATAAGATTTACAATAAAGAACTTCTTGTAATTATGGATTTTTTTCAAGAATGGCATCATTATCTAAAAGGCGCTTCCAATCTAGTCAATGTATATATAGATCACAAGAACCTTAAATATTTTATATCAACATGTATTTTGAATTATTGCTAGGCTCATTGAAGCATGTCTTTGTCAAGATTTGAGTTTATTATTATTTATCGGCCAGGAAAACAACAAAGTTTTTTTGAAGCATTTTTTAAATATTCTTATCTTATATCAAAAGAAAAAAATGTAACTTTTAATCAATAAAGGATGATTTTATTAAAGCAAGAATAATTTCATCTTTGAATAATGAAATCAACATTGACTATTAATTCAATTTTTTTTTAAATAAGTCCAATCAAGTATGTCTTTAGACCTTTTTATTCATGATATTAAAAATAATTCATTTAAATCTCATGATACTTACAAGTTTAAATTTAAAAATAATCTATTCTATTTCAAGGGATACTTGTATGTTCCAAAAGATGAAGTACAATTGCTTGCTCTTGAAGCTCATCACAACTTCTTATTAGGGATGTAAAATAGCATATTAGCAAAGAGACAAGGAAATAATTACAAAGCTAGAATGATTTTCAAAACAAAGAACTGGATGGACAAGAATAAAAAACTAGATGATTAACAAGAACAAGGAATTAGATTAATATCAAGAAATAAGACAACACTTTGGATTGCTCTGAGACTTGTGTTAGTAAGATTGAGGTGTACCTCGATCTTGCCTCTTATTTATATTACAAGGCCTATATCCCATTGAACCTTTTAAAAATATCTTAGAAGATTTTAAAAGACTAAAGAAGATTTTAGAAAACTAAAACAAGTTCAAAAAGACTAAAGAAGATTCTAGAAGATTTTAGAAGACTACAGGAGATTCTAGAAGATTAAAAAAGATTCTAAAAGATTCTAAAAGACTATAAAAGATTTTTAAAAGTCCAAAGAAGATTTTAGAAGATTTTGGAAGATTCTAAAAAACTATAGAAGATTTTAAAAGACTACAGAAGGTTGTAGAAGACTGTAAAAAGTTCTAGAATGTAGTGACTTAAAATATGTCTTTGATATCATCTCCCTTCTAGCGACAAGTTCCACAAGGAGCCGAAGTGATTTGATGATTAAATTACATATGTAAAAAATCTTAAATTTGTTGGAGTAGAGAAGCAACATATTCCGTCTTTTATTTGATGGTTACTAATTCAACAAGATCCTTGAGTTAGCATTGATGACCTCCAAATATAATCTTTGTTATATCAATGTCCTATCCAAGAATCTACTCTTCGTTGTGATTTTTAAAACATCTTTTGAACATAATTTCTAGTCCATGTAACTTGAAGGAGTATTATCAAAGCTTAAGTATTTGAATTAAGATTTTTGTGATGAGGTTATATCTCCAAAGACTCCAAAGGTGGCCTTACTTGATATTAGAATATTCTTTCTTTGCCTTGTTTATGTTCTTCAAACCCAATAGATTGTGAAAGTTGCAATGGTTTTTCAGCTGCTTGTATAGTAAAAGAGTCTTCTGATTCTTCTTCTTGCAATTTCCTTGAAACACAAAGATTTGATATGGTAACTTATAAGCTTCTAGCAAGATCTATTTGAAGTTATTATATGCAAATTCAACCAATAGTAGTAAGTTCATCCAATCATCTTATTAGTAATTTATATTACAATGAAGATATTATTCCAAGATCTAATTCACTCATTCTATTTGACCGTTGTCGTACTGAAATTGCTTACAGTATGTAAAATCCAGTCAAAAATCATAATATGTTTATAAATTTAGATATGTGTTAGAATGGTTAGTAAAATAAATTAAAGGGATTGATAGAAGAAACTTTATTTTATTTTACTTGTTTTGATTATGGTATTTAAAGATTATAAGATCTAAATGATTAGTATGAAGCCTTGAGAGAAGGTGGGAGCCTAAGGATGAAAATATAAGCTAGTAGGAGGCTAATTAGGAGGGATGAAATGAAGGCATGGTCGGATGAAGGCAAGGAATGGAAAACTTCATCCCTATTGGTCGAATACCATGCCCAATGGGCTTTGAGGAGGCTGCTCGCGACCTTAACAAAGGTTTCGGTAACTTCAAGGAGGCGATTAGAAAAACATAGACTAGGGTTGTAAAGTTTAGGATTTTGGGTACAATTTTTGTACAAAAATTAGAGGATTTGGAGTTAGGGTAAAGAAGTTATAGCCATTTGAAGATAAGGTGTCAATATGAGACATACTGTCACACTTTTGAGGATTGGAGGAGTTGTATGAAAGCTTTTGGAGATCGGAAGGTGCGGCTAGAGAGGGGATTTCAAGCTCTACACCTGATGTGGAAGAATTACTACATTTAGAGTTTTGAAGGAGTTATTGGGAGTCAAAGACAGCAGATCAAATTCCAAGGCAGTAAGTAGGCCGTTTTGTTGATAGTGATGGGATTTGCCATATCTTAAGTTTTTTGGACAAATTTTTATTTCAAAATTTTTAAGAAGATGTATTATTATGCTAAGAAGCTATACATCAAAGCTTCATAGCATTTGGACTTTTAGATTTTGAGATATGAAGAATTTAGTACACGAGTGTTTGTAAACAAGGGTTTAAAGCTACTACTAGGGTTTTGGCGATATCTAAAGATCGATAATGAATCAACGGTTGAAATTTGTGGTGGTAGTTTTGAAGAATATATCAGTACTTCATGTAAATTTGGAGTAGTTTTGGACGGTTGGATTAAAAGTTATGAGTTATTGAAGTTCGGAAAAAATTCCCTTCCTATGGAGGAATGAGGGTTTAGAGTATTTTGTTATGTTTTGAATGGTTTGAGGAAATTAGGCTTGTGTATTGGGTGTAGTAGCCCTATGAAGATCTCTTTTATATAAACTTGGGGGTTTTATTATACTTGAATCTTGCTTGAGTAATTAGTGGCAGCCAGAAGCCCAGCACTTTCTTGAAGCAGATTCTCTCTACCCCGACACCGTCAATCTGAGGATGATAAGCTGATGAAAGATTAATCTTGGCTTTCAAAAGTTGTAATAGTCTTTTCTAAAAATTTGATACAAATTGTGGTCCTTAATCTAAAATAATATCATTTAGAAGGCCATCTATTTGATAAAAACTATCAATAAAAAGATTGGATATTTCTTCTCCAAAAATAATCTTGCTGTATGAGATAAAATGTGCCATCTTAGTAAGATGGTCTACCATCACAGAAATTGAATCTTTTCCATTCAAAAGTGGCAGGTGTGTAATGAAATCTATAGATAATGATTGCCATGGGCTCTTAGGAATTGGAAGAAGTTGGAGAAGTCCATATGGTTGGTGTCTTGGGATCTTTGTTTACGCACAAATTTCACATGATTGAATAAATTCTTTTATCAATTTCTACATTTGAGACCACCAATAGTTTTTTGATATTAATTCCAAGGTCTTTTTGAAGCCAAAATGTCCAGTTATTGGAAGGTCATGTTATGCTTGAAGAATTTGAAGTCTTATAAGGCTTGAAAGAACATATAAGAGATCCTTAAAATATAGCAATCCGTTGTTGTATTGTAACACATTTATATAGTGAAAAATATGAATAAGGATAAATTCTACTTAATACTTAGTTATCTTGGATTATTAGAAACTTAAGATACTTAAAAAAAGATTTACAAAAGCCTCTTAGATTAATTCTTATTCTAATAGCTAAAAGATAAAAGTTAGTTATTAAAATTTTCTTCTAGGTTGTAGAAACTAGTTCACAACTTTTAAAAAAACCATAAGTTAATAAAAATAGGATAAGAGAAATAAAAAGTTAATATGATAGATACCAAGGTTGAGTTGAGGATAGGATTAAGTTTAAATATCCTTTAAATAAGTTAGATCAATACCCAAGGGGTGATCGGATATGAGACAGGGTCAAAATCAGACCTTTAGTCACGTAAACAACCACCGAAGGCAGGTGTTGGGGACATTCAAAGATTGGTGACTAGTGTTGGATAGCAAGCTTGAAGGGGGTTCCAAGAGCATTTAACTTGTTACTATAGGATTTTGGAGGACTTAGCAATCGCTATTCAAAGTTAGGATTTGTATTGGTATTTTGGGTTTTATATAAGACAATGATGGCTTGCATTGTTGAGCAATTTGTGCAATCTTTGTAGCATCTATAATTCAAAATTTGATATTTTTTGGATTGTTGGGTGTGCTAAGTGTGTACAAAAATTTGTGTTAATCTAGCAATGAAATCAAGAAATATTTGAGCTTTGATACAAAAGATTGTTAGAAGTTGGCAATTTAGAGTTAGATAGGATTTTTGTGATAACAAAAGATCCACTAATTGGATCAATGTAAATTTTGGCATGGTGATAGAAGACTTAGAGATTGAGCTATATTCCAAGTTTGAGCTGAAGTTAATAATGGAAGAAGGAGAAATCACCACTGGAATTTTTATATCAATCTTCAAGTTGGCGGCCAAGTGTCATCAGTGTGCTTTTGGGCATTTTCTTGCAATTTGTAAGTTGGGTTGAGCTAAATTTTTTTAAGCATGTAAAAGGCTTATATCAGCATTTTTGTGCAAAATTTCACACTAAGTGAATGGTTAGATTAAAAGTTATAACTTATCAAAGCTCACTGAATAGGATTAGGGCTTACAAACAAAAATAAAAAATTACTTAATTATAAAAGAAACAAGGAAATTGGGATGTATGTATAGTTGGTGTTACTAAGAGGAGTGTTTTTAAACACTTTTGAATTGAACTTTGAATCATATTCTTCATATATGGGTGAAATCTATTAGGATTTTTTGATTATTTGTAAATACAACTTTACCTTCTACAACTAGGTGCCCGGTGCATTCCCGAAAAAGACAATATGTAATACGACATAAGTGGTGAACCAGATATGAAAGTTTGGAGTGGAAGATATTGGTTTTTATTTATAATTTTTGAAATTAATAGCTCAAGAAAGCAAGAAGGTGGAATTTGGAGTTATTGATGGAGCTTTGGATGGAGCTTCAAGTAGATCTTTTAGTGGAGCTTCTTCTGGTGGACAAGATATATATCTAGATTTGAACATTGCAAATATATTTCAAGCCTTTACAAAAATTATGCAACAACAATAGGACAAGGATTGTAAAGAGGCTTTGACAATCAAAGTACTACAAGCAGTGGTTAACAAGGTGAAGAAGATGAAATTGGTAATTGTTGCAAACAATCAACAAGTGGAGAAAGGAGTTACAATCAAAAAATACGCTTTGATGATCCAAATGATAAGGAAAAAGAAATTTTGAGTCATTATACTCAAAAGCATTAGGCTAGAGCAACCATAGAAGTATTAGTAAAGACTGGAGATATGGATGAGCCACTTGTTGCCTTGATTGACCACAGTTTAGAAATAAATCTTATGTCTAGGGATCTTTACATGAAACAAAAGTGGCCAATTGATATGGAGCATGGATGGATAATAAAGACAGCTAATAATACACAAGGTGAATTGTATAGTGCTTGCCTGGATGTGAAGATTCAGATTAGTAATGTGGCAATAGAAAAAAAAAAATTTGTTCAAGTTGCAACAACTTATCCTCTTATATTGGGACAATCATATATTATTGCAACTCAAATGGAAACAAAAGTACTTGATGATGGATCGGCTTATGTACAGATTCGTAGTGAAGATGGAAGAAAGGCAGTACAATTTTTGACTATTCCCCTAAATCATGAACACAACCGAGACAGATTGAGAGAGAAACCATTGCCAAGAGTTGTTGAAGAATTTACAAATTTTTGAAGAGTACCATTTTAAAGCGGGATTATGGAGGTACAGAAGGGGAGGTACTCTTGCAAGATATATGTACGTTTGATACATGATTTATTAGCATTCTTGAGAATAGGAGTATTTTGTATAAGAGAATTGATGATTTAAAAAGAAATGAGAGAAAAAGATTTTGTGCTATTGAAAAGGAATTATATGGATTAAAAATATTAGAAGATGATGAAAAGATTATTGGTATCTATGAAAAAAATGGACTGGAAGATCCTTTGGAATTGATTGCATCTATTGGATCAGGTGATGATGATAAAATTATATAGATTCATTCAAAGGAAGTTTATGATATGATTGAATCTTTTCAAACACCAAAAGTTATGGTTGAAACAAAATATAAGGTAGTAGATAAGAAGATGAAATCTATTGCTGGACCTTTGCCAAAAGACTGTAAAGAACAGACACAAGAAGCATCAAGGGAAAAGAGCTTAAGGGATCCAAGAAATATTGGGCATAAGTTTACTGAAGAGACTTTTGAAGAATTGAAGATTGATTCTGACGGTTCTTTGTTATTAGAGGAAATTGTGTGCTTCAAAGAAATGCTAGCAAAACGAGATAAATCATTTGCCTTTGAGTCTCATGAAATTGGATGTGTGGATCCAAATATTGTAAGTCCAATGGTTATTTTTACTATACCACATGTATCTTGGAATTTGAGGCCAATTCCAGTGCCAAGGGCGCATTTGCCAAGTTTGGTGGAATTATTGAAAGAAAAGATGAAGATGAAGATTTTGGAGCCTTCTTTTGTACTATATTCTAGCTGATAGTTTACAGTGCCTAAGAAAAATGGATCATTATGATTTATTCCAAATATGCAGCTAATAAATGTATTGACTATCAGGAATGCAAGAATTGGACCGATAGTAGATGAATTTGGTGAAGCATTTGTAGGAAGGACAATCTATTCAATGGGTGAGTTGTATTCAAGCTATGACCAATTTCAACTTACAAAAGAGAGTAGAGACATGACAACAATGAAAACGCCACTTGGATTGGTTAGAATGTGTGCTCTTTCTTAAGGTGCTACTAATTCAATTGCACATATGATGAACGAAATGAATAAGGTGTTGAGGAATTTTATTCCTGAGAAGACTATGCCTTTTCTAGATGATGTTCCTATAAAAGGGTGTAAAGAAGATGACAAGGATAAAACTTTAGATAAGAGGGGGTGTCGCAAGTATGTTATTGATCATATATAAGATTGTGAAAGGATATTGACTTGGCTTGAGGGAGTTCATCTTATATTATTGGATATAAAATCTACATTTGGAGTACAAGAAGTTGTAATTGTTGGACATTTATGTGGATTTTATGGAAGAAAATCAGATTCAGCCAAGGCTGATGCAATTGGAAGAATAATAGAAGATTGCAGCTCTTTAATAAAGGTGCATAGGTTTTTGGATGTATGTGTGTTCTATCGCATTTAGATTCCTCACTATGCTCATATAATAGATCCATTGTATGGGTTATTATGCAAAGGTTATCGTTTTAAATGAAAAAAAAAGCATATCAAAGTAATATAAATATTGAAGAAATTATTAGTATCACCTCTAGTATTGAGAAAAATTGATTATAAGTGCAATAGACCAATGATTCTTATAGTGGATACTACTCTAATTGCCATTGGATGGGCTGTGGATCAAGATGATTCAAATGAGTATAGATTTGCAGTTCGATTTGGATCTAAGGTTTTGAGTATACGCCAACGTGTGTATTCTCAAGTGAAAAGAGAATTATGGAGAGTTATTTCAACTATGAAAGTTGAAAAGGACTATTTAATTGATGCAAGAGTGGTGGTTGAAACAGATTATTTGTCTTTGCTTGGAATGATTACTAATTGTACAATCCCAAACATTGTAATATTAAGGTGGATTGCTTATATTAAATCATTAAATCCAAAATTTAAGCGTGTTGCACAAAAAGACAATTCTATAGCAGATATGTTGTCTCAAGCAAGATATGATAGAGAAGATGAGATGATAGAAGATATTGATGATGTGGGTACACAATTTTATTAAGTTTCACAATTGAACAAGGAAAATAAGCTATTTTAGGAAGAGAATTATGAAGGAGATTTATTGGATATTGGACATTATTTGAGCACATTAACCAAGCATGTTAATTGATTGGTTGAAAAATTTAGACAAATTAGAAAAAAAGGCATACAAGTTTGTATAACAATGAGGATTTCTATGGAAGAGGCCGAAAACAAACATTGGAATGCCACGACGAGTAGTAGGTACTAAAAAAGGTCAACAAAAACTACTCAAGGAATTTCATGATAGTTTATGGGCAGGGCATAGAGGAATTTGGGCTACTTTTGCTAAATTGAAAGAATAGTATTGGTGGAAGAATATGTATTGAGATGTAACTTTATTTGTAAAATCTTGTATAACTTGTCAAATGTATTCAAATATACGACATCGAGATGGTTTACATCCAACATATCTTTTGGCCATTCATTTTAAATAGGTTGTGGATTTGATTATTATGCCAATGGGATTATGGCAGATGAAGTATTTAATTTTGGCTCGTGAAAATTTATCAAATCAAGTAGAAGACAGGGATGTAAGGACAAAGTCTACAGAAAGAATTTGCAAGTTTTTACTTAAAGATGTTATTTGTCGCTATGGATGTATAGGAAAGATCACTGCAGATCGTGGAGAACTAAATGCACATGAAGCTCGTGAATTCTTTAAGAGATGTAGAGTCAAATTATCATTGATTACGACTTATAATCTAGAAGGGAATGCAAAGAGTGAATGTAGACACCCACCAATTGTAAAAGCCTTGGTTAAAGCATGTAATGGAAGAGTGAGAGAATGGCCTCGACTTCTATCTTATGCATTATGGGCTAATTGAACAATACATAGTTTGGTGACAGGATATATGCCAATGGAACTGATGACAAGTCAAAAACCTATTATGACGATTGAAGAACATGTGCCAACTTGAAATATGCTACCTTGGGAAGAGGGATTAACAAGAGAAGAATTGTTAGCTATTAGAATTCGGCAACTTGAATAAAGACCGGAAGATGTGGAATTGACATTGAAAAGATTACAAAGGGCAAGGCTAAGGAACAAGGCTTAGTTTCATAAACAACATCAATTGAGGCCTAAAGTAATTGAAGAAGGTGATTGGGTACTTATTTATGATAACAATTTAGATAACCAGTATAGTACTTTAAGAAAGTTTTCAAAATATTGATTTGGGCCGTATATAGTAGTAACAGTTCATGATAATGCCACGTATTCATTGAAAGAATTGGATGGTACAAGGTCGAAGAAACCTATTGCTGAGAAGCGAGTTAAGATTTTCAAAAGACAAGATGGAGAAATAAATATGGAGGATCATATTGAAGACAGCAATGACTTTAAAAAAGATAATTATATTAAAATGGATGATGAACATGATGAAGAAGAACTTGGTGTGAGAAATGAAGAAATGATATGATGCCAATTATGACATATACTTCATTGGCGCATACCGGAGGATGCGCAGATTCAGAGGTGGTAGATGTTATGTTGTAACACGTTTATATAGTGAAAAGTATGAATAAGGATAAATTCTACTTAATACTTAGTTATCTTGGATTATTAGAAACTTAAGGTACTTAAAAAAAGATTTACAAAAGCCTCTTAGATTAATTCTTATTCTAATAGCTAAAAGATAAAAGTTAGTTATTAAAATTTTCTTCTAGGTTGTAGAAACTAGTTCACAACTTTTAAAAAAACCATAAGTTAATAAAAATAGGATAAGAGAAATAAAAAGTTAATATGATAGATACCAAGGTTGAGTTGAGGATAGGATTAAGTTTAAATATCCTTTAAATAAGTTAGATCAATACCCAAGGGGTGATCGGATATGAGACAGGGTCAAAATCAGACCTTTAGTCACGTAAACAACCACCGAAGGCAGGTGTTGGGGACATTCAAAGATTGGTGACTAGTGTTGGATAGCAAGCTTGAAGGGGGTTCCAAGAGCATTTAACTTGTTACTATAGGATTTTGGAGGACTTAGCAATCGCTATTCAAAGTTAGGATTTGTATTGGTGTTTTGGGTTTTATATAAGACAATGATGGCTTGCATTGTTGAGCAATTTGTGCAATCTTTGTAGCATCTATAATTCAAAATTTGATATTTTTTGGATTGTTGGATGTGCTAAGTGTGTACAAAAATTTGTGTTAATCTAGCAATGAAATCAAGAAATATTTGAGCTTTGATACAAAAGATTGTTAGAAGTTGGCAATTTAGAGTTAGATAGGATTTTTGTGATAACAAAAGATCCACTAATTGGATCAATGTAAATTTTGGCATGGTGATAGAAGACTTAGAGATTGAGCTATATTCCAAGTTTGAGCTGAAGTTAATAATGGAAGAAGGAGAAATCACCACTGGAATTTTTGCATCAATCTTCAAGTTGGCGGCCAAGTGTCATCAGTGTGCTTTTGGGCATTTTCTTGCAATTTGTAAGTTGGGTTGAGCTAAATTTTTTTAAGCATGTAAAAGGCTTATATCAGCATTTTTGTGCAAAATTTCACACTAAGTGAATGGTTAGATTAAAAGTTATAACTTGTCAAAGCTCACTGAATAGGATTAGGGCTTACAAACAAAAATAAAAAATTGCTTAATTATAAAAGAAACAAGGAAATTGGAGTGTATGTATAGTTGGTGTTACTAAGAGGAGTGTTTTTAAACACTTTTGAATTGAACTTTGAATCATATTCTTCATATATGGGTGAAATCTATTAGGATTTTTTGATTATTTGCAAAGACAACTTTACCTTCTACAGCTAGGTGCCCGATGCATTCCCGAAAAAAACAATACGTAATACGACACCATCCTTGAATTTTAAATTATTATTTTCTTTCACATGTGCATTTTTTAAACATTACTAAATACTCTCTATAAATGGATTTTTCTTCATTGCTCTTTAAATTTCCATCTTGAGAGCTGTATCTGTATATGTAGATATTATTAATGTCTTCAACTGCAAATTAGACAACTTTAATATGACTAATTTTTATTAATGCAATATAATGTCTCTTATTTTTGATATAAGATATGATCGTTAAAAAAGATATCTGATTTCTCTTGAAGTTTTTCCGGATGATATGTAATCAAAAAATTGAATGAAGATAATGACATACTCTATTGTACTTGTGGATGATTCAAAACTTGAGTACTCATAAAATATTACAAATTTTTGTGGTTAGTATATATCATAATCTTATGTTTGAACCTCCTCCAACAAATAGCACCATTCTTCAAGAGTATCAACAATTGTCAATAGTTCTTTGTCATAGATCTCATAATTGATCTTTGCAGCTGAAATTTTTTGAGAGCGGAATACTACTAGATGTAGTTGACGATCATCACCAATTTGAAAGAGTACAAATCTAAGTACAAAATCTGAGGCATCTATTTCCAAAATAAATGGTTTTGTTGGATTTGTATAGGGACTGAAGTAAAGGATTCTTTTAGCTTTTTGAATTCTTCTTCAACCTTGTTGTCCCAAATAAATTTTTCCTTGCTTATAAGTTATATTAATGGAACTTCAATCTTGGAATAATCTTTAATGAAGATTCTATAAAAATTTGTAAATCCCAAGAAACATTGTACATCTCTAATTGATGACAGTTGTTTCTATTCTATAATAGTTTGTATCTTCTTTAGATCTATAGAAATTCCATTTTTAAAAGCAATATATTCCAATAACTCAACTATTGGTTGATGGAAGGAATACTTCTCCAATTTGGCATATAATCTACTTTCTTATAATTTCTTTAATACCATACATACATGATGTTCATGTTTGTATTTGTTCTTAGAGAAGATCAAGATATCGTCCAAGTAAATGACTACAAAGTCATCTAAGTATTCATGCAAGATATCATTTATTATATATTGAAAGATTGCAAGTACATTTGTAAGTCTGAAAGATATAATATTATACTTGAAATGTCCATACCTTGTACAAAATGCTATCTTCTATTGATCTTTTTTTTTTTATCCTAATTAGGTTGTAGGCACCTCTCAAATCAATCTTTGTTTGTCCTAGTTGTTCCAATAAACTTAAGATTAACAATAATGGATAGCAATTTTTTATAGTTACCTTGTTTAGGCCTTGATAATCCACATACATATATAATCCTTCTTCTTTACAAACAAGATAGGGGCTTTTGTAGGTGATAATGAATGTTTAATAAATTCTTAGTTAGATTTTCATCAATATATTCTCGCAAGGTTGTAAGCTCTATTTGTGTGAGATTATAAATTTGACCAAATAGAGATTGAACTCCATCTTATAATTCAATTGTATAATCATAAGCACGGTGTTTTGATAATATGTTTGCTTTCTTTTTTTTGAATACGTCTTCAAAGTCATGGTATTGATTAGGAATATCTTACTTTAGTTGCTCCATTGGATCTTTTATTGGGATAGCATACAATGCAAATATAGCTCCTTTCTTTGCTGCTTATATAAATGCTTTAGCTCCAAGAAATGAAGTAGTATCTTGTTTCTTCTTTTGATGTTTGAATCTTGAAGAAATCTTTTGCAAACTCCAATCAATATCAAGATTATGTAACTCAAACCAAGGAAGTCCAATGAGAATAAAATTTGTTGGATATCAAATGATATTGAAGACAATGTGCAATACTTGATCTCCTAACGTCACTTCTAATAATTGGATTTCTTCAATAACATCCCTTGATGCAAGGATTTGTCCATCAATGACCTTAACAGGTGTGAGATGGATCTTCTTTACAAGTACTAAGTTGTACTTGGTTGCAAAATCTTTATCTATAAAACATATTGAGGCTCTAGTATCTAAAAGGACTTTAATAAAAATTTCTTGCCTTAAAGTTCTTATATGTACATGAAGTATAAAACAAGATGTTGGATTTGGAGGTAGGAAGAGATTTTTTTGTGGTACTTTAGATTTGAGGGTATCCAACTATAAGGTCCCTATTGTGGTTGGACATCTTCATTTTTTGACTTTTCTAATTCAGATGTTATACCTTGTGCCTTGAATTTTTTAAACTTATTTGGATAATTTGTTGCCTTATAATTAGATCTTTTACAATATAGATATAAATTTTGTAGCCAAAGTCTAGTCTTTTCTACTGGCGTTAATAGTTTGAATTGGATTGCATCAATGTGCATAGATTTAGGATATGTTAATGGCTTCTCCGATATTCTTGAAGATGAAGCAGACGTACCTTGATAGATATTGTTGAAAATTGATTGCCTCTCTTGTCATAATTCAAATAGGTAATTGTCACAAGTAATAGCTTGAGATATGAAATCTTTTAAGCTTTCAATTCTTGGCATTGTGATTAATAAATTCTTTACATGATCCTTTAAGCCATAACAAAATTGAGTTATAAAAGCCTTATCATTCTAATCAAGATCACAAGTAAGTTTTTAAAATTTTGTGGTATAAATTGCAGTTGAACCTTGTCTTTATCATACGTTTTGAATCTTCTTTTTTGCTACCCTTTCTTGATCACTGTCTACAAATGCAATAGTAAATCTTTCCATAAAAATCTCCAAATTATATAAAATTAAAAAATTCTTTTCCAACAAAGGAGCAAACCATGATCGAGCACTTCCAAATAAAAAGGTGTCCATAAAAGTGACTTGAGTGAATCCATTTGGATAACAAAAAGAATATAGTCAAAAATATAATTATACTTGTTGTACAAATCCTCAAAAGTTGGATCTCATTCCATCAAATTTATTAGGCATACTAATTTTTGGCTCTTTTATGACATTTCTTGGAGCTTCTAGAGGAATTATGTGCATAGCTTGTCTACTTCTTGCTTCCTTCAATCAAATAATCTCTTATTGCAAATTATAAATCTCTCACTTAGCTTCTTCAAATACTTCCTATATTTACAATTTTTTTTTTTTTTGGATTGCAAAAGAATGCCATTTCTTCTTATACATTATCCAAAAGAGCTTGAAGATCTATAAGAGTTGCCATTCTATTCTTTGTTTATGAGGATACACCTCTATTAATTTGATCTACTTCCATATTGATAAAAAAAATCAATAAGCTATTAATATAGTATTTTTTTATATTAAAAAGAAATATTTTTAAATAATATTAATTTAGAAGAGAAAAATCTGTAATCTCTAAAGTGCATTGATATATCTTAGAAAAGAGATAATCAATTCTTTTTAAAGAAAGATCAAATTACAATAAATAAGCATATTAGTCTAGAGGGAAGTAGTCCGCACTCTTTTAGAATATAATAGTATCTTGAAGAAGGGTAATCCACTTTCTATCAAGAGATCAAAGCTTTGATATGATTACGTAAATAGTCTTATCAAATTATTAAAGATGCAAATAGCAGGTTAGCAAAGAGATAAAAAAAAGATTATAAAATTAGAATGATTTTCAAAACAAAGAATTGGATGGACAATAATAAAGAACTAGATGATTAATAAGAATAACAAACTAGATTAATATCAAGAAACAAGGCAATACCTTGGATTGCTCCAAGACTTATGTTGGCAAGATTGAGATACACCTCGGTTTTATTTCTTATTTATACTACAAGGCCTATGTCCTATTAAACCTTTTAAAAATATCTTAGAAGATTTTAGAAGACTAAGGCAAATTCAAAAATACTAAAGAAGATTCTAGAAGATTTTAGAAGACTACGAGAGATTCTAGAAGATTGAAGAAAGTTCTAGAAGATTCTAAAAGACTATAGAAGATTTTTAAAAGACTAAAGAAGATTCTAGAAGGTTTTGGAAGATTTTAAAAAATTATAGAAGATTCTAAAAGACTATAAAATATTCTAGAATGTGGTGATTTAAAATATGTGTATGATACTTCCTTACAATAGGATATTTTGGATACAACAAGACTTTGGAACCATTAACAAGAGATTTTTAGTGGTTTTAAATGTTGAAGGCAGTTAAAAAATTTGTGCAATTATGTGATATTTGTTTAAGATCAAAAACTTCTCATCATTGATCTTATCGACTTTTCAAACCATTATCTATATCAAAATAGCAATGGTCTTCTATCTCTACAATTTTTATCATAGATCTACTAATTTCAAATTCATATGATTCTATATTTATATTTATAAATTATTTCACCAAGATGGCACATTTTGTACCATGTATAAAATCTATCTCAGATGAAAAAATAGCTAAACTCTTCTTTAATAACATCTATTGCTATCATGGATTATCATAGGATATTATATCAGATAGAAAGACGTAATTTGTATCAAAATTTTGAAGAATCCTTTTTAAGATATTAAAGGTAGATATAAAACTATCTTTAGACTTCCATCTTCAAGTTAATAGATAAATAGAATAGGTAAATTAAATTTTGGAGCAGTATTTGAGGTGTATAATCAATTATCATTAAGATGATAGGACAACTCTTTTGCTATTAATAGAATTTGCTTATAATAATTTAGTATATTCTTCTATTTAATAAATATCTTTTTTTATCAATTATAGTTATTATCTACAACTTGATACTTTTGACTTTTCAAAAATTGACAATCTTGCAATAAAAGACTAATAAATCAATTGTCAAAAATATATGCAATAATAAAGACACAATTAAAAGAAGCTCAAGAATGAAAAAAGATCAATGTAAATATTTATTATAAGAAACAACTTCAATTTTGCATTGGTGACAAGATATGGCTATTTTGTCATAATATCAAGACTATTTGTTTTTCTAATAATCTAGATTATTATAGGCTTAGACTATTTTTGATTTGTAAACAAGTCAATGAAGTTGCTTATTGATTACACTTGTTGGAGTCTATGAAGATCCATCCTATATTCTACACATCTTTCTTTGAATCATATAAGATAGTGAATATACAAGGAAGAAGATAAATGCTACTGCCTCTTATAAAAATAGATAATAATGAAGAATTTGAGATGGAAGAGGTCTTAGATTTGAGGCGACATCAAAATAGATTCAAATATCTTATACATTGGTGCAAATATGATATTAGTGAATGTACATGGAAGCCATTTAAGAATCTAATAAATGCATGAATTAAAGTCAATGCATTTTATCAATAACATCCATAAAAACCAAGATAAAAAAAATCTTTATTATAAAAAAAAGTAAGTTCAATGGAAATATCTTATATCATTGTTTATTATTTTTTTGGATTTTAAGCACTAAAGAGATAAAAAATCAACAATTAGTAAATTTAGTTGAAAAACTATCATTTGCTGACTTACTAGTGTTATGGTAGAGAGAATTTGCCTTAAGAAAGCACGGAGCTCTGGCTCCCACTAATTATTCAACTAAGATTCAAAATAATAAAACCTTCAAATTTATATAAAAGAATTTTTTATAGGGCTATTACATCCAATACATAAGTCTTATTTCTTCAAAACATTCAAAATATAACAAATATTCTAAAACCCTGATTGACCCATAGAGAGGGAATTTTTTTCAAATTTTAATAATCTATAATTTTTAATCTAATTTTTCAAATCTATTCAAAATTTATTTGAAGTATTGATGTACTTTTAACAACTATTACTACAAATTTCAACTATTGATTCTTTATCAATCTTTAGATATTATCAAAATCCTAGAAATAACTTTAAACCCTTGTTTACAAACATCTACAAACTAAATTCTTCATATCTCACAAATTAAAAGTCCAAATACTATGAAATTTTTATGTATAGCTTTTTAATATAATATTATATCTTTTTGAAAGTTTTTAGACAAACATTCATCTGAAAGCTCAAAATATGGTAAAAACCATCACTATCAACAAAATGGTCTACTTATTGCCTTGGAATTCGATCTACTGTCTTTGACTCCCAATATCTTCTTCTTCAAAATTCCAAAGGTAGCAATTCTTCCATATTAAATATAGATCTTAAAATCACCTCTCTAGTCTCACTTCCTAATTTCTAAAAATTCTCATACAACTCCTTGTATCTTCAAAAGAGTGACAGTAGATACAATTTATATATCTTAAGTTCAAGCACCTACTCCTCCCTCATAAAAACCCCAAATCTCTTGATTTCTATATCAAAATTATTATACAAAAAACAAGCTTTCTAGCCTTAATCTCTAATTTTCAAATGCTTTCTTTGAAGTTACTAAAATCCTTATTCTCTTCATAGGTAACCTCCTCAAAGCCTATTGGGCATGACCATTGACCAATAGGAATGAAGAACTTCACCCTTTGCCTTCATTCATCCATTCTTTACTTTCATCCTTTCAAATAAGCCTCTTAGTAATTTAATTTTTCATCTTTGGCCTCCAATCTTCTCTCAAGGCTTCATGCTAAATATTTAGGTCCTATATAATTTAAATACCATAATCAAATTAAATAAAAAAATCTAAATAAAGTTTCTTATACCAACTTTTTTTTAATACTTTATTAACCATTCTAACACATATTAAAATTTATGAACATATTATATATTTTAATTAGTTTTTATATACTACAAAGAATTATAGTACGACACTAGATAAGATATTACAATTGTTACAACTTTCAAGATGATGGAATAGACATGAAGATTTTAATGCATCTTGGACTTTCTCAACATATAATCATTGTTCTTCATGGAATTCATCTTTAGAAGAGAAAGTAATATCACAAATATAAGATTTATTCTAATAATTATCTAGATAATATGAATAGATAGAAATACATAAAAATAGACTAATTTGATAATATCTTATAGAAAAGCTTTCTAAAAGCTTCATAGATGTGGTTTTATTTTTATTCATGTCTATAGGTAATTGGTAGATTAAAAACTTGGCCAACAAATTAACCACATGTCATACATATTGGTAGCTTGTTAAACAAGTTAATTACATGGAGCACAGATAAGAAACTTGTCTTGTAAGTTTGACACATGTCTTGCAAATTGGACACGTATTGAAATTCCTATAAAATATTGCCACGTAGCTCTTTGGTAGATAGTATATATAGAGATAAGAGTGAATTTTTTTTCATTTTAAATGCCTTTCTTCTTTTTAGTCTTGTTTCAAGAGTCTCTATTCTTATCTTTGGCAATAGCTATTTTAATTTAATATTATACCATCTTTGAGTGATTTTTTATTTCTTTTAAATAACATAAGAATATTTTGATACTTTGATTGTTTATGTTTTATGTTCTTGACACATGGGCAAGTTCTACTTTGATGATGATTTCTACAAAGTAAATATTTGATATTCTTTGGCATCTTCTTGTTTCAAATAATTCTTCATATTGGCATTGATAACATGAAATGTTTAATTGAGATGGCCTAATTGGCACGGCATTATCCACTTGACTATTCATATATTAATATACAAGCTAAATCAAAGACTTATTGTAATCTTAAGGTGCAATGGAATTAATTCTAAATTTATAAGCTTATATATATATATATATATATATATATATATATGAAAGTTGAGTTCTAAAATTTTTGAGACTATTATTTTTCTTACAAAAAATTACAAAGTATAAAATACACCACATTTGAATATGTAAGATGGAAGTATTATCTAACATATATTATCACTTTATGTCCAAAAAGATGTCATTGATGAAATTCTTGTATTTTTTGCATTGCATTGATTAAGTTTGAAGTTGGCTCACATGTGTACTTTTTAATGTTATAATTATTCCAATGTACTAAGTACTCCAATTGTTCTTGTGTTAGCCTTAAATCAAATATTTTTTTGGCCTCGAATTCTTCATAGCTATCCATTTTAATATAAATTGATGGTAATTGTATTATTTCTAATATACTTAATTTTCTATAAGCTTTTAAAAGAGATGTGTGAAAAATAAGATGTATCTTTATAGATGCTAGTAGTTCTAATTGGTAAACAATAGAGTTAATCTGTTTTGAATAAAAAATAATTCTAAGATTTGATAGTCCAACTTATTAGATGGTTAAGTAATTTTTATATTGTATCAAAGTAACTATGCTTTATCACCAACTTGAAATAGAGGTTGTTTCTTCTTTTGTATGTCAATTGCTTCTTTAGAGCATACTTGAGCTTCTTCTAGTTGAAATTTCAAATTAACTTGAATATCAATAATTTGGCTTAAAAAATTATTTGTTATTAGATTTTTAGATCTATTAATAAATAATATATTCAATCTTAAATGATAACTATAATTAGAATAAATTAAAATTTATTAAATAGATATATAAATTATATTATTGTAAGAAAATTTGACTAGATACAAATAAAATATCCAATCATCTTTTTAATAATTGATAATATACCTTAAATATTGCTCCAAGATTTGATTGACTTATTTTATTTGGTCATCAATTTATAAATGAAATGATGAAGAAAGCTTGATGTCTACTTAAAATATTTCAAAAAGTGACTTGTAAAACCTAGATACAAACTACGAATTTTAATTTGATATAATATCATTTGATAATCTATGATATAAATAGATATTATCAATAAAGAATTTAGCTATTTTTTCACTAATAATGATCTTCTTGTAAGAGACAAAATATGTCATTTTGATAAATCAATCAACAATTATATACATGGTATCAAAAAAATTTGATGGTAGAAAATTTATGATGAAGTCTATAGAGATAAAAAACCATAATTGTTTTGGAATTAGTAGCAATTGAAGAAGTCCATGTATGTGATATCAAGGATTCTTTGATGTAGAATATATATTACAAAATAGGACAAATTTTTTAATAATTTTTTACATTTTAGGCCACTAAAAATTTTTAGAAATGAATTCTAATGTCTTATTGAACTCAAAATATCCTACAATTGGGAAGTTATGACGTGTTTGGAGAATGCAAAGGTGTAATGATCCTTCTAGGATATATAGATGTTCTTCAAAATTAAGGAAATTATCATCATATTACATGTTGTTTTATTTGAGAATGCACTAGGTACTTGGCTATGGAAGATAAACTTGTATTTTATAATTAATTAAGAATCTAATAAGATTAAGATTAATAAAATCCTAAATAAATTCCAATTGAATCTTTAACAATTCTAATAAAATCTTAAAGCAATCATAAAAAAATCTCAAAAAAATTCTAATAAAATCTTAAAGATATCATAAAGATATTTTAAACAAATTCTAACAAAATCTTAGCCAATCCTAAAGAAATCTTAATATAATCTTAAATAAATTCTAATAAAATCCTAATCAAATTTGTTAAAGATGCAAGATAGCGGATTAGCAAAGAGACAAGGAAAAGATTATAGAACTACAATATTTTCAAGAACAAAGAACTGAATGGATAAGAATAAAGTGTTAAAGATAAAAGAATACAAAGTAAGAGGCTTAAATTAGAACAAGGTTTTAAGAAGAAACCAATAAGAACTTAAATTATCCAAATAAATATATGAATAATATCAAAAAAGATGAATTACAATTCTAAGAGATATATTGTAAAGACTGAAGAATTCTTCAACTTCAACTCTTATATATATCTCTATCTAAGGCGCTTTTTGAACCACTTCCATCAAACTAAGAAGCTTCTTCAGCAACTTCTACCAATTGAGAAGCTTTTTAAGCTTCTTCTACCAACTTTGAAGCTTTTCAATGTCTTTCTACTCACTATGAAGCTTTTCAAGCTACTTTTATCAACTAGGAAGCTTCTCAATCAACTTTCACTTACTCAAGAATCTTTAAAATGTTCTAGAAGGTTTTATAAACCTCCAAAGTGTATATTCCTAATATCACTCTCTTTTCTAGTGACAAATTCCAAGAGAAGCTCAATCTTACTATATATATTAAAAAAATCAAGAATACGCTGTACCAATGAAGCTATGTATTCTGTTTTCCATTCTTAGGCAATGGATTCTATTGGTCTTCAAAAAAATTGCCTATGGCCTTGAATTAATATCTCTATTATTGAAATATCCCATTCAAGGATCTAATCTTTATTGTGGCCTTCAAAACACCTTCCAAACAAGATCTTAGGACTAAAAGGATTCACCTTTCTAAACTCAAGGAATTTCACTAAAGCTCAAACATTGGAATCAAGACTTACATAGTTGGGTCTTACTCCTAATGGCTCTAACCATGGTTATATTTGGCCCTGAAATGTATTATTCTCACTTTGCTTAATTGAAGGCTATGAAAATTGCACTAGTTTATTTGAAGCTTGTATGGCAAATATATCTTCTGAATCTTGTTCTCTCAATGCTTGGAGGTTTGACATGGTGACTAACTTGCTTCTACTACTCTATTCTTTCTTGGAATAGACAACTACATATTGATGAAGGCTTTAATTTAACTCTCCTCCTCTTATGAATATTCTTTGAATCCAATCTTCGCCAAGAAGTTATTATCAAATACATTTGAATTTGTGGAGATAGAACTCATGAAATTCTTATATTTTTTGAGGCACATTGATAAGATTTTTGGTTAATTCTCATATATACTCATTAATATCATAGCCCCACTAATGAATAAGGTATTCTAATTTGTTCCATCTTCATCATGAATCAAATACCTTTTTAACCTTGTATTTTTCATAGTCTTCAATTTTGATATTAGGCGGTGATTGTTGTACTTTTCTTGGAATGTGCAACTTTCTACAAGGTTCTAAAAAAGAGATATGAAAAATTAGATGTACCTTTATAATAGATGGTAATTCCAAGCAATATGCCATTGGATTAATTTAATTTTGGATAGAAAATGGTCTCAACCTTGCATAGTCCAACTTATCGCATGGTCGCTTGGTCTTAATGCTTCATTGAGGAAGCTATATCTTATCTCCAATATGAAAAGCAAGTGGTTGATTCTTGAATTTATTTGTAGATGTATTGTAAGCATCTTGAGTTGCTATAATTAAAGCTTCAAGGTTGTTTGATATTGTAATAGATACTTTACAATTCTTTCAGCTGTTAGATTGTTGTTCTTTGGAGTATTCTATAAATCAAGCTTTGCGTGATATCTATAGTTGGAATAAAATAATTTTTATTAAATTGAGACATAAATAATATTATTATATATAAACTCCTCTAATAGTAGATATAAGATCCAATTGTCTTATTAATAATTAATATTATATTTAAATACTGCTCCAAAATTTGATTAATTTGTTTTATTTGGCCGTCAATTTGAAGATGGAAAGCTAAAGAAAGTTTAATATCCACCTTCAATATTTTAAAAAGATATTTTTAAAATTTAAATATGAATTAGGATCCTTGATCGGATATGATATCATCTGGTAGGCCATGATATTGATATATATTGTTAAGAAAAAGCCTTGTTGTTTCTTCACTAGACGTAGTCTTCTTATAAAGAATGAAATGAGCTATCTTTGTAAGTCAATCAACCACTACAAGGATGTTGTCTAATAAATTGGATGGCAGTAGAGTTGTAATAAAATCCACCGAGATAGTAGACCATGACCATTATTGAAGAAACTAGAATCAATAGGTACTAATTTAATAGTGGCACAAAGACAAAATTGCCCTGGTTTCAATAAAGTTGCATTTTGTCAATCAAACACTCCTTCTCCTACTCTTGGTACAAGATATGATCTCTTCAATAAAGCATTAGATAATCCTTCTTGCTTTCCAAGTTAATAAGTGATAACAAAATTAAATTGAGATAGCAACATATTCCATCGAGCTTGGCAACGATTAAGAATTTGAGTTGATATTAAATATTCCAAATTTTTATGATCTGTATATATAATCACAAAAAGATCTATCTTAGTATAGATCTTGGCTTGGCCAGATTGTTCCAAAAGTCTTGAGATTAATAATAGTGGATAACGTTTCTTCATTGTTATTTTATTCAATCCCCGATAATCAATGCATATATGTAAAGAACCATCTTTTTTCTTTATAAAAAAATATAAGTGCACTTGTTGGAGATTTTGAATGCTTGATAAAATTCTTTGTAAGGTTTTTATTAATATTATCCTTCAATGCCAAAAGTTTATTTTAAAAAAGATTATAAATTGGGCCAAAAGGTGGTTGTATTCTTTCTTGAAGATCTATAGTACAATTGTATGATTGATGCTTTGGTAATATATCAATATTTTTCTTCTAAAAAATATCTTAAAATTCTTTATATTGCTTTGGAATACTTGCCAATGAAGTCATATCTTTTTTAATTGGAGTTTCATAAAGAACAAATGGTATACCTTCTTTGATTGATCTTATAAAAGCCTTTGCTTCAACAAATAAAGACTTACTAATTTGTAACTTTTTATAAATTTTTTTTATAGAGATTTCTATCAAAAAAGTTATTCTTTACAACCTTTAATCTATAAATGGATTATTCTTTTTCAACCAAGACAGTAAGAGAATAACATGATTTGAAGGAGTTTTAATAATGTTGAATATAATTTGGCTTCTATGATCTTTGAATGATACTTCTATAGGTGTGATTTTATAGGTGACACTACTAGAGGAAAAAGACTATCCATCTATTATTTCTATATGAATAGATTTAGATTTGTGTACTAAAAGAATTTTATGAAGCTTAATGAATGCTTCATCTATGAAACAATTGGACACCTCCAAATCCAATAAGGTAGTTGTCTGAAGCTTCTGAGGGCCAAAATACAAAAGAATTGTAAAATAATGAGTAAGTTCAGCAAAAAGAGAAGAATGTGAATAGTTTTATAATATTGGATTGTCCAGCCGCATAGTCCCTACTATGATTGAATATCATCATTTTCCTAAATAATTGTACTCTTGATTTTAGTAATATATCAATTTTGTTTCTTTAAACAATTGCCAATCTTATGGCCTTTCTCACTACAATATAGGTATAGACTTTCTTCCATCTAACATTTCTTTTCTTATGGACTAAGAAATTTAAAACATACTGCATCAAGTTTCATATCTTCTACTTTTGAGTGTGAATTCAGAATATTTATTGATGTAGTAAGAGTATGTCAAATTATCTGTTGTTTTGTTGAAATCCATGAATATTGATCTTGACAATATTAAAATAATCAATTATGATATTTTATAGCTTAGTTAATGGCTTCATTGAGCAATTGAGGATCCAAAAGCAACAATAACAAATCTTTACACATCATCTCTTAATCTCCAATAGAATTGACTCATTAGGGCTTTTTCGTCTCAATTGATATTGTACACTAATTGCTTAAAATTGGATAGATAGACTGATATAGAGTGCATCTCTTGATGCAATGCTTGGATTTTAGTTGTTGCTCAATAAGCCTTGTCATATTCTCCAAATGCTTCTGCAAATGCTTCTATGAAAATTTCAAAGTTGTTCAAAATTGATGATCTATTTTTAAATAAGGGAGGAAATCATGATAATGCTTATCTTGTAAATAAGGTGCCAACCAATCCAATCCGTGATTCTTTTGTTAAATAAATATTATATTATAGGACCATTATTAATCAAATTTGATTATTAAACCCTCGAAATTTTGAATGTATACCATTATATTTTTTTAGAAGATTAGCTTGAAGCTCCTTATATTGTTGAACAGGTGAATTTTTTTGACATAGCATTGGTAGTACTGCATCTTCAAGTATAGAAGTTGGAAGTGAATGTAGTCTAGATTGTGGTACTTTAGATGTTGCGTTGTTATGAAGCTTTGCAATAATCCCTTGAATCTCCGCATTCCTAGTAGATAAAGTAGTAAGAGCACTTATAATGGCATCTAACTTGGACTCGAAAGATTTGATCATACTAATGTCTTCACCTCCAGCCATTCTAAGAAAAAAAAAAAAAAAAATCTATAAGAAGACAATATCAATTTAGAGGAGGGTAATTTACAACCTCTAAAATGCTTTAAAACCTTTAAAGAGAGGGATGATCCACTCTCTCATAAGAGGGATAAAGCTCCAATATTCTGATGAAGAAAATATTGGTTTAGAGGAGGATAATCTGCAATCTCTAAAGTGCTAATATACCTTTGAATAGAGGAATAATCCACTTTCTAATAAGAAGGATTGAACTTTGATATTGAAGATGAGATCAATGTTGACAAACTATCAACAATACGAGAATATAGAGCAAAAGGCTTGAACTAGGACAAGGTTTCAAAAAGAAACCAACAAGAATTTGAATTAATTAGATGAGTACATCAACAATATCAAGAAAAGTGAGCTAGAACTCTAAAAGATGCATTATTAAGATTGAAGAATTCTTCAACTTCAACTTCTATATATACTTCTATCTAGGATGCTTCTTGAGTGGCTTCCATCAAACTAAGAAGCTTTTTGAGTAGCTTCTACCAATTGTGAAGCTTCTTGAGCTCTTTCTATTAACTAGGAAGCTTTTTGAATTCCTTCCACTAACTAAAAAGCTTTTCAACTAACTTTCACTTACTCAAGAATCTCTAGAATGTTTTAGAAGATTTTGTGAACTTCTAAAATGTATGTTTCTAATATAAAGAATTAGATAATTGACAAGAACAAGAAACTAAATTGATATGAAGAAATAAGATAATACTTTGTATTATTCTAAGACTTGTATTGGCAAAATTGAGGTATACTTCAATCTTGCTTCCTATTTATATTACAAGGCTTATATCTTATTGAACCTTTTAAGAGTATCTTAAAAGATTTTAGAAGATTGAAGAAGATTCTAAAAAACTAAGGCAAATTTGAGAAGACTAAAGAAGATTCTAAAAGATTTTAGAAGACTATAGGAGATTCTAGAAGATTGAAGAAGATTTTAGAAGGTTTTAGAAGACTATAAAAGATTCTAAAAAATTATAAAATATTATAGAAGACTGCAGAAGATTCTAAAATGTGGTGACGTGAAGTATGTTTGTGACATCACTTCTTCTTCTAGTGATGAGTTCTATGAGGAACCAAAGTGATTTGATGATTAAATCACATATACAAGAAATCTAGAATTTGTCAAAATAGAGAAGCAACACATTCCATCTTTTGCTCATTGATTACTAGTTCAATAGGACCCTTGAGGTAGCGTTGATGACCTCTAGATATAACTTCTATTGTACCAATATCCCATCCAAAAATATGTTCTTTGTTGTAATCTTCAAAATATCCTCTAAATGTAATTTCTAATCCACCTAGAGTCACTCTTCCAACTTCAAAGAGTATTATCAAAGCTCAGGCATTTGAATCAAGATTTTTGTGATAATCTGTATTTCTAAAGATTCCAAATGTGGCCTTACTTGGCATTGGAATACTCCTTCTCCTTATTGATATTCTTCAAATCTAATATATTATAAAAGTTGTAATGATTCACTAGTCGCTTGTGTGGCAAAAGAATCTTCTAACTCTTGTTCCTATAAATTCCTTGAAACGTAAAGATTTGACATGATAATTAATAAGCTTCTAGCAGGATCTATTTTATCTTAGAAAAAATAACTATATATAAGTGAAGGTCTTAGTATGGCTTTTCCTCTTTTATATTAGTCTTTTGCCATTGATAGAAAAATATCATTTAAAAGCCAAAAAATATTACTGTCTACAAAATCTTCAATAGTGATTGAGTCCAGGTTTTTTAGAATATAATTGATGGAATTTGTAAACTTTCTCAGATGCATTTCTAAGATTTTTTTAAAGGTTTTTATGTTCTTTTGCTAACTCCATAGTCCTTCCAATAGATAAAATATTTCAAATATTCATATCTTATATGTGAATCTAATATTTCATCCATTTTGTATTCAAGATTTTCAATGATTTTAATTGAGATTGGTAGTAGAAGAGTTCTTCCATCAATAGTTGATTTATAATAGGTTTTTAAAAGAGAGACGTAGAAGACTAGATAAATGCACATGCTACTAAGTAGTTTAAGATAGAAACTTATTGGATTTACTTAGTATAGAATTGTAAATGGTCTAAGTGTTTGATATTTTAATTTTTGTAATGGTTTATTTGTTTGTATATTTTGTTAGAATAGCTACACATAATCTCCTACGTTAAACTTTGGTTGGTTTTCATAATGAATATCTGCATAGTTTTTATATTGGTCTTAAATCACTTGTAGTTGGAATTTTAATTCTTCATGGATGGCTTTCAAATAGGTGGCTTGATTTTCTATAGCAAGACTTCTTATATCTTCAATTTAGTATGGATTTTCTCTAGGATGGTATCCATAATTTAAAAAGAATAGAATTTGCTTTATTGAAGAATGTTTGGTGTTATTATATGCAAATTCAACCAATGATAGGAAATCCATCCAATTATCTTGTTAGTAATTTATATTGTAATAAAGATACTATTCTAAGATCCAATTCACCCATTTTATTTGACCATTGGTTTGAGGATGATAAGCTAATAAAAGGTTGATCTTGATCTTCAAAAGTTGAAATAGTCTTCTCCAAAAATTTGATACAAATTATAGTCTTTACTTTAAAATGATGTCATTTAGAAGGCATGCATTCGATAAATATTATCAATAAAAAAATTGGCCATTTCTTCTCTAAAAATAGTCTTATTGGACGGGATAAAATATGCCATCTTGATAAAATAATCTATCACTACAAAAATTGAGACCAATTTCCACATTTGAGGCCACTAATAAACTCTTGATATTAATTCCAAGGTCTTATTGAAGCCAAAATATCCAATTGTTGGAAGATCATGTTATACTTGAAGAATTTGAAGTCTTGCAAGGCTTAGAGGAATATACAAGAGATCTTTAAAATACAACAATCCATCCTCGAACTTGAATTTTTTTTTTTTTTTTACCAATATATATTTTAAACGTTACTAAATGCTATCCACAAATAGATCTATCTTCATTGCTCTTTGGATTTCAGTCTTGAGAGCTATATCTATATAGGTACATATTATTAATGTCTTCAACTACAAATTCGATGACTTCAACATGATTGATTTTTTTTGATGTAATAAAATGTCTCTTATTATTAGTATAAGATATGACCATTGAAAAAGGGCATGTAGTTTTTCTTGAAGTTTTTTCGCACAATATGTAATCACAAAATCAAATTGAGATAATGACATATTCTATTGTGTTTGATGGTGGTTCAAAACTTAGGCACTCATAAAATATTCCAAGTTTTTGTGATCAATGCATATTATAATCTTGTGTTGAATCCCCTCTAGCAAATGGCGCCATTTTTCAAAAGCATCAATAATTGCCAATAGTTCTTTATTGTGGATCTTGTAATTGATCTTTGCAGCTGAAAATTTTTGAAAGCAAAATACTTTTGGATGAAGTTGACTATCATCACCAATCTGATAATAGATTATTGATAGATATGTTGGCATTAATTAATTAGTTATCTTTGATTATATAATTGATTAACAAATTGATTTTTACAAGGCTATAAGCTCTATTTGTGAGAGATTATAAATTGGACCAAATGGAGGTTAAATTCCATCTTATAATTTGATTGTATAATTATAAGGACAATGTTTTAGTAACATGTCTATTTTCTTCTTTTCAAATACATCTTCAAGGTCTTAATATTGATTAAGAATATCTTACTTCAATTGCTTCATTGAATCTTTCATTGGAATAGCATATAATACAAATGTAGCTTCTTTCTTTATTGCATACATAAATGTTTTAGCTCCAAGAAATAAAGTAGCACCTTATTTCTTCTTTTGATATTTGGATCTTAGGAAAATCTTTTATAAATTCTAATCAATATCAAGATTATGTAATTCAAATCAATGGAGTTCAATGACTATAGGATTTCTTGGATATTGAATGATATTGAAGACAATGCATGATATTTGATTTCCTAGTACCACTTCTAATAGTTGGATTTCTTCAATAACATTCTTAGATACAAGGTTTCATCCACCAATGTGTTCAATAGGTGTACGACGGATCTTCTTTACAAATACTAAGTTATATTTGGTTGCAAAATCTTTATCCATAAAGCATACTAAGGCTCTAGTATTGAAAAGGACTTTAGCAGAAATCTCTTGTTTTAAGGTTCTTATATATACATGAAGTATAAAATAGGATGTTGGATCTACAGGTAGAAAAAGATTTTTTTTTTATACTTTAGATTTGAGGGTGCCCAACCGCAAGGTCTATATTGTGGTTAGACATCTTTATTTTTTGACCTTTCCAATTTAGATGTTATATCTCGTGCCTTGAATTTTCTAGACTTATTTTGACAATTTGCTTCCTTGTGATTAGTTCTTCTATAATATAGACATAGATTCTCTTATTGATGTCTAGACTTTTTTTTATTGGTGTTAATAATTTGAATTGAGTTGTATCAATCTGCATAGGTTCAGAATATATTAATGGTTTTTTCAATATTCTTCAAGATGTAGCAAACATACTTTAATAGATATTGTTAAAAATTGATTGTCTTTCTTATTATAACTCAAATAGGCAATTATCAAAAATAATAGCTTGATATATGAATTCTTCTAAATTTTCAATTCTTGATATTATGATCAATAAATTCTTCACATCATCTTTTAGGCCATAACAGAATCAAGTCATAGAAGCCTTATTGTTCTAATCAAGATCACAAATAAGTTGTTAAAATTCTATGGCATTAATTGCAATTGAATGTTGTCCTTGTCATAGATTTTGAATCTTTCTTTTTGCCACCTTCTCCCAATCACTATTTCTAAATGTAATAGTAAATCTTTCTATAAAAGCCTCCAAATTGTATAAGATTGGAGAATTCTTTTTCAGCAATGGAGCAAATCAAAATCAAGTGCTTCTTGATAAAAAGGTGCTTACAAAAGCAACTTGAGTGAATCCATCTGAATAATAAGAAGGATATAATCATAAATAAAGGCATATTTCTTGTACAAATCCTCGAAAGTTGGATCTTATTCTATCAAATTTATCAAGCATATAAGCCTTTGACTCTTTTATGACAATTTTTGGAACTTCTAAAGAGATTACATGTATAGCTTGTTTAGCTCCTGCTTCCCTCAATCAAATAATTTCTTATTGCAAACTATGAATCTTTTGTTTAATTTCTTTACATACTTCTTTTATTTGTGATTTTTTTTTTTAAATTGCAAAAGAATGCTATTTCTTCTCGTACAGTATCCAAAAGAGCTTGAAGATCTGCAAGAGTTGCTACTTTATATAGAAAAGATTATAAAGCTAGAATGATTTTAAGAACAAAGAATTGGATGGACAAAAACAAAGAACTAGATGATTGACAAGACTAAAGAATTAGATTGATATGAAGTAATAAGATAATACTTTAGATTGCTCCAAGACTTGTATTGGTAAGGCTGAGGTGTACCTTGGTCTTACTTCTTATTTATTCTACAAGGCTTATATCCTATTGAACCTTGTAAGAGTATCTTAGAAGATTTTAGAAGATTGAAAAAGATTCTAGAAGATTAAGACAAATTTGAAAAGACTAAAAAAGATTTTAGAAGATTTTAAAAAACTACAGGAGGTTCTAGAAGACTGAAGAAGATTTTAGAAGGTTTTAGAAGACTATGAAAGATTTTAGAAGATTAAAGAAGGTTCTAAAAGATTTTGGAAGATTTTTAAAAATTATGGAAGATTCTAGAAGACTACAAGAGATTCTAGAATGTGGTCACTTAAAGTTTATCCATAACAAAATCCTATCCAACCTTAATAAAATCTTAAAGATATCTTAAGTAAATTTTAATAAAATCTTAGTCAAATTCTAATAAAATCCTAATACAATTTTATTGAAATCCTAATGAAATTTTAAATAAATCTTAAAAAAATCTTAATCAAATCCTATAGTACATTTAAAATCTCAATAATTATTAAATTAACCATTGATCTTCATTCAAAATTTATACACTTCTTAACTTGCTAGTTAAAAATGAATATACAAAACTTTAAGAAATCTAAACTTATAAATTGGAAAAAAAAGCTCTTAATCTGCTTGGATCTTAATTGTCCTCCTTCTCTAACCTTGATATCAATCTTCCAACATCAATAGTTCCATATTGTACCATTTATATATTCTAAAATTTTATAAAAATATTGAAAATTAAATTAACTACAAGTTTAAAGAAGAACCATTCTAATCTAATTGGTAGATTGCTCAAAATCACAAAAATCCTTAGTAACCTTCAAAATCTAATTTTTGAGATCTTAACCCACTTAAATTCTAATAACCTTTGATCTAACCATTTGATTAAGCAATAATTTATAATTCATATTTAATATAATTATATTTATAAATTTATAAATTTTTATTTTTAGATCTATTATAAAATTTACAAAATTCTCTAAAATATAAATCCACTTTATTTCTCAACAATCAAAGTTATCTACATAAAACCTTGACTTTATATAGTTCTCACAAAATCATTACAAACTCAAAAATCTTAAATCTAATGCTCAAAAAAATTCTATTAAGTTTGTTATCCAATTCTATTTTCAAATTAATAATAGAATTCTTTTTTTGCCATAGGTACATGATTTTGTGCCTTGGGATCTAGTTTTCATCTTGATTCAAGATTTACCTTCTTTAGATATCAATCTAAGGTTTTTTAAGTAATTTTTATTAAAACTATATTTTTTTTAATCAAAAGATATCTATAGTATTATTTTTGTTAATTTGCTTTATTTTTTCTTATTCATGGTCCTACAAAGTAAGTACAAGCTTTTTTTTAATGAAAAGATAATATTAAAATTAAATATTTTTACTACCTTCTTATTTTTCATCTATATTTATTTAAAATAATTTTATTACTAAGTTTTCAATTAAGCTCCTCTATAATATTTTTCTTCTTTTATTCTTTCACCATATATTCATAATATCACACAACAATGGCCAAGAATTTTTAAGAATAGAATGAAATTGGATACAATCTCTTTTTTCTTCTAGATTAAAATAAAACTACTTCCAATGTAAAGTCTAAGGCATCAATTTTTATAATAAAATGGCTTGAAAAAGTTTGGATGAATTAAGATAAGAGTTGTAATAAATATTGTCTTTAAATATTCAAAGTCTTTTTTAGCTTCTAATCCCTATTCAAGCTTATCCTTGTATGTCAATTGTAGAAGTAGAGTAATTATTTCAAAATAATTATTGATAAAAATCCTATAGAAATTTATAAATCCAAAAAAGCATTAAATATTTTATACTAATTTTGAAAAAATTTAATTATTAATGATCTTAATCTTTTTAAGATCTATTACTAAACCTTCATTTTAGACGATAAAGCCAAAAAATCCTATTTGGAACTTATAAAATATATATTTTTTTATTTTTGTATTGTCGTATTACGTGTTGTCTTGTTCAAGAATGCACCGGGCACCTGGCTGTATAAGGTAAAGTTGTGTTTGTAAATAATCAAGAAACCCTAATAGGTATCACCTATATATGAAGAATATAATTCAAATTTCAACTCAAAAGTTTTTATAAACACTCCTCTTAATAACATCAACCATACACATATCCCAATTGCCTTGTTTCTTTTATAATTAAGCAATTTTTATTTTTCTTTGCAAGTCCTAATCCTAATTAGTGACTTTTGTTAAGCTATAACTTTTAATCCAACCATCTACTTAGTGTAAAATTTTGCACACAATTGTTGGTATAAGCCTTATATATGCTTAGAAAAATTCACTCCAACCCAACTTATAGATTGCGAGAAAATGTCCAAAAACCGCACTGATGACATTCAGCTATCAACTTGAAAATTGATGTAGAAATTCCAATGGTGATTTCTCCTTCTTCCACTATTAACTTTAGCTCAAACTTGCGTTGTAGCTTGATCTATAAGTCTTCTATTACTATGCCAAAATTTATATCGATCCAATTGGTAGACCTTTAGTTATTATAGAAACCTTATCTAATCCTTGAACAATGATTGCAAAGTCTTCCAAAATCCTATGGTAACAAGCTAAATGCCCGTGGAATAAGCTTCAAGCTGGCTATCCAACCTTAATTGCCGATCTCTGAATGTTCCAAATCCCTGCCTTTGGTGGTCGTTTTTGTGGCTGGAGGTCTGTTTTAAACCCTATCTCATACCCGGTCATCCCCTGGATATTAATCCAACTTATTTTAAGGATATTTAAACTTAATCCTATCCTCAACTCAACCTTGATTTCTACTATATTAACTTTTTATCTCCTTTATCCTATCTTTATTGACTTGTGACTTTTTTAAAAGCCATGAACCGGTTTTTATAACCTAGAAGAAAATTTTAATAATTAATTTTTATCTATTAGGTATTAAAACAAGAATTAATCTAAGAGACTTTTATAAATCTTTTCTTAAGTATCTTAAATTTCTAATGAACCAAGATAACTAAGTATTAATTAGGATTTATCCTTATTCAAACTTTTCACTATATGAACATGTTACAATACAACATCTACCCCCTCTAAACCTGCACATCCTTCGGTATGCGCCAATGAAGCATATGTCATAGTTGGTATCATACCATCTCTTCACTTCCTATACTAAGTTTTTCTTCATCATGTTCATCATCTATTTCAATATAATTATCTTCTTCAGTATCGTTGATATCATGAACATGATCCTCCATATTTATTTCTCTATCTTGTCTTTTGAAAAACTTTACCCACTTCCCAGCAATAGGTATTTTCAACCTTGTACCATCCAATTCTTTCAATAAATACATGGCATTATCATGAACCATTACTACTATACACAGCCCAAACTAACCTTTTGAAAACTTTTGTAAAGTGCTATACTAGTTATCTAAATTGTTGTCATAAATAAATATCGAATCACCTTCTTCAATTGCTTTAGGCCTAAATCGATGTTGTTTATCAAATCAAGCCTTGTTCCTTAGCCTTGCCTTTTGTAATCTTTTCAATGACAATTCCACATCTTCCGGTCTTTATTCAAGTTGCCGAATTCTAATAGCTAACAACTCTTCTCTTGTTAATCCCTCTTCCCAAGGTAGCATATTTCAAGTTGGCACATATTCTTCAATCGTCATAATAGGTTTTTGACGTGTCATCAATTCCATTGGCATATATCCTGCCACCAAACTATGTGTTGTTCGATCAATCCATAATACATAAGATAGAAGTCAAGGCCATTCTCTCACTCTTCCATTACATCCTTTAACCAAGGCTTTTACAATTGGTGGGTATCCACGTTTACTCTTTGCATTCCCTTTTGGATTATAAGCCATAATCAATGATAATTTGACTACACATCTCTTAAAGAATTCATGAGCTTCATGTGCATTTAGTTCTCCATGATCTGCACTGATCTTTCCTACACATCCATAGCGACAAATAACATCCTTAAGTAAAAACCTGTAAATTCCTTCTATAGACTTTGTCCTTAAAGCCCTGCCTTCCACTTGATTTGATAAATTTTCATGAGCCAAAACTAAATACCTCATTTGCCATAATTCTATTGGCATAATAATCAAATCTACAACCCATTTAAAATGAATGGCCAAAAGATATATTGGATGTAAACCATCTTGATGTCATATATTTGAGTACATTTGACAAATTATATAAGATTCTATAAATGAAGTTACATCTCGATACATATTCTTCTACCAATACCGTTTTTTTAATTTAGCAAAAGTAGCCCAAATTCCTCTATGTCCTATCCATAAACTATCATGAAATTCCTTGAGTAGGTTTTGTTGACCTTCTTTACTACCTACTACTCATCGTGGCATTCCAATGTTTGTTTTCGGCCTCTTCCATAGAAATCCTCATTGTAATAAGAAATTATATACCTTTTTTTTGATTTGTCTAAATTTTTCAATCGACCAATTAATATACTTAGTTAATATGCTTAAATAATGTCCAATATCCAATAAATCCCCTTCATAATTTTTTTCTTGAAATGGCTTATTTTCCTTGTTCAATTGTGAAACTGAATAAAATTTTATACCCACATCATCAATATCCTCTATCATCTCATCTTCTCCATCATATCTTGCTCGAGATAGCATATCTGCTATGGAATTGTCCTTTCCTACAACATGCTTAAATTTCGGATTTAATGACTTGATATAAGCAATCCACCTCAACATTGTAATGTCTGGGGTTGTACAATTAGTAATCATTCCAAGCAAGGGCAAACAATTTGTTTCAACCACCACTGTTGCCCCATTTAAATAGTCCTTTTCAACTTTCATAGCTGAAACAATTCCCCATAATTCTCTTTTCACTTGAGAATACACACATTGGCATATACTTAAAATCTTAGCTCCAAATCAAACTGCAAATCTATGCTTATTTGAATCATCTTGACCCACAACCCATCCAATGGCAATTGGATTAGTATCCATTGTAAGAATCACTAGTCTATTGCATTTATAATAAATTTTTTTCAATATTGGAGGTGACGTTAATAATTTCTTCAGTATTTGCATTACTTTGATATGCTTTGATATTTAAAATGATAGTCTTTGCATAATAATTTATACAATGGATCCGCTATATGAGCATAGTGAGGAATCCAAACACAATAGAATACACATGCATCCAAAAACCTACGCACTTCTGTTAAAGAACTGCAATCTTTTTTTATTCTCCCAATTGTATCAGCCTTAGCTGGATCTGGTTTTCTTCCATAAAATCCACATAAATATCAAACAATTATAACTTCTCATATTTCAAATATAGATTTTATATCTGATAATGTAAGATGAACTCCCTCATGTCAAATCAATATCTTTTCACAATCTTGTATATGATCAATAACATACTTACAATACTCCATCTTATCTAAAGTTTCATCCTTGTCATCTTCTTTGCATCTTTTAATAGGAACATCATCTAAAAAAGGTAGTCTTCTCAAGAATAAAATCCCTCAATACCTTGTTCATTCCATTTATCATATGTGCAATTGAGTTAGTAGCACCTTGAGGAAGAGTACACATTCTAACCAATCCAAGTAGCGTTCTCATTGTTGTCATGTCTCTACTCTCTTTTGCAAGTTGAAATTGGTCATAACATGAATACAAATCATCCATTGAATAGTTTGTTCTTCGTACAAATGCTTCAGCAAATTCATCTACTATTGGTCCAATTCTTGTATTCTTGATAGCCACTGCATTTATTGGCTGCATATCTTGAATAAATTGTAATGATTCATTTTTCTTAGACACTGTAAACTATCAGCTAGAATATGGTGCAAAAGAAGGCTCCAAAATCTTCATCATCATCTTTTTTTTCAATAATTCCATCAAACCTCATAAATGTGCCTTTGGCATTGGAATTGGTTTCAAATTCCAAAGTACATGTGGTATATTGAAAATAACCATTGGAGTTACAATATTTGGATCAGCACATCCAATTTCATGAGACTCAAAGGCAAATAATTTACCTCGTTTTGCTAGCATTTCTTCAAAGTACGTAATTTCCTTTGACAATAAAGAACCATCAAAACCAATCTTTAATTCTTCAAAAGTCTCTTCAATAAATTTATGCCCAATACTCCTTGAATCTCTTAACCTCTTTTCTCTCGATGCTTCTTCTATCTGTTCTTTATAGTCTTTTGGCAAAGATCTAGCAACGGATTTCACTTTCTTATCTACTGTCTTATATTTTATTTCAACAATAACCTCCGGTATTATATTATAAATTAAAATATAGTATGAAAAACCTAAAAGAATGTATTAAAATAAAAAGATTAAGATTAGAAGAAAGGTTGATAGAAAATTAGTAATAAGAAGATATAATGGAAATTTATCTTGAAAAGTAAAATTTCTTCAAATTAATCTAAAAGAAAAGGTTGAAGAAGTGAAAAAGACATGGGCTAAGAGGTCTTTTTGACTAAGAGGATAAGGAAGACCAGGAAGGAGATGACAAGGAAAGGTTGTAAGAGAGAAGGGAGAGAGTTTTTTTGGAAGGCATAGAATTTTTTTGATAGGCAATATATGTTTTTGTGTGTAGAAGAAGCTTGGAGAGGATTTTAAGTGCAATTTTTTGTAGGTTTGTAGTAGACAAAATAAAAAACTCATAGAAATAATTCTTATGTCTTTTGATTAAGTATCAAGGGATATATGAGTCATGAAAGTTGCATGTGTTTAAGACTAGGGCAGTGAGGGTTACAAAATTTTGGGCCTTGGCTCTTAGGAACCACTTAGATTTTAGTGATGACATTTGTTGGATTTTTGTTCTTTATAGAGTTAACTACTTTGTATCAAAATCTCAAGCCAATATGACCTCTGAGCAAAGAGTTATGAGTGAAATTGTAACTAGTTTGAATGAAAAGAGAAATAGAGTGAAGGCTGGGTTGAGGGTTTATTTGGGCAGTGTATGTGTGTGGGTTTTTTTAAATTTAAAGGAAGTTAAGAGATGAATTTGAGTGTGAAATTTAGTAGATTTGATCTATGTAAGTTAAGGAAGAGATGAGTGCAAGTTTGATACTCATTAGTCTTATAAATAAAATGTTATGCTCTTTCAAAGTAACACGGGTCTATCTCCAAATTAGTGAAGTTTGAGGGAGCATATCTTTGTGATCAAAGTAGTATTTTGAATAAACTTTATTAGAATTTTTAGATATATGAATCTATTAAGTTGCGTAAAAAACTGATTTCCATTGGAGTTATATTCGAGAAGTTATAAGAAAAATTGTGGTTGGATCTAGAGTTGTTAGAAGGCAAAATTAAAGAAGAAGGATGGAACCTATAACTCAAGTTTAGAGAAGACTTTTGAGGCAATATTTGGAGGGTGTTTACAACATGAGATAAGCTATAAGCCTACCAAATTTCAACACTTAGATCTTCTTTAATGAAGAGCAATAAAGGTGTGAAGCAAAGGGAGTCCAGAATTGAAGGGTGCACAGAGGGGTAACTTTGACAACGTGGTTCTCCCTAACCACAATAGCTATGATCAAAATGTTTTTGAGGTTTGCTTCCTTATTCTTTTAAGTATCTTGTATTTAAATTTTGCTTCAATTTATATGATATCCTAAGATTTATGATCAAAATTGGGGGCAAGTTTCTAAAGGCAGAATATGTTAGGATTAATAAAGTATGTTTTTTTATGTAAATTCTTCAATTTTATGAACTTTAATGAATCTCATCTTGCACTTGAAAAACTAGAGGGACAAAAGACTCAATGTTTCTTAGGACTAAGACTCTCACCATGACACCAGTGTTTGAAAAGATTCAATTATATCATAAACTTCTTTTGAACAAATCTGTATAACTTTATCATCGTCACCTAATCCAATAGATGCAATCAGTTCCAAAGGATCTTCCGATCTATTTTTTTCATAAATATCAATAATATTTTCATCATCTTCTAATATTTTTAATTCATGTAATTCTTTTTCAATAACACATAATTTTTTTTTCTTATTTTTCTATAAATCCTCAATCCTCTTATATATAACACTTCCATTCTCAAGAATGCCAATAAACCCTACATCAAAGGTACATATATCTTGCAAGAGTACATTTCCTTCTGTACCTCCATAATCCCGCGTTACAATGGTACTCCTCAAAAATCTATAAATTCTTCAACAACTCTTGGCAATGGTTTCTTTCTCAATTTGTCTCAATTGCGTTCATGATTTGGAAGAACAGTCAAAAATTGTACTGCCCTTCTCCCATCTTCACTACAAATCCGTACATAAGCTGATCCATCATCAAGTACTTTTGTTTCCATTCGAGTTGCAATAATATATGGTTGTCCCAATATAAGAGGATAAGTTGTTGCATCTTGAACAAAAAAAATTTATTCTATTGCCGCATCACCAATCTGAATCTTCACATGCGGACAAGCACTATATAATTCACCTTGTGTATTATTAACTGCTTGTATTATCCATCCATGTTCTATATCAATTGGCCACTTTTGTTTCATGTAAAGATCCTTAGACATCAGATTTAATTCTGAACCATGGTCAATTAATGCAACAAGTAGCTCATCCATATCTCCAGTCTTTATTAATGCCTCTGTAGTTGCTCTAGTCCAATGCTTTTGAGTATAATGACTCGAAATTTTTTTTTTTCTTATCACTTGGATCATCAAAACGTGCTTTTTGATTATAACTCCTTCCTCTACTTATTGATTGTTTGCATCAATTACCAATTTCATCTTCTTCATCCTCACATATATGTACATTAATAGCATGATTTGATCCAACTTCATCCATTAATTGCCTCTTTCCTTTAATACTGTCAATAATGACATCATGGAATTCTTTCTTTGCAATACCCAATATTTCCTTCAATGTAAATTCAACTTTAGTATTGAGGACACGTTTTTCAAGCACTCCTTTTAAATCTGTTGCTGCTTCAATATCAGAGAGAAGTTTATAAGCTGTTGACTTACCTTTTTTTTCTAAGTCCTTTGATTTTTCCTTTGAAGATATTGAAGCATCTTTTATTGGTAATTCTTGTGAAGCCATCTCACGAGCCTTATCTCCCTGAGTGTGCCTTTTGAAAGAATTTATTTCTCTTGTGTCATTAGAATCTTGTCTTCTCTTTTCTTTTATTAAGGCTTCATGTTGATTTTTAGCAATATACGCATGTACTGATAAGACTTCCACATGATCCTCCCAACCTATAGTTCCACAAATTATTGCAGCACTCTTCAATAAAGCTTCTCGTGGCATCTCCTTCTTATACATTGGGGAAATGGTAGAAGATCAAACTCCACTTTGCTCAATATTTCCAAAAAATTCTTGCTTGCCATTGTCATCTAACCTAATACCATAACTTGTAATCCCATTTGTTGTCAAATAATCTTTAATCAATGCTTTTATACCTCCCTTATCAAAGTTGGTTTACAGAATATTATCAGTATTCTTAAATGTTACTTTTCCATCTTTCCAAAAAATAATACCTTATTGGACCATTTCATTGAACTCACTACAATCCTTTCAAGAATGGGAATCATCATCATACCAGATGCATCTTTTCACATACCCTTGCTTAAAGGTAGATTTTGGATTCATTGCAAAAGTCTTCTCCTCAAGCCTTACAAATTTAATTTGGAGATCTCACATCCCGCGTATAAGTTCTTCAATTTTCATATTTTTTTTCTTTGATGTAGTTGTTGAAGGTTGAATAATAGATACCATTAATCGTGAAGTGGGCACTTGAGCTTTTGGTACCTGCACCATTCTATAGATACTACCCTTGTCCTTCCTCCTTTTCTTTTTTGTCAGCAACTCCACTGCATCTTTGACTTCCTTCCATTTTGTTGTCAATCTTTCATCCTCTTCTTTATCTTCAAGAAGAATCTCCAACCTTTCTTGCAATTTTCCATCTGTTGCTTGAAGAAATAACTCAACCTTGTTTGATTCCAAAGTTATTTTTTCTATTTTCAATAATCGAGAATACTATCTCTCAAATTCCCTTAATAATTTAGTAGCTTACAATTTCTTATTAGGATGCTCAATCCATTCCAAAAATGATTACTTAGTGACTTGATCTAAATCTTCTAAGAAATATTCATCTCTCAATGTATGAGAGAATCTCTCCCAAGAGCTTCCAAATTACTCTGTAATCGATTTCACATGTTCTCTTATCTCCGATATTATAGCAAGTTCAAATAATAAAATCATGTCTCTTTCGGAGACTCGATTTAATTCTATTTTTCACATATAACACCTCAAATATTTAGATATGTCTTTTCCATCAAACTAGTCAACCTTGTGAACCACTGCTTACAATGCTTTGATTGCCAAAGCCTCCTTGCGATTCTTGCCCTGTTGTTGTTGCATAATTAATGTAATAGCTTGAAACATATTTGCAATGTTTGGATCTAGATACATACCTTGTCCACCAAAAGAAGCTCCACTAGAAGATCCACTTGAAGCTCCATCCAAAGCTCCATCAATAATTCTAAAATCCACGTTTTTGCTTTCTTGCGCCATTAATTTCAAATAATCAAATAAATTCCAATCTTCCACCTGAAACTTTCACATCGGATTCACCGCTTATGTCGTATTACGTGTTGTCTTGTTCAAGAATGCACCGGGCACCTGGCTGTATAAGATAAAGTTGTGTTTGCAAATAATCAAGAAACCCTAATAGGTATCACCCATATATGAAGAATATAATTCAAATTTCAACTCAAAAGTTTTTATAAACACTCCTCTTAATAACATCAACCATACACATATTCCAATTGCCTTGTTTCTTTTATAATTAAGCAATTTTTATTTTTCTTTGCAAGTCCTAATCCTAATTAGTGACTTTTGTTAAGCTATAACTTTTAATCCAACCATCTACTTAGTGTAAAATTTTGCACACAATTGTTGGTATAAGCCTTATATATGCTTAGAAAAATTCACTCCAACCCAACTTACAGATTGCGAGAAAATATCCAAAAACCGCACTGATGACATTCGGCTATCAACTTGAAAATTGATGCAGAAATTCCAATGGTGATTTCTCCTTCTTCCACTATTAACTTTAGCTCAAACTTGCGTTGTAGCTTGATCTATAAGTCTTCTATTACCATGCCAAAATTTATATCGATCCAATTGGTAGATCTTTAGTTATTATAGAAACCTTATCTAATCCTTGAACAATGATTGCAAAGTCTTCCAAAATCCTATGGTAACAAGCTAAATGCTCGTAGAACAAGCTTCAAGCTGGCTATCCAATCCTAATCGCCAATCTCTAAATGTTCCAAACCCATGCCTTTGGTGGTCATTTTTGTGGCCGGAGGTCTGTTTTAGACCCTGTTTTATGTCCGGTCGTCCCTCGGGTAATAACCCAACTTATTTTAAGGGTATTTAAACTTAATTCTATCTTCAATTCAACCCTGATCTCTACTATACTAACTTTTTACTTCCTTTATTCTATCTTTATTGACTTGTGACTTTTTTAAAAGCCATGAACCGGTTTTTACAACCTAGAAGAAAATTTTAATAACTAACTTTTATCTATTAGGTATTAAAATAAGAATTAATCTAAGAGGCTTTCATAAACCTTTTCTTAAGTATCTTAAGTTTCTAATGAACCAAGATAACTAAGTATTAAGTAGGATTTATTCTTATTCATAATTTTCACTATATGAACGTGTTACAACACGACAGCGTATAGTATACTATTTTATAATCTTTATAAGATAAGACAGATATATCATTCATGTTATTTTGAAATCTTAGAATAAATTAAGATGTCATTTAAATAGCACATAATAAAGTTATTAAGGAATTCACAAAATATATTATTTATTAAATATTGGAAAATGATTAGCACATTTCTGAGGCTGAAAAATATGGCATTATATTTAAAGTATCCATATCTTATACAAAAATTAATCTTCTATTTATCCTCTTATTTGATAAGTACTAGATTATAAGCTCTTAATAAGCTCTTCAGATATTAGAGTTGCATAAACAATAAAAGGAATGCCTTTTTTGATTGCTCTCATAATAGCTCTAGCTTCAATAAACAAAGACTTTATAGTTTTAGATTTATAAGGTGTATAGTATATTTTATTAAATTTAATAATATTAAACTTTAATATTTTAGAAAATTCTATATTATAGGATATCCAATCTATATAAGAATTATATCTTTCAAGCCAAGAAAGTCCTAGAATGATGGAATTAGATAAAAATTTAATGATATTAAATACAACTTAACTACTATGATTTTTTTAATATCACTTCTAATAGATCAATTTCATAAATAATATTCTCAAAGGATAAAGGTTGATCATCTTTGACTATATAAATAGCCTTGGATTTCTTGACTATAAAAATTATGTAGATTTTTAAAAATTCTAAGTCAATAAAGTAAGTAAAGGCTCTTGAATGTACTAAAGTAAGGATTTTGAATTTTTGAACATCCAAATATATGGATATGGTAAAACAACAAGAAGGATTAGATGATAATATATGATTTTTTTTAGTTTGTGGAATAAAAGAATCCAGCCGCATAATCTCTATTGTAATTAAATGCCTTTGTTTTTTTTATAAAGTATCTAGTAATATAGCTACACTTTTCATTTAATATATATATTAATGCTTTTAGTAGTAATTATTAGTCTTATAGCCAGATTTTTTATAATATAAGCTATATTTTTTTTATATTTTTTCTTTTGTTCAAAAAAATATTTAAAGTGAACCGTTTTAATTTGCATATCTTTTACTTCCAAAGGTTTGTTAGGATTGGAAGATATAAAAGATGCCAAGTAATTGGTATAAAATTGTAGTCCAAGTAATAGATGTTTTATTTGTGAATATTGAAATAGTCAGTTATTGCATTTTATTATTTGATTGATAGATTCATTAAAAGTTTGAAAATTAAGTATAGATAATAATAGATCCTTTATATTGTCTCATAATTTTTAATAATACTAATTTAATAACATATCTTTATTTTAATTGATATCACATGTTAATTGTTAAAATTATGAGATATAAATAAATTTAAAAAAATAAAGGATTCAATTAATCTATTATTTTTGTTAAAATAATTTTAAATTTAAAAAAACAAAGGATTCAAAAATTTATATTAGGTTAAATTAAAATAATAAGGGTTTAATATAAAAAATTTATAAAAATTTATAAAATCACAAAACTTTGAATAAGTTCTATCAATCTTCTATAGAAGATTAATTTTTGGTTCTTTTACTATGAATATTGAATTATTGTTTCAAATACATACATCTTTTAGTGAAATAGACCTTAATGATGGAATTCTTAAAGTGACTTGTGATAGTGGTTGAGGTGGTTTTGCTCTTTGACTATTATATATAGTCATATAAAGTTCTTTATTTTAATTAGATAAGATCTTAGTCTTAATTCTCAATGCTTTAAGATTATTTATAATTAATCCAATTATACTTTTTTTAAATTTTTTATATTGAACCCTTTACTTTCTGCCATAGAAATAAAACAAGAAGAAATAATTACAAAAAAATTAAAAATAATATCAGTTTAAAGGAGGATAATCCATAATTTCTAAAATGCTATAGTATTTTTAAAGAGAAGAGTAATCCACTTTCTATCCAAAAAGACCAAGCTCCAATATTATATTATATTAGTCTTAATAAATTATTATGGACACACTATTCAAATAGAATAAGACTCCAATATTCAAAAAATTAAAATAGAAGAGCTTTATTTTATATAACAAACAAGGAGCTACAACAAGGCACAAGAATAAGACCAAATTATTGAGAACCTTTCAAAATCTTTTAAGACTAAGTAAAACTTTTTAAAATCTTTTAAAGCTTTTTTTTATTATATGTCTATGACACTTATCATCTATTGTATGGTAAAGAGTCTATATTATCATTGATAGTAAAGAATAAATTGGATTTAGTTGTTGATTTAGATGAGCTAAGAATTTGGACTCAAGTATTATAAGATCAAGGTGAGTATTTTTAAAAGACTAAGCTAATAGCCATGAAAAATTTGACAATAATATAATATAGAGACATATTAAGGTATGTATGGATTAAAAGTTGGACTTGCAAACTTCAACTTTGATAATTTGAAGTTGATGATTGTATATATTTGCAATACAAAGCACCAACAACTATAGGTATATGAATAAAAAGGACTATCTTAAAGAATATTGTCTAAATTTTGAATTTTTATTTTTTTATTTTTTTGTTTATTTTTTTGTTTTTTGCTAATTAAGCTATAAAGATGCAGTGCTCATTTAAAGAAGCAATTATGTGGCTATATACTATTATCTTATTTAATGTGGATTTTTTATGTGGCTATACAAGATTGATATTTATTTTAGTCTAATAATAGATTTTATTAGTGACATATAGTGATACAACAATTGTTGCACTGTTTTATGGTGGACTAATTATGTATCTTTTTTTAACCTACAATGTATTGATTTTAGTATTAGCATAGTCTTAAAAGTTGGTTTAGGCTAAATAAGATTAGAATATTGTTATCTAGCTTTGAAGAGGTATAAAGAAGATATTTGAGATTGATTTGGTAGAACAAATCTTTAGTTGCTCTCTTTTTCTTTTATTCTTTTCAAGTCTTGTATGTAGAATGACTTATTGGAGTATAAGAGATAGAGCCTTGTTCATAAATTTTTCCTTGTTGATTTCAATCATTTTACAAAATTAATCTTATTGAGACATAATAGAAATATAAATATAGAGTTTATTATTATGTAATTATTTATTATTATTATTATAGATATATTCCAAGTTATCACTTTTTAGAACCTTCTAAAGCCTTCTATAGTCTTCTAAAATCTTCTTCAATCTTCTAAAACCTTCTACAACCTTCTTTAGTCTTCTAAAATCTTCTAAAGTCTTTTAGAATCTTTTTTAATCTTCTAAAATCTTCTAAGATGTTCTTAGAAGCTTTTATAGATGCTTCAATAGAAGACTATTAAGTAATCATATTAGGGCTTTGATTACTTGATAGAGAGTGTATTATCTCTCTTCTTAAAGATACTATTGCATTTTAGAAGAATGCAAATTATCTCCTAGACTAATATACTTACTTATTGCAATTTTATTTTTCTTTGGAAAGAATGGATTATCCCTTTTTGAGGATATATTATTACATTGTAAAGATTGTGGATTATCCTCTTCTAAATTAATATTATTTAGTAATATTTCTTTTTAATATAAAAAATATTACATTAAAGACTTGATGATTTTTTTTATCAATATGGAAGTAGATTAAGTCATAAGAGGTGCATCATTACAAACAAGAAAATAGAGTAGTGGCTCTTATAGATCTTTGAGCTCTTTTAGATAATACAAGAGAAGAAATGACATTCCTTCACAATCCAAAAAAGAAATCGTAAATGGAGTTAGTATCCAAAAAAAATTAAACGAAAGATTTATAGTTTGTAGCAAGAGATTATTCAAGTAAAGAAAGTAGATAGTAGACAAGCTATACACATGATTTCTATAAAAGTTCCAAGGATTATCATGAAGGAGCCAAATACTAGTATGCTTGATAAATTTGATGAAACAAGATCCAACTTTTGAGATTTTATGTAACAAGTATGGCTCTACTTACGATTATATCATTATTATTATTCAAATGGATTTATTCAAGTTACTTTTATTGGCATCTTTTTATTAAAAAGTACTTGATTATAATTTTTTTTTATTAAAATAGAATTTTTTAATCTTATATAATTTAGAAGCTTTTATGGAAAGATTTATTATTATATTTGAAGATAGTAATTGAAAAAGAGTGGCAAAAAAGAAGATCCAAAATCTATGACAAACACATTGTTCACTTGCAATTTATGCAACAAAATTTCAACAACTTATTTGTAATCTTGATTAAAATAATAAGGCTTTTATGACTTGATTTTTTTATGGACTAAAGGATAATATGAAGAATTTATTGATTACAATGCCAAAAGTTGAAAGCTTAGAATAACTCATGTCTCAAGCTATTACTTGTGACAATTGCCTATTTGAATTGCAGCAAGAGAAGGGATCAATTTTCAACAATGTCTATCAAGGTATGACTGCTACATCTTCAAGAATATTAGAAAAGCCATCAACATATCCTAAATCTATGCAAATTGATACAACTAAAATTAAGCTATTAATATCCACAAAAAATATTAGATGTCAGTAGAAAAATCTATATTTATATTATAAAAGATCTAATTATAAGACAGCAAATTATTCAAATAAGTTTAGAAAATTCAAGATATAAAGTATAATATCTAAATTAGAAAGGTTAAAAAATAAAGACGTCTAGTCACAATAAGAACCTTACAGTTGAATACTCTCAAATCTAAATTATCAAAAAAAAAAAAAAATCTCTTCCTATCTCCAGGTCCAATGTCTTATTTTATACTTCTTGTATATATAAAAATCTCAAGATATGAGATTTTTACTAAAGTCTTTTTAGATATTAGAGCCTCAACATATTTTATGGATAACAAAACCTTACATCAAAGGATATTATTGAAGAAATCCAACCATTGAAAGTGACACTAAGAGATCAAGTATCACACATTATTTTCAATATCATTTGATATCCAATAAAACTTGTTATCATTGGACTTTTTTAATTTGAATTACATAATCTTAATATTGATTCGACTTTGAAAAAGATTTTTTAAAGGCCTAAATATCAAAAGAAGAAACAAGTGTGATTTCATTTTTTAGAGCTAAAATATTTACACAAGTTGCAAAGAAAAGAGTTACATTTGCATTATATACTACTCCAATGAAAGATCCAACTAGGTAACTCAAGCAAGATATTCCTAATCAATATGATAATCTTAAAGATATATTTGAGAAAAAAAAAAAAAAACAATCATATTATCAAAACATTATCCTCATGATTATGCAATCAAATTACAAGATGGAGCTCAACCTCCATTTGGTCCAATTTATAATCTCTTGTAGTTAAAACTTATAGTCTTACAAGAATACATTGATGAAAATCTAGCCAAGAATTTCATTAAATACTCAAAATTGCCTATTAGAGCACTTATCTTGTTTGTGAAGAAAACTAATGATTCTTTACATGTGTGCATTGATTATTGAGATTTGAATAAGATAACTATAAAAAATTGCTATCCATTACAATTAATCTTAGGCTTATTGGAACAACTAAGACAAGCAAAGATTTTTATAAAGATTGATTTGAAAGGTGCCTACAACCTAGTCAAGATCAAAGAAGGAGATCAATGGAAGACAACATTTTGTATAAGGTATAGATATTTTGAATACAATGTTATGCCTTTTAGACTTACAAATACACTTACAATCTTTTAACATATGATAAATGATATCTTTCAAGAATATTTAGATGACTTTGTAATCATCTACCTAAATGATATCTTGATCTTTTCTAAGAACAAATAAGACCATGAACATCATGTATGTATGGTATTGGGGAAATTATGAAAAAATAGATTGTTTGCCAAATTAAAAAAGTGTTCTTTCCATCAATCATCAATCAAATTTTTGAAATATATTATTTTTAAAAATAGAATGTCTATAAATTCAAAGAAGATACAAATTATTATAGGATAGAAATAATTATCAATAATTAGACATGTATAATATCTTTTAGAATTTATAAATTTTTAAAAAATCTTCATCAAAGATTATTCTAAGATTTCAATTCTATTAATATGATATATAAGAAAAAAAATATATTTAGAATAATAAGGCTGAAGAAGTATTCAAAAAGCTAAAATAATCTTTTATTTTAGTTCATATATTTATTCATATAGATCCAACAAAACCATTCATTTTGAAAATAGATGTCATAGATTTTGCATTTAGATCTATATTTTCTCAAATTGGTGATGATGGTCAACTTTATCCAGTAGCATTCCACTTTTGAAATTTTTTAATTATAGTGATCAATTATAAGATCCACAATAAAGAACTATTGGCAATTGCCAATGCTTTTGAAGAATGGCACCATTTGCTGAAAAAAACTCAATACAAGATCACAATATTTATTAATGACAAAAATTTAGAGTATTGTATGAGTGCCTAAGTTTTGAGCTATTATCAAGCACAATGGAGTGTATCATTATCTTGGTTTGATTTTGTAATTACATATCCTTTAAAAAAACTTCAAGGAAAATTAGATGTCCTTTCTTGATATTTATATCTTACACCAAGAATAGAAAATATTATATTAAATCAAAAAAAATTAATCATGTTGAAACCATCTAATTTATAATTAAAAATATTGATAATATTTATTTATATAGATATAATTCTTAAATTAAAAATCTAAAAAGCAATGAAAAAAAATCTATTTGAAGATAGCATTCAACAACATCTAAAAAATGTAGAGGTGGAAGAAAACAATAATTTCAAGTTTGAGGACAAATTGTTGTATTTCAAGGATCTCTTGTATGTTCTTTGAGGCCCTATAAGACTTCAAGTTCTTCAAGAATGACATGACCTTCTAATAGCTAGACATTTTAGCTTCAATAAGATCTTAAAATTAATATCATCAAATTATTGGTGGCCTCAAATGTAAAAATTGGAGAAGAAGTTTATCCAATCATACAAAATTTATGTCCAAGCAAAGGTTCCAAAACACCAAACATATGGACTTCTTCAACCACTTCCAATTTTTAAGGGCCTATGGCAATTGTTATCCATGGACTTCATTATAGATTTCTTGATTTTTAATGGCAAAGATTCAATTTTTGTTGTCGTCAACTGTCTTACAAAGATGGCATATTTCAATAGGTATCTCTAAAGAGGCAATCACTTCTTCGATTCAAAATACACCACCGATGCAATCCACTCCATCTATAGTTATTGGAAAGAGAAAAACAATAAATGAAGGTACTCTTGAAGAATTAATCAAAGATATAAAAGAATTAAGGGTGGAAATAATTGAACTGAAAAAGGATCAAAGCAGTGGTTCTTCACAGCCACTAGAAGAAAAAAAAAATTATATAATGAGGTATATTTGGTGTGATGACACTAATCATAGCCAAAATAATTGCACAGAGTATGCCGAAGCTTTAAACGATGAAAATATCATTTTTAAAGAAAGAAGAATTAGGGATGCAACTACAGATGCTCCATTGGATATTAATTTTGGCAAAGGAGGAATGAAGAAAGTGATAGAGGATTGGATAAAAAGAGCTAAATCCCAAGATTCAAGTAATGTCAATTCTTATCAAATTGTTACATTGCAAAATAATATTGAAATTCCATTTCATGTAACACATGAGGCTATGATACAAGGACCCCAGGCTATCGTACAAAGAACTGGGTGGGATGATTCTGTTGACACTATAAGCATCAAAGCTTTTCTGGATAAAAACAAAGAGAAGGATGGCAACCAAGATGTTTGGATAGAAGTGAAAAGGGGAAGAAATATAGAAGAAGAAAATGATGGAGAGCCTACAAAAAAAAAAAAAAACTCCCAAAAGTGATGAAGGTGAAAAGAAAAAAGAGGATTCTATTCAAGGGACCAACTGTCCATCAAGATTTACACCTTCAACTTCAAATCCAAAAGGTACACCATTGCCTAAGAACAAATGGGAGGAGAGAATGGAAGCAAGCAAGAGAAAGGAAAAAGAAGAAGCAGGACGAGCAGAAAAAGACAAAATAAAAGAGAAAGATGATGCCAAAAATGCCAAAGCTGAAGCTATTATGGCAGAAGCATTGGATACTCATGTAACTATAAATGAAGAAGAAATTAGCCAAGTATTTGTTCTCAAATGTAACTCTATGGTTAATGATGGCTACCAAAAAGAGCAAAAAATTGGCTTTAGTAAGACTCAAGAAGAGAAAGTTGAAGAAATAGAAGAATTTTTCAATGAAGAAATGGAGAATGAGGTTTTACAAATGTTTGCTGGAATGAATATGAGTAATACAAGGATTACTATAGATACAACATTTATCCAAAATCACAATGAATTTGAATATGGAGGAGCGCAAGACTTAACAAAAGAAGCCCAGACCATTCAAATTCAAGAATGTATGGTTGAAGAAATAAATAATGAAAAGATGGTTCTCAAGGACATAAAGATATTTATCTATGCAAATAATTATAACTTTGAGTGTGGTAAAGAAGGGAAGGTGGACTATTATCATTTATTTTGGACAAACGTGAAGCTTGGAGAACTTGAAGATATAATTTTAGCTTTGATTATTCATGGCTTCCACATAAAAATCATATCTAGGGAACTTTTTGACAGGGGAAAATAGTCCATTGAAATAAACTAGAAATCGATATGAAGAGTTTTAAATAATATGGAAGATAATAGAACAAGGATTTTTAATGGAGATTGGACCACCAACATAGTGTGCAAAGAAACTTTTTTCGGAGATGGTTTGGACCGTATATTGTTGTAATTGCACATGACAATGGAACTTACTCACTTCGAGAATTAGATGGAACATTCATCCGAAATCTAATAGCAGAAAAATAAGTGAAAGCTTTCCGAAGAAGAAATAATAATTATCTACCAGAAGACTTTGAAATGTACGTGTGTGACGAACAATGGAACTAAGAAGATAAAGAAATTCAAGATGAAGACGAATAGGATGAAGGGTGAATGGTGGCACATGCCGGAGGATGTGCAGGTTTGGAGGGGGTGGATGTCCTGAAGTAAATACATCCATATATAGAAACCTAACTTAACTATCTTTTCTTTAAAATTTTATTAAGTTCTTTCTTTCTTCTTACCAATCTAAGTTTTTATATAGTTTAGGAAAAATTTCTCACTTTCTTTCTTTTTCTTTGGTTAAATTTTTATCTTATCTTTAATCTTAATTTTAACTTTGATCTAGCCTTGAAACTTTCTTTTATTTCTTTTATCTTTTTTCCAATCTTAGATTTTAGTAGATTCAGGGTTATATTTATAGATATAAGGAGTTTTAACTTTGAGATTGAATTTAGGATTTACCAAGGATAAATAGTAGATTTGAATGTCAATAGCCGGCTACCATTAATAGTGCTGACTTGGAGGATTAGATTTGGGGTTTTTATAACTTTAAACTATTAATTGTTGACTTGGACTTTGAAGACCTTGGCTGCAACTTCTTTGACGAGCTTGGAGGAGAAGAAGACAGGGTTTTTTGAAAAATGCAGAGAGGTATTTAGAGAGAGCTTCTTCTTGGCATGAGTTTAGGTGGTAGAAACACATGATTTGGAGCTTAGATGAGAGAGATATGCTTGTTTGAACTTAGACTACTACTATGACACCTATTGTCACTTTTCAGGGTATATTAGAAGTTTTAAGATACTAGCAAGAAATTGGAAAGTTGGGTTAGAAACTAGACTTTAAGCTATACATTTTACGTCCAAGAATTAATAGAAATAAATTCAGAATGAGTGAGTTATGGCTAGTTAAACCTAGCAAACTAAACTAGGATTTTGAAGAAGTTAGATAAATAGAAGGGTTTGCTTTAAGCTAGAACTTGAGTTTCAAGAAGAATTTGAAGCTTATTTTTTGTGTACATATTACTTATACTATAAAAAGTCTATGTCTAAAATCTCGTATCAATTGAGACTTTGAATAGGGAGTAATGGCAAATTTGTTCTCAGGTGTCTAGGGTTTTAACTTTCAAAAGTTTCTACCAAGGATTTAGTGATATCTAACGATCAGAAATGAATTCATAGCTCAAAATTTATGTGATGAAGATCAAAGGTATGAATTATGTTTTCCCAAATTTTGAGCTTATTTGAACGGCTGGATCTTAAATTATGAATTTTCAAGTTTTTCATTGAGATTTGACTTTTAAAAGTATCTGCCAAGGATTTGGTGTTATCTAACGATCAGCAATGAATTCATGACTCAAAATTTATGTGACAAAGATCAAAGGTATGAATTATGTTTTTCCTAAATTTTGAGCTTATTTGAATGGCTTGATCTTAAATTATGAATTTTCAAGTTTCTGATTGAGATTTGACTTCTAAAAGTATTTGCCAAGGATTTGGTGTTATCTAACGATCAGCAATGAATTCACAGCTCAAAATTTATGTAACAAAGATCAAAGGTATGAATTATGTTTTCCTAAATTTTGAGCTTATTTGAACGGCTTGATCTTAAATTATGAATTTTCAAGTTTCTGATTTGGTTTTTACTTATATAATTATTTGCTAATATTTTGATGATATCTGGTGATCAGTAATGAATTCATGGTTGAGAATTTTTGTGAAGATGACTAAAGAAGTAAACTCTATGCTTCCAAAATTTGAACTTATATAAATGGCTAGATTTTGATTTATAAATTTTTAAGCTTCTAGTTTGTTGATTTATTATACGCATGGTTTTGTGACTATAAAAGAAAAATTTAAAAGAGTTTGTGCATATTGGATCCAACTTGATTGTAAAGAGAGACCTTGCGTCTACCTAAAGCGGACTTTGGCCACGACAACGCAACATTTAAAATATCACAATTTAGACTATATCCACCTGTAACTTCTGTGCTTGAGGATGCAATACTACCTATGATACACCAAGAAAATCCACATGTTTAATAACATAAGGAGCCTCAAATTAGTCTTCTAGAAAAATATGATGGTATGCGTTCAAAGTTCTAAGGATTTGTTAATCAAATTTGATTGATAATAATTCTACAACTTGATACTTATCCAACAAAAGAATCACAAGTTAGATTAGTTAGCACCTTACTTATGAGGCAAGCACTATCATAGTTTGCTCCCTTGTTTGAAAAAAAATCACCAATTTTGAATAATTTTAAAATTTTTATGGAAGTATTTGCAAAAGCATTTAGATAACATAACAAGGCTCATTGGATAATAGCTAAGATCCAAGCATTATGTTAAGAGGTGTCTTCTACATCAATCTATGTATTCAATTTTAAGCAATTAGCATACAATATCAATTGAGATGAAGAAGCCTTAATGAGTCAATTACATTGGAGATTAAGAAATGATGTGAAGGATTTATTATTGTCACTTCCAAATCCACAATTGCTCAATGAAGCCATTAGTCAAGCCGTAAAATGTGATAACCAATTATTTCAATATTGACAAGATCAACATTCATAGGCTTTAACAAGACAACACACAATTTGACATATCCCTACTATATTGACAAGCATTTTGAATTTACACTCAGAAGTAAAAAGATATGTAATATGATTTAAATCTCTTAGTCTACAAGAAAAGAAGTGTCGAATGGAATAAGATCTATGCCTGTATTGTGGTGAGGAAAGCCACAAGGTTAGAAATTGTCCAAAGAAATAAAATTGACATATTATCAAAACCAGCAGTGCAATTGTTCAAGAAAATAATGGTGTTCAGCCACAAGACCATGCAGCTAGACAATCCAACATTACAAAACTATTCAAGTTCCTCTCTTTTTGCTCAATTTACTTATTATTTTATAATCCCTTTATATTTAGGCCCTTGGAAGTTTCAAACAATCGCTTTGTTAGATTCAAGGGCATTTGCTTGTTTCATAGATAAAGTATTCACTAAGCTTCACAAAATTCCTCTAGTATAAAAATCCAAATCTATTCATATAGAAGTAATAGATGGAGAATCTTTATCCTCTGGTAGTATCACCTATAAAATCATGCCTATAGAAGTATCATTCAAAGATCAAAGAAGCTAAATTATATTCAACATCATTAGAACTCTTTCAAATCCTATTATTCTCGGGCTATCTTGGTTGGAAAAGCATAATCCATCTATAGATTGAAAGTCGCAAAGAGTAACATTTCCGATAGAGATCCTTATAAAAAAAAATTTATAAAAAGCAATGAATTGATAAATCTTTATTTATTAGAGCAAGAATTTTTATAAAATCAGCTAAAGAAGATATACTATTTATTATTTATACGACTCCAAATAAAAAAGATATAATTTCATCAGCAAGTATTCTAGAGCAATATAACAAATTTTAAGATGATTTTCAGAAGAAGAATGTTAATATATTGTTGGAGCACCAAACATATGATTGTGCTATAGATCTTCAAGAAGGAACACAACCATCTTTTAGTCCAATCTATAATCTTTTTCAAAATGAGCTTTTGGTATTGAAAGATTATATTAATGAAAACTTTGCAAAGAACTTCATCAAGCATTCAAAGTCTCCAGCAAGTACATCTATACTTTTTGTGAAGAAAAAAGATGGTTTCTTATGTATGTATGTTGATTATTGGAAATTGAATGGAATAATAGTAAAAAATCATTATCCACTACTATTAATCTTAAAATTTTTAGAACAACTTGGCCAGGCCAAGTTCTACATTAAAATAAATCTTTATAAAGCATATAATTTGGTATGGATCAAGGAGAGAGATGAATGGAAGACCACATTTTGGACAAGGTATGGACATTTTGAATATAATATCATGCTCTTTGAACTAACAAATGTACCGGCTATCTTTTAGCTTTTAATGAATGACATCTTTTGAGAGTATTTGAACAAATTTGTGGTGATTTATTTTGATGATATCTTGATCTATTCAAAAAATCTAGAAGAATATGAGGGGCATATCAAATTGGTATTACAAAAGCTGCGAGATATAGGTTTGTATGCAAAACCAGAAAAAATATGTATTTCATCAATCTAAGATGAAATTTTTGGAATACATTATATCTATTGATGATTTAATGATGGATCCTAAGAAGGTAGGGCGGTTATGCAATGGGCCATTCCAAAGGCTATGAGAGATGTATAATATTTTTTTGAATTTATTAACTTTTATCAGATCTTTATCAAAAATTATTCTTAAGTTGCTGCTCTTCTTATTCAATTGACAGATAAAGATAAGTTAAAATGGAGGGCTTAGGTGGAAAAGGTATTCCAAGATTTCAAGATGACATTTACTACAACTTCAATATTAGTACATCTAGACTTTACAAAGGCATTCTACATAGAGACTAATACTTTGGATTTTGAATTAGGGGTCATACTTTCACAAATGGGTATAAATGAAAAATTCCATCTTGTTACATTTTATTTTCAAAAGTTCTCTGCTACCAAAATTAATTATGAAATCTATGATAAGGAGCTTCTTGCTATTGTAGATTCTTTTCAAGAATGGCATCATTTTTTTGAAAGAGTAATGCATCCTGTGACTATATATACAGATCATAAGAATTTAAAATATTTTGTATCAGCTTAGATTATTAACCGCCTCCAAACTCAATGGAATATGTCACTATCTTGATTTAATTTTGTTATCATTTATCGTCCTAGAAAACAATAAGGATTATCTGATGCTCTATCAAAGAGATCATATCTTGTACCAAAGGTAGGAGAGGCAATGTTTGATCAATAATATACAATTTTATTGAAATCGGAGCAATTTTGCCTTTGAGTCACTATTGCATTGGCGCTTATTGATTTTATTTTCTTCAATGAGATGCGTGCTGCAACTACTAATGATACTTTGGTCCTTAGTGTCAAGTGTCGCTTGAGAGAAAATACTGATAAGTTCAAATTTGACAAAAATCTTGTATACTTTGAAGAACATTTGTATATCCTAGAAGGACCAATACAATTGCGCATTCTTCAATCTCACCATGTCTTTTCTATTATATGTCACTTTGGATTTAACAAGACCTTGGAATTTATTTTTTGAGATTTTTGGTGGCTTCAAATGTAAAAGGTAGTGAAGGGCTTTGTTCTCTCTTGCAACATTTGTTCAAGGTCCAAAAATCCTCGACACCACCTTCATGGACTCTTGTAATCCTTATCTATTCCAAGATGGTCATGATCCTCTATTTTGATGCTTCATTTCATCCCTTATAAAAAAACTGCGTCTAATGAAAAAATGGCAAGGCTCTTTTTTGACAATATATATTGATATCATGGCCTATCAAATGATATTATATCCAATTGAAGATCCCAATTCATATCTAAGTCCTAAAAATATCTTTTTGAAATATTAAAAGTAGATATTAAACTTTTTTTAGCTTTCTATCTTCAAACTGATGGCCAAACAAAATAAGTTAACCAAGTTTTGGAGTAATATTTACGATGTAGCATTAACTATCAATAAGACGATTGAATCTTGTACCTACCATTAGCAGAGTTTACATATAATAATATTATTCATACTTCAACTCAATAAATATCATTTTATTCTAATTATAGATATTATCCAAAGCTTGATCTGTAGAATATCCCAAAGAATAACAATCCAATGGCTAAAGGATTTGCAAAGCAGCTATCGCAATACCAAACAACCTTGAAGCTTCAATTACAAGCAGCTCAAGATATTTAAAAAGCATCTCCAGATAAAATTTTAAAATCAACTGCCTGCTTTTTATATTGGAGATAAAATATGGCTTCTTTGACGGAATATCAATACTAAGTGGCCATGCAATAAGTTGGGCTATTAAAGATTTGGACCATTTTTTATCCAAAAGCAAATTAATTTAGTGGCATATTGCTTAGAATTACCATCTTCTACGAAGATACATCCAATTTTTTATGTCTCTCTTTTAGAACCTTATAGAAAGTGGCATATTCTAGGAAGAATACAACAATCACTACCTAGTATCAAAATTGAAGACCATAAAGAATACAAGGTTGAAAAGGTACTTGATTCATGGTGAAGGTGGAGCAAATTAGAATATCTTATTCATTGACGAGGCTATGAAATTAATGAGCACACATAAAAATTAGCCAAAAATTTCACCAATGCACCTCAAAAGATAGAAGAATTTCATTAATTCTATCTCCTCAAATTGAAACATATTCGATAATAATTTCTTAGTGAAGATTGGATTTAAGGAATACTCATAAAGAGAGAGAGAGAGTTAAACTAAAGCCTTCATCAATATGTAGTTGTGTGTTTCAAGATAGAATAGAATAGTAGAAATAAGTTAGTCACCATATCAAACCTTCAAGCATTGAAAGAACAAGACTCAGAAGATTTATTTGCCATGCAAGCTTTGAATGATCCAGTGCAATTTTCACAGCCTTCAATTGAGCAAAGTGAAGACAATACATTTTAGCGCCAAGTACGACCTTGATTGGAACCATTAGGAATAAGACCTAACCTTACAAGTCTTGATTCTAATGCTCAAGCTTTAGTGATATTGCTTGAGCTTGAAAAGATGAATCCTTTTAGTTCTGAGATCTTATTTGGAGGATGTTTTGAAGGCCACAATAAAAACTAGATCTTTAAATAGAATATTACAATAATAGAGGTACTAGCTTAAGACCATAAGCAATTTATTTGAGGACTAGTAGAACCTATTTCTTAAGAACAGAGAACAAAATACATAGCTTCACTAATGTAATATATTCTTGAATTTTTACATATGTACTAAGTTTGAGCTTGCTTCTTTAGGGACTAGACACTAGAGAAGGAGATAATATTAGGAACATACACTTTGGAGGTTCACAAAACCTTCTAAAATATTCTAGAAGCTTTTTGAATTAATGAAAGTCAGTTGAAAAGCTTTCTAGTTGATGAAAGTCAATTGAGAAATTTTTTAATAAGTAGAAGGAGCTCAAGAAGCTTTCTAGTTAGTAGAAGGAGGTTAGGAAGCTTTCTAATTGATAGAAGGTGCTCAAAAAGCTTCTTAATTTTATAGAAGCTACTTAGGAAGTGTCATAGATAAGAATATATATATATATATATATGGATCGAGGCTGAAGAGTTCTTCAATGTCAACAATACATCTCTTGGAATTTTAATTCATCTTTCTTAGTATTATTTGTGTACTCATCTGTTTAAATCAAGTTCCTATTGGTTTCTTTTAAAAATCTTGTCCTAATTCAAGTGTCTTAATCTATATTCTTATATCCTTGATAAAAGATACATCTAATTAATCATGTCTCTCCTTTACAACCTTATAAAGAGTCGCATATTCTGGATAGACTACAACAATCGTCGCCTAGTATCAAAATCAAAGACCATAAAGAATACAAGGTTGAAAAGATACTTGATTCATAGGGAAGGTGGAACAAATTGAAATATCTTATTCATTAGTGGGATTATGATAGTAATGAGCATACATAAAAACTAGTCAAAAATCTTGCCAATGTACTTCAAAAGATACAAGAATTTCATCAATTCTATCTCTACAAATCCAAATGTATTCAATGATAACTTTTTGATAAAGATTGGATTCAAAGAATACTCATAAGAGGAAGAGAGTTAAACAAAAGCCTTCATTAATATATAGTCATTTATTCCAAGATAAAATAGAGTGGTGGAAGCAAGTTAATTACCATATCAAACATCCAAGCATTAAAATATTTAGATTCAAAAGATTCATTTGCCACATTATCGTATTGTAGTTTGGCTATAATGTGAAAAAGTGTACATGTATGTTTAATATATAATTTATTACACAAATAAATGACAGCCATATTAGTGGATTTTTATTAGCTACAAAATATGATTAGATTATTAGTTAAGAAGGGATCCATTAAAAAGGCTATTATTGAGGTTTATACAATCTTTTTATTTTGGTAGTGACTTTTGAAGTTGATTTTATATCAATAATAACTTTTATATATCTTAAGTCACCTTTGTTAGACATTGGTGATCCTTAAGATCTTATATACTTCTTTTATTTGGTATTTAGAACACATATTATATAAATCTTATAAGAAAAAAGATTAGAAAGGGGTTTTAGTATGAAAAGAGGTAGTTAAATCATCTATGTGAATGAATGGAGATGGATGATAGAAGTCTCTATTTCTATTGGCCAAAAATCATATTCAATAGGCTTTAAGAAGGCTATTTGAGGGTTTATTAGGAATTAAGATTTTATTTTAGGAGAATAAAACAACAAAGGCTAAGATCAATAATTTTGGTTTTTTGGACACGGTTTTGGTGCAAATTTTGTAGGATTTGGACTTTTTATAAAAGAAATATAGGCGCTCAAAGTTAAGGTGTCAAAATTGTACCTATTGTCATTCTTTTGGGCATAACTTGTGCGTATAGAGAGCAATAGAAGATCAATAATTGAGGTTGGAAAGAACACTTTTTTTGCTACACTTTTTATATATAGCTTATTAAAATCCAAGCTAGGATGAAGGAGATTTTGGGAGTTTAAATTAGTGCTTATAAGCTAAGGATAGTAAGTGACCCTATTAGACTAGTGCTTATATTTTGAGCTATATTTTAGGCAATTTGATAGATTTTTGGCTCAAATTTTTTATTAGTATATATATTTATGTCACAAGACTACATAAAAAAAATTATAGAATTAAGATTTTGGATTTGTGAGATATAAAGAAAATAGTGCTCAAATGTCTTTGAGCTAGGATTTTAAGCACTTATTAGGGTTTTTAAGATATTAGATGATTGGCAATGAGTTTGTAATTGATTTTTTTTTGTAATAAAGTTTAAAAAAATTATCTAAATTTTAAAGAAAATTTTATAAAAATTGAATGATTGAATCAAGAATTATTGAATTCTAAATTTTAAGAAAAAACAAATCCTTGCGGATGAATAGGATTTTCAAGGATTTTGTGATAATTTGAGTTTTTTTATACAAACCTATTTAAATATAAAAGGATTTACCAATATAATTTTTTTTTTATAATATCATTGTATTATTTGTCTTTTTTATTAAAAACAAATTACTTATTAGACTCTAAGCAATAAATTTCAAATAAATTTTCTATAGCCAAGTACCTAGTGTATTTCTAAATAGAAGACCATGCCATACAACAATATAAGCTAGTGTAGTTTAAACAAACTAGTGTAGTTTTCACAACCTTCAATTAAACAAAGTGAAGACAATACATTTCAATGCCAAGTACGACCTCCGTTGGAGCCATTATGAGCAAGATCTAACCATGCAAGTCTCGATTTTAATACTTGAGCTTTAGTAATATTGCTTGAGTTTAGAAAGATGAATCCTTTTAATCCTAAGATCTTATTTAGAGGATATTTTGAAGGCTACAATGAAGATCAGATCCTTGGATGGAATATTTCAACAACAGAGATATTAACTCAAGGCCATAGGCAATTTTTTCAAAGACCAATAGAATCCATTACTTAAGAACGAAGAATAGAATACATACCTTCATTAGTGCAGCGTATTCTTGATCTTTTACATATGTGTTAAGGATGTAAGATAGGAGGTTAGCAAAGAAATAAAGAAAAGATTACAAAATTAGGATGATTTTTAAAACAAAGAATTGGATGGATAAGAACAAAAAATTAGATGATTAACAAGAACAAGAAAATATATTAATATCAAGAAACAAAGCAACACTTTGGATTTTTCAAAGACTTGTGTTGACAAGATTGAGGTGTACTTTGATCTTGCCTCTTATTTATACTACAAGGCCTATGTTATATTGAACCTTTTAAAAATATCTTAGAAGGTTTTAGAAGATTGAAAAAGATTTTAGAAGACTAAGGCAAATTCAAAAAGACTAAAGAAGATTCTAAAAGATTTTAAAAGACTATAGAAGATTTTTAAAAGACTAAAGAAGGTTCTAGAAGATTTTGGAAGATTCTAAAAAACTATGGAAGATTTTAGAAGACTACAAAAGGTTCTAAAAGACTATGGAAAGTTCTAGAATATGGTGACTTAAAGTATGTCCATAACATCACCTCTTCTTCTAGCAACAAGTTGCACAAAGAGCCAAAGTGATTTGATGATCAAATCACATACGCAAGAAATCTAAAAAAATTCAGAGTAGAGAAGCAACATATTCTGTCTTTTGTTCATTGGTTACCAATTCAACAGGATCCTTGAGATAGCATTGATGACCTCTAGATATAACCTCTATTGTGTCAATGTTCCATCTAAGAATTTGCTCTTTGTTGCAACCTTCAAAACATCCTCTAAACATAATTTTTGGTCTACTTAGAGTCATCCTTCCAATTTCAAGGAGTATTATTAAAGCTCAGGCATTTGAATTAAGATTTTTGTAATGAGGCCATATTACCAAAGACTCCAAATATAGTCTTATTTGACGTTGGAATACTCCTTCTTCGTCTTATTCATGTTCTTCAAACCTAGCAAATTATGAAAGTTGTAATAGTTCTTTAACTGCTAGTATGACAAAAGAATCTTCTAACTCTTGTTTTTGCAATTTCCTTGAAACGCAAAGATTTAATATGGTAACTAATAAGGTTCTAGTAGGATCTATTCTATCTTAGAAAAAATGATCATATACAAATGAAGGTCTTGGCATGACTCTCCTCTTTTTATATTGGTCTTCTATCATTGCTAGAAAGTATCATTTAGAAGCCAAGAAATGTTAATGTCCACAAAATCTTCAATGGCGATTGAATCTAAGTTTTTTCAGATATTATTGATGGAATTTGTGAACTTTTTTAAATATATTTTTAAGGTTATCTAAAGGTTTCCATGTTCTTTCGCCAATTCCATAGCCCTTTCAATGGATGAAATATTCTAATTATCCATATCTTATATGCAAATCTAATATTTCATCTATTTTATATTCAAACTCTTGATTGACTTCAACTGAAGTTGGTAGTGGAAGAATTCTTCTAACAATATTTGATTTATAATAGGTTTTTAAAAGCAAGATATAAAAGATTAGATGAATGCGCATGCTACTTGAAGGTTCAAGATGGAAACTTATTAGGTTTACTTAGTGTAGAATTGTATATGGTCTAAGTCTTTGATAGTCTAATTCCGTGATGGTCGATATGTTTGTATATTTTGCCGGAGTAGCCAGACATAATCTCCTATCTTGAAATTTAGTTAGTTCTTGCAATAAATATTTGTTTAATTTTTATATCCGTCTTAAGTCATTTATAGTTGGAATTTTAATTCTTCATAGATGGCTCTTAAATAGATAGCTTGATTTTTTGCAAGAAGAATTCCTACATCTTCAATTTGAAATGGATCTGCTCTAAGATGGTATGTATAATTTGAAAAGAATGGAATTTGGTTCATTGAAGAATGTTTGAAGTTATTGTATGCAAACTTAGCCAAGGGTAGCAGGTTCATCCAATTATCTAATTGATAATATATATTACAATAAAAATATTGTTCCAAAATCTAATTCATTCATTTTGTTTGACCATCAATCTAAGGATGATAAGCTGATGAAAGATTGATCTTGACCTTCAAAAGTTGAAATAATTCTTTCCAAAATTTTATAAGGCCTGGAGGAACATATAAGAGATCCTTGAAATATAGCAAAATGTCTTCGAATTTGAAATTATTATTTTCTTCTACATATGTATTTTTTAAACAATACTAAATATTCTCTATAAATGGATCTATCTTCATTGCTCTTTGGATTTCCATCTTAAGAGCTGTATCTGTATATGTAGATATTATCAATGTCTTCAATTGTAAATTGGAAAACTTCAACATGACTAATTTTTATTAATCCAATACAATGTCTCATATTTTTGGTACAAAATATGATTGTCAAGAAAAGACATATGATTACTCTTGAAGTTTTTTCAAATGATATGTAATCACAAAATTGAACCAAGATAATGACATGCTCTATTATGCTTGTGGATGATTCAAAACTTGAGCACTCATAAAATATTCCAAATTTTTGTAGTTAGTATATACTATAATCTTGTGTTTGAGCCCCCTCCAATAAATAGCGCCATTCTTCAAGAGCATCAACAATTGCCAATAGTTCTTTGTTATAGATCTCATAATTGATTTCTACAGCTGAAATTTTTTGAGAGTGGAATATTACTAGATGTAGTTGACCATCATCACTAGTTTGAGAGAGTACAAATCTAAGTACAAAATCTAAGGTATCTATTTTCAAAATAAATGATTTTGTTGAATTTGCGTGGATAAGTATAAGGACTGAAGTGAAGGATTCTTTTAGCTTTTTGAATTCTTCTTCAACCTTGTTGTCCCAAATAAATTTTTCTTTGCTTATAAGTTGTATTAATAGAGCCGCAATCTTAAAATAATTCTTGATGAAGATTCTATAAAAATTTACAAATTCTAAGAAATATTGTACATCTTTGATTGCTGATGGTTGTTTCTACTCTATAATAGTTTATATCTTCTTTGGATCCATAGAAATTCCATTTTTAAAAGAAATATATCCTAAAAACTCAATTGATGGTTGATGGAAGGAATACTTCTCCAATTTGGCATATAATCCGCTTTCTTATAATTTCTTTAATACCATACATACATGATGTTCATATTTGTATTTGTTCTTAGAAAAGATCAAGATATTGTCCAAGTAAATGACTACAAAATCATCTAAGTATTTATGCAAGATATCATTCATTATATATTGAAAGATTGCAAGTGCATTTGTAAGTCTGAAAGATATAATATTATACTTGAAATATCCATACCTTGTACAAAATGCTATCTTCTATTGGTCTCTTTTTTTTATTCTAACTAGGTTGTAGATCCCTTTCAAATCAATCTTTGTAAAAATCTTTCTTTGTCCTAGTTGTTCCAATAAACTTGAGATTAACAGTAATGGATAGCAATTTTTTATAATTACCTTCTTTAGGCCTTGATTATCCATACATATATATAATCCTTCTTCTTTATAAATAAGATAGGGACTTCCGTAGGTGATTATGAATGTTTAATAAATTCTTGTCTAGATTTTCATCAATATATTCTTGCAAGGTTATAAGCTCTATTTATGAGAGATTATAAATTGGACCAAGTAGAGATTGAATTCTATCTTATAATTCAATTGTATAATCATAAGGATGGTGTTCTGGTAACATGTTTGCTTTTTTTTTTTTTAAATATGTCTTCAAAATCATGGTATTGATTAGGAATATCTTATTTCAATTACTCCATTGGATCTTTCATTGGAATAGCATATAATGCAAATATAGTTCCTTTCTTTGCTGCTTGCATAAATGCTTTAACTCTAAGAAATGAAATACTACTTTGTTTCTTCTTTTGATGTTTGAATCTTAAAAAAATATTTTGTAAATTCTAATTAATATAAAGATTATGTAATTCAAATCAAGAGACTCCAATGACAATAGAATTTGTTGGACATTGAATGATATTGAAGACTATGTGTGATACTTGATATTCTAGTACCACTTCCAATGATTGGATTTCTTCAATAACATATCTTGATGCAAGGTTTTATCCATCAATGACCTCAACAAGTGTAAGATGGATCTTCTTTACAAGTACTAAGTTATACTTGATTGCAAAATCTTTATCTATAAAACATGTTGAGGCTCCAATATCTAAAAAGACTTTAGCAAAAATCTCTTGCTTTACAGTTCTTATATGTACAAGAAGTATAAAATAGGATGTTGGATTTGGAGGTAGGAAGAGACCTTTTTCTAGTACTTTAGATTTGAGGATATCCAATTGCAAGGTCCCTACTATAGTTGGACGTCTTTGTTTTTTGACTTCTCTAATTTAAATGTTATACCTTATGCCTTAAATTCTCTAGACTTATTTGGACAATTTGTTGCCTTGTGATTAGGTCTTCTACAATATAGACATAAATTTTCTAGCCGACATTTTGTCTTTTATATTGGCTTTAATAGCTTGAATTAGATTGTATCAATATGTATGGATTTAGGATATGTTAATAGCTTTTTTGATATTCTTGAAAATGTAGTAGATGTATTTTGATAGATATTGCTGAAAATTGATTGCTTTTCTTGTCATAATTCAAATAGGCAATTGTCACAAGTAATAGCTTGAGATATGAGTTCTTTTAAGCTTTCAATTCTTGGCATTGTGATCAATAAATTGTTTATATTGTCCTTTAGGTCATAACAAAATCAAGTTATAAAAGCCTTATCATTCTAATCAAGATCACAAGTAAGTTTTTTAAATTTTGTGGTATAAATTGTAGTTGAATATTGTTCTTGTCATACGTTTTGAATCTTTTTTTTTGCCACCCTCTCTCAATCAATGTTTCCAAATGCAACAATAAATCTTTCCATAAAATCCTCCAAATTATATAGAATTAGAAAATTATTTTTTAATAATAAAGCAAACTATGATCAAGTACCTCTTGATAAAAAAGTGTCCACAAAAGCGATTTAAGTAAATCCATAAAGATAACAAGAAGGATATAGTTGTAAATAAAGTCATACTTATTACACAAATCCTCAAAAGTTGGATCTTGTTCCATCAAATTTATCAAATGTATTATCTTTTGGCTCTTTTATAATAATCTTTGGAGCTTCTAAATCAATTATATACATAGCTTGTCTACTGCTTGCTTCCCTCAATCAAATAATCTTTTGTTGCAAACTATGAATCTCTCGTTTAGTTTCTTTGAATATTTGTTCCATTTGTATTTTTTTTTTTTGATTATAAAATAATGCCATTTATTTTTATACATTATCCAAAAGAGCTCAAAGATCTACAAGAGTTGCCACTCTATTCTCTATTTGTGAAGATACACCTCCATTAACTTGATTTAGTTCTATATCAATAAAAAAAAGTTAAAAAAAATCAATAAGCCGTTAGTATAGTATTTTTTATACTAAAAAAGAATATTTTTAAATAATATTAATTTAAAGGAGATTAATCTGCAACCTCTAAAGTATAGTGATATATCTTAAAAAAGAGATAATCAACTCTTTTTAAGGAAAGATCAAACTGCAATAAGTAAGCATATCAATCTAGAAGGAAGTAGTTCATATTATGAGCCCACTTTCATGTCTCACATGTTTATTGATCTAGTTTTTATTAAAAAAAATTAAATTTAAATAAATATTAGTTTAGAAAGGTGTAGTTATGAGATATGTTGTTAGAAATAGTTTATTTAAATATTAGAAGAAAACATATGGATTTGTAAGAATTTTTAAGAGAATTAGTGAGTTAGAATTATTTTTATTAGAGGATATGGATTTTTACCATTGAGAGTTAGAATTAGTAAAGTTTGAAAGAATTGTGTGAGTTTTTATAAAATTAGTTGATAGGTATGTAGAAGGCCATAGAGCCAATCTTCTAAAAGCTTTTATGAAATTGTGCTAGAAAAAAAAAAAAAAAAAAAAAAAAAAAATGAAGAATTACCAAGCGGGAATCAAAGAGACCATTGGTAGATAATTTTTGGAGTTAGAAATAAATAGAAACGGTGAAAAGAGACGTGGTAAAAGAGAATCAACCTTTATATGGTAGAAAAGTTGGCCATTTAGATAAAAAGTCAAAAGGAGGACCATTTAGGATTCTTCCTTTGACTTTGGAGGCTTGGTGGCTAGGGTTTGAAGGGGTGGCTTTCGATGGCCGCCCTTCCTCTCCCTTCACTCTCTCTCTCCTTCTTGCTCTGAAATCTCTCTCTTGGTAGAGGTGTGTGTAGATGTGTATGGGTGTTTGTGGATGTTTTTTCCTCTTTTAGTCTCTTAGAATATAATTGGGAAGGTTTTATTTGTGTTGGAGTAGAGGTGAGAGACCTCCTTAGCTATTATCAGCCAATAGGCCGTGTTTTAATATTAAATAAAAGATTTAATATTTTTTCCTTATAGATCTCTCTTCTAGCTTTTCATAGCCATTTTCCGTTTGTAATTTGGTGGTGTCTACAAGAAATTATGAATTTTCAAGAGTGAAGAAGATTTTGAGGTATGGATTCCAATGGCAGCAACTAGATCTGATTTGGTGTCTTAGGGACGATGGAGCAAGGTGAGTCTATTATACAAGTTTGATATTTTTCCTGGTAGTACATTGAATCAGCTTTCCAATGGTATATGGCACATTCAATTCCGAGTTGAATTGAATTAGTTAGAAATTTTTAAAGTTTGGACACATAATTCTAATTTTTCTTAGAGATAAATTATAAGTGCGGTTGAAGTTTGATGAATGTATTAGTGCATGAATGGATGACAGTCAGTCGGAGGGATGATGGAAGGATGACAATGATGGATGGATTAAATTAAATATTAGATGAAAGTTTTGGATGAAAAAACTTTAAATGAATGAATGTTATAAGATGAATGAAAATTAATAAATTGAATGTAACAATGGATGAATAAATATCACTGAACTTTGAGGTCTCATAACTTTTGTAATTCTTAACTGTTTTGCATGAATTTTATGTCCATGGAAAGCTCTTAAGATGTAGTAATGGAATATACATGGTAAAGTCAGAGTTAAAGGATCTAAGGGTGCTGTTTTAGCCTTTAATGAGGGCTGACTTACTAATCAAATATTTTGACAATTAATATGAAGTAAAAGTCCATTGCTTGGAGTTTAGTGAGATGACTTGTGTGATTAATTGTATAAAATATTTATTTATTTATTTATTTATTTATTTATATAAATTAATATATGAACATAACTATTAAGAACTACCTTACCTACATGTAAGTGAAGTAAATCCACATGACTACTAAACGCAATTAAAGGTGGGTGAACTTGGTTTACACATACTCTTTTAGAATACTATAGTATCTTAAAAAGGGGTAATCCACTTTCTATCAAGAGATCAAAGCTTTGATATGATTACGTAAATAGTCTTGTCAAACTATGAAGGATGCAAGATAGTAGGTTAATAAAGACATAAGGAAAAGATTACAAAACTAGAATGATTTCCAAAAAGAAAGAATTGGATGGACAAGAACAAAAAATTAGATAATTAATAAGAACAAGAAATTAGATTAATATCAAGAAATAAAGAAACACTTTGGATTGTTCCAAGACTTGTGTTGGTAAGACTGAGGTGTATCTTAGTCTTGCCTCTTATTTATACTACAAGGCCTATGCCCTATTGTACCTTCTAAGAGTATCTTAAAAGATTTTAAAACATTGAGGACGATTCTAAAAGACTAAGGCAAATTCAAAAAGACTAAAGAAGATTCTAGAAGATTTTAGAAGACTATAGGAGGTTCTAAAAGATTAAAGAAGGTTCTAGAAGATTTTAAAAGACTATAGAAGATTCTTAAAAGACTAAAAAAGGTTCTAGAAGGTTTTGGAAAATTTTTAAAAATTATAGAAGATTCTAAAAGATTATAAAAGATTTTAGAAGACTATAAAAAATTCTAGAATGTGGCAATTTAAAATATGTCTATGACAATATGTAATAAGATTGAGCTTCTCTTAGAACTCGTCGCTAGAAAAAGAGGTAATGTTAGGAACATATACTTTGGACATTCATAAAATCTTCTAGGACATTCTAAAGATTCTTGAATAAGAGAAAGTCAATTGAAAAGCTTCCTAGTTGGTGAAAGTAGCTTGAGAAGCTTCCAAGTTAATAGAAGGAGCTCAAAAAGCTTTCCAATTGGTAGAAGCTACTCAAGAAGCTTCTTAGTTTGATAGAAGCCACTCAAGAAGCATCCTAGATAAGGATATATATAGGAGTTGAGGTTGAAGAATTCTTCAATCTCGACAACGCATCTCTTGGAATTTTAGCTCATATTTTTTGATGTTACTTGTGTACTCATTTGGATAATTCAAGTTCTTGTTGGTTTCTTCTTGAAATCTTATCCCAGCTCAAGTCTCTTGCTCTGTATTTTCATGTCCCTAACAACCTTCTAGAACCTTCTATAGTCTTTTAGAATCTTTCTTAGTCTTCTAAAATCTTCTAGAATCTTTTTTAGTCTTTTGGGACCTTCTTCAATCTTCCAAAATCTTCTTAAGCCTTCTAAAATCTTTTAAGATATTCTTAGAAGCTTCCATAGATGCTTTATAGACTTCTAAAAATTTCTTAGTTTCTTCCGTAGTTAGAATCTTCTATAAGTATTTCCATCAAGCTAAAAAAGCTTTTATAGAAGGTTTGATTGGACATAGACCTTATAGTATAAATAGGAGGCAAGACCAAGGTACACCTCAATCTTTCCAATACAAATCTTAAAGCAATCCAAAGTGTTGTCTTATTTTTTGATATCAATCTAATTCTTATTCTTGTCAACCACCTAGTTCTTCTTCTTGTCAACCATCTAGTTCTTTGTTCTTGAAATCAATTTATTTTTTTATTCTTTTCCTTGTCCATTTGCTAATCCGTTGTCTTGTATCTCTGACAGTTGTCTTATTTAATATAGATTTTTCATGTGGTTGGTAAATGCTTTAGACTAACAATAGTTTTTGTTAGCAATATGTAGTGCTATAACAAAATCTTAAAGATTATAATATATTATATTATATATTATAATGAATATAATAATTTTATATATTAAATATAATATAATATATAAAATATGTATTATATAATAAATATAATTTAATAAAAATAAAAAAATTAATTATATATATAATAAATATAATATAATATAAATAATTGTAATAATTATAATTATTATTATTATCATATAATATAATTATAATGTATTATTATTATGTAATTTATTATTATTCTAATATAAAATAATTTATATTATTATAGAAATTATAGAAATTATTATTATTATATTATAGTGATAATTTCTATAGTAATCTAAATATTAATACATGTTATTCTGTGCTGAACAGTGTTCACACAACGAGACAATATACAATCTAAAGTAGGATTGCAGCTCAGTTGAAACACTGATCCTGTTTGCACAGAAAGGAAGAGTTAATCCTCAGTTGTGTCAATACATTCTAAAGCTGGTAAACCGCAGGATCACATGGTTGCAAACTACTGCACAAGAGCAGGATTTCGTGATGACGCCGAGGAAATCTTCACTTGATCACAGAAACAGCTAGAAACGATGTATCAGAACACGGTTGTTTCTGTGATCAAACTTGGTTGTATCAGAAGTTGATATCTAATGCGATGAAGCCACACAATGCTGAATGAAGTGAAACTGGCGGTTACAGTCGCACTCCTAGTTTAGATCAGTAAATGCTTAGCTCAGGCGTTTTTTGTGTGCCAAGCACTAGATGCGAATCAGCAACAGATTACTGACTTATGGGCTCCTCCCCAGTCAAGTTGTAAGCATTTTTGGAATGCTGGACGAGAGATGATTCTCGCAATCCACGCCGACACATGCGGTCGATGTGCCAATACTACCGGCAGGGTTGTCCTGATTCTCTCCATGTGGGGCGTGTGAAATGCGTCGGCGAGGGTGAAGTTGTCACCAGCCAGGTACTGCTTTCCTTTGCCGAGATGAGCCTTGTACACGTCAAAGATCTTGCCGAGGTTTGCTAAACCCGTTTTGATGATTTCCTCATTCTAAGGTCGTTAGAGCAGTTTAGAAAGGAACGTGTCCCGCAGCATGGGTCCGACTGCAGGATGGAAGTTTTGAGCATCTGGTTCGACCCACTGGTTGATGATTGCCTTTTCTTACAGCGTCTTGCCTAGCAGAGGTGTTCCTTGGCCTTCGAATTTCTCGGCAATGTATTTGGCTATTGCTCGAGACTCTGCAGTGTCAGGTAGGTACTGATTAATTGCAAGAGCTTAACTTATGACGAGGACTACGTTCTGATCAGCTACGCCACCTGATGGGACCACGGAAGAAATCAAGTTGAGCTAGTTTCAAACAGCTTCATGAACGGAAGGAATGTATCATCTACTTACCAAAGACTGTAATGTCGCCATCCTCGAAGACTGGGATTTTTCCAAAGGGCTGCAGCCAAAAAAATCCTCGTCTTAGACTCTTTTTCAGAAGATTTATCAATGCCCCTAGCTTCAACCTTCGGCAAATCACCATGTAAAGTAGGTAATCAAGCTTACATGCTTCGACGTGTACATGGGTTGCCTGTGTTGTTGAGACATCAAGTCCACTGCCACCAGCTCTAGTTGTTCATCAGCCTTCAAATCGTCCACAAAAATGCTATCACATAAAACTGATTCAACGTATACAGACTGTTACGGCAACGTATATAGACTCCAATATGGGTACAAATCCAACACCAGTTACCATTTCACTCGACTGAGGAAACTGCTTGTTCGGTAACACAATCCGAAGATCTTACCTCTACCTCGAAGAAGGGCAGAATAGCACGCTCCACATTTGGAGTCGGAGAACCATACAACCTCATCACCGAGGTACTCAGTTTTTTATTCTGGCCATTTCTAGCAAGATGTGCTACTATCACGGCGATGACAGCCAACGTGACGACAACCAAGGTGGTGCCATCCCGCTGCGTCGAAGAAGGCCACGTACAAACCGAAACACAACCACCGACTCTCTGCTCCATCGCGACAGCGCTCCATGCTCGGTCCCAGGAAGCTTCACTGATAGACTTCTAGTGCAGAAAACGCAACATAGGCTTGAGCTATAGAGGTGCTGATGCCCACCACCTCAGAACATCCTCCCACACCATTTGTGTTTATGAAAATAGTATGCCAACAGCCAAATTAAAGAGGAAATTTGGTTTGACTTTAAAGTTGAACAATTGATATGGCAGTGCTTTACAGAATAAAGCTTGTTGGTATAAAACAGGAAAAATCCACAAACAATCTCTGAAAGAGGAGCAATATTTTGAGAAGTTTGCTGACATATGGATTAGAGAGAACAAATTAGATGAAACTACACTCCACCCCGAAAGGTTTGTATTACATACCCCCTTCCAGAGTCCTGACTAAGGCTTTGGAATATGTTAAGATTACCTACTACAATTCTATAGCAAGGAGGTTCACATTCTTCTGTGACAGAAAAACAAAATCAAAATCAAAAAAGCATAGTCAACTATGCCTCCCAGAATCCCCATTAGATTGCGTTGACCTTGACCCAAATGCTGAATTTTCTTGTCATAAACAATAATGGGTGGACTCTGATATGCTGCACCGCTGTTGCCACAGCAGCATCAACTGTAGTCACATTTTCTACTATAATTGGTTAACCAACACAAAAACAACGTGGTTTTGTTATTCTGGAGTCTTGTTGTTCTTATTTTAATCTGTCCATTCTTAAACTTTTCGAAAAGGATATGATGAGATGGATAGCATTGGGTTTATTATACTTCAAAAGTATATGAAAACTCAATCTGTGATTGTGTCACAATCTAGTGAACTCTGGATAATGTGTTTTTAGATGAGCAGGGTATCTTCCTCATACAGCTAGAGCATCCTCCATTTTGGCTTCTTTCAAGCCAAACCTCATTGATTGTCTACACAAACATTGATTGTCCACATTATGATAACAGACACAGATTTCTAGTAGGCAGAATTTAAGATCATAATCTATGTGGTTGCTTATTTGTAAATAAATTAACTATATCCCAGCAATTTAAGCAGGTAATGTTCATCACTTGCCTCAAATATAAAGTGAAACTGAATTTTAATTATTTCAGGGAATATTCGAAACGTTTTACCAAAAAAGTTGAAATCGGTGGAGGTATTCTTGAACTTTTACGAATCAGGTGGTAAACTTGAGGAATTCCTTTTTATTTTAAGTGTTATAACAATATTTAATATCATTGTTGCACATTCTTTATACAAAATACACATGAATTAGTTCATTCATTTAAATTTTGTAAATATTCTTAGAATATTTTAATAAGTTAACTAATGTAATACGTAAACCTCTTCATATATATATATATATATATATATATACACGTATTTAAGTAAATAAATAAATAAATGGCCAAAGAATCTAAGATTAATAAAATTAATGAAATTAAAATTTTAAATTCATCAATTATTTATTAGATAGTAAAATCTTTCACTTTTTTATAATTTTTATATAATTTGGATTTATTTTTGGATAATAGAATTTTATCTTAAAGTAGAAGAATTTAAAATTTAAAACAAAAAAAAAAAAAAAAAAAAAAAAAACTATTCAAATATCTTATATTATCATACCACCATCATCAAAAAGTTAAGAATGATATAAGATATTATCAAAATAATTTCTTAGTCTATAATTTAATATAATACTTTAAAATAAATTAAAGATTAATTTAAATATTTATAATAAAATTAAATTTGAAAATTTTATTTTAAACTATTTTTAAATCAATAATATTTTTTAATATTTTGATCTTATATTATTTAAAAAAATATATAAGAATTATTATTAATATTATAAAAGCTTATGTAGTTAGAATATATATATATATATATGGTGTTGCTAATGCCACCACAATTTTTGCTACTACCACCACAACTTGCCATCCACCACATACCATCATAATTTTTGATTGTCAAATATATTAGCTATCTTTATAATCTTTATAAATTATACATTTTATTAATAAAATAATAATATCATTATAATATCTATTTTATGATGTCTTGATAATATTCTTAAAAAATATTAATGGCTATAAAAAAATATATAAATGTAGTATTTAAAAATTAGTAATATTGCTTTAATAAAAAGATTTGAAAGATATTTTAAAATCTCATGTTTCTTGATCATTCTTATCATTTCTTGATCATTTCATGATCATTTCTTGATCATTCTTATCATTTCTTAAGATAAAAGCATCACTAAAAGAATTTCAATGATATAATATAATTATTTTAATGGATATATAGCTGATTAATAAATTTAATAAATAAATAAAAAGCTTCACATGTGTGTGCATATATACATTTGTAATATAAACTAATACATATAATAATATACTTTTAATCATCATAGTATAGAATAAAAATATTATATTTATAAATAAATTAAGAATAGTTTAAAAAATATGGTTATAAAAATTTTGAATATACATCAATAAATTAAATAAATCATCCTAAAAAGCTCTTTAAAGAAGCTTTTACTACAAAACTAATTTAATTTTTATATTTTATATTTTTTAAAATTATAAATAAATAAATAAAATATATTTTTTATTTTCTAAGTTAATGACATGATAGAATAATAATTAATTAAAGAGATAACTATTTTCTAATTTCACTATGGCATATTATTTGCTAAGTATAAACAATGACGTAAAAATCTATATAAAATTTATACTTAATTATAACTATTAAAGTAATTAAACTTTATTTAGTAAATATTTTTATAATTATTATAATTATTTATTATATAAAATTTTAGAATGAAATGATTAAATTATAAAAAATATGATGTAATATTAGTATTTGAGGATAAATATAATAAAAAAACTAAAATTTATACTTTTAAAGATATCTAATATTATAAATTATACTTTTGCTCTATTCTTTGATAAGTAGGTATTTTTGTATAGACTTCTAAAGATAATAATAAGTAAGTATAGTTTATAATTTTATATGATATTTTAATATACTATTAAAATATATAAAATAATATAATAATAATCAAACAATGATACTCAAAGATAATAGCTAAAATTTTAAAAATAAATAGAGTTTCAAAAATATACTTTATGTGATTTATTATAATAAAATATTAATAATAGATGGAATAATTACTAAAAAAAAAATTTAATTTTAAGTCCAATTTAGTAATGTTAATTTGATTTTATTATTACTCTACTTGAATTACAAGAAAGAGTTGATTTTTAAAATAAATAAAACTCATTTTAAAAACATGGAGTTTAAGTATAAAATAATGCAAGTATAACACCATTGAAAGCACGACTAATTTATAGTAGATGACAAAGTATTTTTTTAAAAAATATATTTTTTGTCATGTTAAATAATTCCCGCTAAATAATCATATCAATAGTCTTATTTTTATAAAGTCAAAAGTATATATGTGTGTCTATATATATATATATATATATATATATAATATAAAATTTTATATTTTATATTTTAATATTGAATAAATTTGTACCTAACAAGATGCTTAATAAAAAAAAGCTACAAAAAAAAAACTCTTAATTAATAATATTGTCAAAAAAGAGCATGAATTTAGGCAAACATAAGATTCCTAGCTACAACTTTAATGCTTTTAAAAAGCAAGTAAATTTAATAAATTCAAAATTCATTACCACTCACTATAATAAAATATTTATTAGCAAAATCACACTCAAAACCAAGAATTCAACACACTAAAATCCCTCTTTGACTTACTATTGCCACTACCAATTTATTCACCTAGAGAACACATATACATGCTTTTGATTGCCTCTTCCACATTGACACATTGGTTCCAATTCTACTGAGACTTTCCTGAAATTCTGCCAAGATTCCACTGATTTGTCTATTGAGATGTTGTTGCTGCCCCACAGGAGGAAGAACACCCTAGTTCCAATTTTCAGATAGCACAGAAACACCTTCATGGGTTTGATGTTTGTCCATGCTGCCTAATTTTAAGGCTATTCTGCAGTAATCATTCATCTGAATCAAAAATATCCACTTTCGTCCTTTCATGGATTTTGCACCTCTCTGACTTCGCCAACACCTTCTTCCCAGATCATTGCACAGAATTCCTTCCGTTGTAGCTCTAATTTAGTGCTCACTTAGTGTTCACCGCTGGTCTCAATCACTCTTACACAACACGCTCTCAAACTAGAAATGACCCTCGGAGACAAAGGTCACAGATTCAACAGCTCACAAGCAGGGTTCAGTGGTCCAACAATGCCTCCTCCAACTTTCCACTACAAAAATTCAGCACGTCGTGTTTTTACACTACAAGAGGTTGCCTTGTTGCTGCTTTCGCAACCAGGACGCTGCATTGAGCTCTCTTGCAAACACCGACCCCACTGCTCCAGCTCGTCATGGCACACTTTGGCACTCAATTGTCATTGCCGAACCGGTTTTTCTTTCTTGTAATTCGCTCATGCCCTCGCATTTTGTCGTTCTTCTTCGCACCCCACTGCTTCCGCACCCCGCAACTTTTTTCTGATCGCCCCAAAATACGTCTCCCATTCTTTTGCTACTGTACCGCTTGCTGATCAATGCTGTGATCCCGCTTGCTAATGTGCTTCCTCCTCGTGTTACGATGCAATGAACCTACTCGCTACAATTACTTGAGCCGTTCTGTCTCTTGGTGGTTTTGCCTTTCCTTGTCGAATCCACCGCGGCATTTCTTCCTCGTCATGTTTCGGACTGAACCTGGATTTAGGCACTGGTTCTTCCGACCTAGTCGACTATAATCACTGACCTTCGTTCGTCTAATTGTTGGATCTTACCTCATAGCTCAAAGCTTGTCGATGTTGGCTCGCTCCTTCTTCCACATACGATTGCACCACACTCATCAACTTCGTGCTCCACTTCTGCTTTTCCATTTGCCGATGGTATACTGCTCTGGATCGCTCTGATCACTCGTCTTTCTGCCCGTTGGTTTCGTCCTCGGATCACACCTTGATTCTGTTGGGTCACACTCATTTTTTTATCACTCAGACACCCGAATCTGCTCGATCAAATCCCGTTACATTGATCACATACTGTCACTTACACCGAAAGATTTTTCATACACATCGGATCCTGAATTCCCCCTACTTCGCACCTTCCGCTCTAGCCGTCTAGTTGCTTTGTTCAGCTCCGCAACACTTTCCATTCTCAGATACTGTGTTGATACCCACATTGATATCATGTGACGTGCATGAGATATTAGTAAGATAGCTTGCTTTTGGCACTTTTGAATCATTTTGATTGATATTTTGATATTGGTTTTTTTCTGATCTTTTTCTGATACCTTGTTGAAAACTCTTTTCACACTACTAAATTTTTAAGTTAGTTTGTTTGAACACTTTTTTTACATTGTTTTTCTTACAACCAACATTTTTTCTACAACTGAATTGTATAACAACCAAAACTGTAAACAATATTTTTAATTTTTCTTTAAAACAACTCCACTTAGAACCTTAAATTAGATATTTGTTTTCTTGACTTTTTCCGTAATAAAACAATTTATAACACAACAATGTGTGAATTAGAAAAATAAGAAAAACTGATATTATATTTAGCAAATGAAAAACTTGTCACAGAAGTATTTAATATTATGCACATATATATATATATATATATATATATATTAAAATGTCAGTAGATAAATTATAATACTTAATAATTTGTTCAATAATTAGTTACAAATTACAACTAAAAAGTATAAAATTAATAATACAACAATAAAACTATTATGCAAGAAAATAAGAATGCAAAGATGAAGATAATTTTTTTAATTAAAAATTCTAAAAATATAAAAATTCTAAAAATAATAAAAATAAAACAAAAATAAAAAATATAGCATGTAAAAACATCATTTTAAATTTTATGTTACATACATCATAAGGTTTCAAGAAATATACATGCTAAAAGCTTTCAAAAGTTATAAATACAAAAATCCATTAATAACTAAAAAAAACCACATAAACAAAACAGCATAAAAATAACTAAATGGCACAAATGCAACTAAAGAGTCTTTTTAGAACAATATCTAAAGAGTTTTTTTTAAACTAAAACTATATTCATCTTACTAATTTTAATTGATATTTAATATAATAAAATTTCATAACAAATTGTGAATAAACTATGTACAAAGAATAACAAAAGATCAAAATGAAGCAAGATCCATTGTGAATTTAGTGCCTAGCAATTCTTTTAAAAAAATTTAAAAGCAATCTATCTATTGTTAGAAACACAATCTTAAAGTAGAGATTTTGAACTTGAAATATAATCAAAAAGTTTACTAGAAAAAGTGAGAAGACATGATTTTTAAATCCTTTGATTGGTTGAAATTAAGAAGCATGACTTGATTAGCTTTATATTTTGAAAAATCAAGCCAAAGGTCCAAAGAAATAAAGATGAGATAGAATGTATTTTTTTTCTACGTGACATGAAAAATGTTGTTTACCAATACTTGTAAAAACTGCCTTTTACAAATATTCAAGAAGCCATGTCAAAATTTGCTAGATATAAATATTAAAAATATATATATATATATATATATATATATATATATTCATGATTGTCTTTATTATTAAAATCAAGATATGAGCTAACATATTTAGACATGTAATAAAAAAATAATCTGATACATTATATGCTTTCATCTCACTTTAAACTATCTCTAAAGACCAAAGCTTGCTCAAGAAAAAAAATTCTTCACCATACAAAAATCTTTGTAAAACTTTTGTATCATGACTTTTCAATATGAGCTTCTACTTATAAAGGATTGTAGTGGAATAGGTGCCTAGCTAACATCTGGTAATGGATGAACAGAAAACCTAAATGGCTCCCTGCACCAAAACATTTTAATAAACTTTAAACCCTTCATCTCATCTAATTGCTCATAAATGATTTTGTGTTTTTTCTTAAAACCCCCAACCTTTAATCTTAATCCTACACCCCTTCTACCAATGCTTTAAGAACTCCCAACAATTGGTTGTCCATCTGTGTATGTATGGATAACAGATGAATGACATAAAGTCGAAATGCGAGCTAGGAACTTCTGAAAATCTATTTATAAACGCCTTGACATGTCAAGCGAGTTATATAGTTTATGTAAACAATGACTTTTTTAGAATGAAGGATGACAAAATGTACCTCAACAAAGGAACAAGGTGCAGCAGAAAATGTTACTGCTACAATGAATCATAATGAAATACAAAGCCACAAGTAATAATAATCATGATGCACCCTGAAACATGACATCGACTTGGGATCCAAATGCGAATCATAAGGCAGGCCAAAAATTATGCAGACCGCTAACCATGGTGTGTGATTATGCAAGAAAACTAAGGTAAGTAAAACTAAGGTAAGTAAACTAAGTTACTAACAAACTAAAGAAGGAAGACCGTCACATTCACTTGTATGCAACTCCATTTAGGTATCCAGCTATCACAACGTACGTGTTATCAACAAGCAGCAGGTCTTTGAGATTATTAATCTCTACAACAATCCAAAACAATATTGTGTAGCCGCAGCAGTGACGAAAGGTTCCAACCCCCTGTCCTCAGCTGCGAAACTCGTCTTCCAAAGAATCAAACACCCAAGTCATCCATTATAGTATGGTACACATGTTCAATAACGTGCTCCGAATGCATAACTAGCTCCCAAATGCTCATACTATCCAAAGAACCTGTTGATAACACGTACGGTGCCTCATCAGGTTCTTTTCCGGACTCGTTCCCTGTCAAGCTCAGGAAGCACCCAAGTCCAAATAGATTTAGTCATGAAACCACTGCAATCACACGCGTGGGCCGCCAATAATTCCGTGTTTAGATGCTGCGTGTGCTAGAAGAGGGCGCTGCACTTCAGTTGACCATTCTCGGTTGATGCAACGAAGGATTACAGACGGCAGGGAACGGAGAGCGAGAACGAGATGTCCGGAGCACATGAGCGGATAAAAGCCAAAAATCCAATCACCATTGTCAAATCAGTGACCACAATGGTGGACGTCCTTCCATATCCCACTCAGTAACATTAACAAGTGCAGATATGAAAAACCAACTGACCAAACAAAACCAATTCCAAAAGAAACCCATTATGCAACTCCAAATCGACAAAAACTCCTAAAACTGCCATAATTTCTGAAGTTCCATCTTAATGTATCTCAAAACTTGTAAAGAAGACTCGGCAAGCATCACCCGGGGCCCAATCAAGCAAACAACGAACGAGCTACTCCACTGATCCCAGAAAAACAACCTCGTCAACATACTGCTCTCTAACTCTCACGAAATGTTGCTGCGTACATGAATAGTCGTTGTTAAAACTTAAATTTCACATCTTCTGAATGTAGCTATACAGGCGATGACTTTTTGTTGGAGAGTGGGTTTCATGTTGTATCACAAAATCAGGTTGAATATTATGGTATGTATGACTGTTTCTTTAATTGCATCCATCATATCATACAACCTGATATCTTTTTTGATATAGCTTTAATGAGGAATAAGATGAGACTTAAGACTACCTCTGAGGTGACTATAAGATCTATAAGAAGATTTGAAAAGTTTACTAATATAAAGGTTATTGTATATGTTGATAGTGTAAAAGATGGAAGGCCTGTTTCTCTCTATTGTAGTTCTTTTGAGTCAAACTATAAGGCAATTCTTGTATTGCATAATGCTCATTACTACATATATGATGGACTAATAGAAGATATTAACATGAGAGATAGTATAAGTTTTAACTATGAAATGAGCTTGAATTATGAAGGTTATATGTTCTATGATATGGAAACTTATGCGGAACCCAATACCTTTAAGATGATACCTTATATGATGTCTTATGTATTCTGTATGGGTGGGGAGCAGATAGAAGGTATTATAGGTAAGGATACATTAGACGATGATATCTCTATGGATATATTTAAGATTATACATGAGTATGTAGGAGATAAGAATATCCTGTTGGTAGGTTACAATAATGGTGTATTTGATGATTACATACTTATGAAAATACTAACATCTAAAAGCAAAGAACTTAAAGGTACTGTATTAGACAGTCATGGTAGAGTATTGCAATTTAAGTACAACAATATGAGATCTAAGGATCTATACAAGTTCATGTTATCATCCTTGAAGAATGCTACAATAGGTTTCAAATGTAATGTCTCAAAAGGATACCTAGATCATGCAATAGTACAAAGCAGTGTTTATAACAATACCTTTGAGCTATATATGAAAGATAATGTTGACAAGATAAAAGACTATGCTATAAAAGATGTATTATCTCTAAAAGAGTTGTACTTCAAGGCTAGAAAGACTTTTGAATCTATAGATTCAAACCTCTTGATAGACAGGTCTTTGACATTATCACAGATGTCTATGTCTGCTTTTAGGTATTCCTTGTCTATTATTCATAAACTTGATAGTATGACTATCAAGTATAAGCTTCCAGTTATTAAAGACCCTGTATTTGACAAGAAGATAAGACAAGCTTTAATAGGAGGTAGATGTCAAGTCTTTAATGCTATGGAAGAGAAGCACTATGATGTACAGTCTATAGATGTAGTATCTTTATATCCATATGTAATGATAAATAAAGAGTATCCTTATGTTACTAAAGTATTGGATGACTCTATAGATACATGGAGCTGTGATAATATAAAAATAAAAGAATCTAGTACTATTTATGATGATAAGATAGGTATATACAAAGTCACAATAACTAGTCAGCCTAGAGATAAGATAATACCTTACAGAAATGAAGATGGTACACTAGATTGGGATCATAATAAAGAATTTACATGTTGGAGTGATAGTATTAGTTTAAAGCTTCTTAGAAGGTATAATGGAACATTTAAAATACATGAAGGATATGTATATAACATGAAGTGTGGGCCTATATTCAAAGACTATCTTGAACCTATCATGAGACAAAAGATGGAACAAGATACCTATAAAGACCTAAATAATAAGTTGTATAACCCTGCATTGAGAGAATGTCTTAAACTTATCATGAATTCTTTAAGTGGTAAAATGGGGCAGTTACCATTCAAAAAGAATAGTATTTTATGTGATGATATGGAATCATGTGATAGGTTTATTAATAAGCAAAAAGAAAACGTATCTGTCATATCTGTCAATGAAGGATTATGGCTATTGGAAAGAGACATCAAAGAAGAAGACCTTAAAATTAAGTCTCCCACAATCATAGCTATCCTGATATATGCTTATGCTAGAGAGTACATGTATGATAACTTCATATCAAAGGTTGACTTTAAATACGGTATGGACACAGATAGTCTATTCCTCAGATCTGAAGATATAAGCAAGGTAGATCTGTTATTGTTTGAAAACAGTCCAGGACAAGTTAAGACAGAACTTCCAATAGGCGTAAGAAGCATATATGTAGCCAAGAAAATCTATGCTAACTATACAGTAAAGAATGGTATAGAGAATATTATAAAGTTTAGATTCAAAGGGGTATGTAGTTCTGATAAGTATATTCATAAAGAAACTGTAGACTATATAATGGGATTGGTTGTAAGCAATGACTATAAAAGACTTTCTAACATATGGGACACTTTACCATCAGCCTACTGTATAGACATGTTAAGAGAGATGTTAAAAGATCATCAGGTACATATATTAAGTAGTCAGATAAAGAGAAGTTTTAGGGGTACTAATAGTATAGAAGCATTTAGTATAAGAAGCAAGTATATAATCAGGGTATTTCCTTCATTAGATATTATAAGAGATCACGATCTACTATAATTGCTTATTATACTTATGCTTTATACATTTATATGGGAAATATGAACCTTTCCTTATAAGATAAGCTGTATGTTCTTTAGGTACAAAGTCAGAATTATATAATTCAACAGGCTTTCCATCCTTTAGTTCATCATCATACACTATTACCTTTATATATGTAGACCTTTCAAAGTACTTTATTCTTCTAACAGGAACTTCTATATTATTCTTTATTTTTAATATTCTTCTTGCTGCATCTAGATCCTGCTGTGGTACATCAAATCCCAAAGAAGCATCTATACTCCTAAAGAAACTATCATAAGTATCATACCTAGATTCATCAACTTGTTTGTTTGAAAGATATATAAGAAAAGGGTGATCCCCTGCATCAGGATCTTTTGGTTTCTTTGGTTCCATAGGTTTAGTAGGTACCCAAGGAGGTACAACATACTTACCAACAACACCATGATTCTTGGTATCACAGTTGATTTTAGCTATATGACTAGTACACTCTCTTCTAAGATACCTGATTATATCAGCAGAATCTTTACAATCTTTAGGTAAACCTACAGGAATAGAGTCTATAGAAGTATTCACAAGCTTCTTATAAACCTCTGGTACTTCTTGTTCCTTTAAACCTACCTGCTCTGACAAAGGCATAGCATTTATTATAACTTCAGGCCTCTCTACTTGTAATAACTTCTCTTTGTACTCTTTTATAGACTTCTCACCATTAATACTACACACTTTAGCCTGCCTCTCCATCTCTTTATCAAACCTGTTCTTCTGTTGTTCTTCAGTCATAGCACTTATTATTTTCATAAAATCCATAGAGTTGTGCAGCTCTGATTCTACTATTTCTTCATTCTTTACCTTCGATACTTCATTACTTATCGGTACAGTTAAAGCACTAGCATCTTCAAGTTCCCTTATTGTCTCTGTATGAATAGAATCTCTTTCGATAATAACACTATGACTATCTTTAGACTTATAAGGAGGCTTATAGTTGACATGCCTCTTACAGTATACAGAATTAGCCTTAGCCTTATTCCTACAAGGAGTATCTCTCAATGGACCATACAATACTGTACCCTTACAATAGTTGATCTCATCATCCTTTTGATTCTTAGCTAATATAGAAATATCATAATTAGAATGATAACCACAATAGTCACTACAATACTTAGCCTTACGTCTACAAGGTGCTCCCTTCAATGCACCAGTCATTAGGACAGCCTTACAAACAGCAGGTTCCCCTATTATACTATCAAACCTGTTCTGAATATTACTCGTAACAACTAAAGAACGATTATCAGAGCAATGCTCCTTAACATCTATATTAAACATACTAGACCTGATACTCTCAAAACTACTATCTATATATGCACAGATCTTTACCTTTTCAGCATCTAGAATACTGTTAACTAGCTTCAGAAACTCTATTGGAATCCTAGCCATACCATCTATAGACTGGTTCAGATCATACACCAAATCCATAATCCCACAAAACTAGGATGACCTTTAATGATGATGATCAAGATGATTGTGACCTTAGATAGGATGACCTCAATGAATCGACAAATATTGGCATCATTTTTCAAAATCGTGACACAAACAAAAACGGAGGCTACTGGGGCATAACACACATGGGTTTCCAAGCTGCTGCCTACGCTAATGCTCCTCCATAAATAAGGTGAGTCCAGTTACTGAGACTTACACATTCCTCAGATCATCCTAACTTCCACATAAGATCCCGTCACTGGGGAGCGGGCTCCCAGCCGGCAGGTGCTGCGGGTGCAGCCGTCTCCCATCCCGCCGGGGAGGCGGCAGCAGGAGCAGCTCCCACATCCCAGCCGGCGCCAGCGGGAACTGCCGCGCCTGTCCACTCCGCAGCTGGAACTCCTGCCGGCACCGCACCTGCGGCCACGGTACCTGCGTCCGCCTCCCATTGACCGGCCTCAGCAGCCTCAGGTTCCCACTGTGAGTCGCCTACCATGCCCAGCGCCGGGGTTGAGTACTCCATGGCAGCGAACTCAGCGGCTCCTGCCTCCTCCTCGTCGCGGTCCTTGCCTTCATCGGGCTCTCTGTAAAAGAAGAGGTCCACCTGTACCGCACAGCCCCCAATTGCACCAATCAAACAATTCAGCGTCCTTGCAACACCCGGCCCTCTAAACCCCTAAACCCATTGCCATGCCATCACGTGTAGCACCATTCTACCATTGCCAAACCACAACCCTCACGCTCTTGCTCTCAGCGGCCCACGTTCCAGTTGGTAATCTCCATTTCACTTATCATACAAGTCAAACCCTAATGCACCCAACAATACCATCAAGCCTCACCCGAAAACATTGGCATTCCACTCACCATCACATCCCACGGCTTGGCCGCGCTGATCGTTCCTCGCATCTGCAAAACCATGCGAGCCAGCAACCAGAACAGGGCACCAATGCTGTGCTTCCCCTTGTTGTTCGCAGGGATGGCAATGTCCACGTACTTCATCGGAGAGTCCGTGTCACAGAATGCGATGACGGGAATGTTTCCCAGAGCGGCCTCCATGATTGGCTTTCCAACCGGACACCATACAAACCACCCGTTTCAGCAAGTCATACACTCAGCATACTTCAATCTCCACAAAATCCTTTGCCATTCCTTAATCATTCTCGAGCAATACCACTAGCCGTTCTCCTACCAATTCCACAAGAAAAACATAAAACATCACCTCTCCTCACCTCCGCTCCATGCACCCCAACTATTGCCCCCTACTCTATGAATCGCGTCCAGCATTACCATCCACAAAACCCTCACCTGGTGATCAGTTCGAGGATCCGTCAAAATTAGAAGCCTGGGCTCGCTGAAAGTGTTCTGCAGCTGATTGGTGAACGTTCCGGGGGTGTGTCTCCCGGCAATGGCCTGGCAACCCGTGTACTGCGCAAACTTCATCACCGCTCGCTGACCATAAGGCCGAGCGGACTGCACGATAATGTCCTGCGGGTTCTCGATGGCCGCAATCACCCTCGCAGCCAGCTCAAGCTTCTCGTAGGTCTTGCCAACGTTGATAATAAAAATGCCTGTCCACCGGTGCGACCACATTGTTACCACCACACATACCGGAGGGCAGCACACCGGCACGCAACGATACGAACAACGCTGCATGCATTGCGCACCCATCTGTAAACCAAGCAAGAAGAAGACGACGACGACGACGACACCGAGCCCATTCCAAAACTAGCAATTGTCAAAGGAATAACCCTAATGAGAATTACTACCATCGGAGCGGCGCTTCCAGACGTAGCGCTCCATCTGGAAATCGCAGTTTTTGGTGCCGAGATGCACATCGGCAGCAAGCATCATTTGCACATCAGACTCTTTCATGGTGTCGAGCGGAGTTAGAATGCAGACCAGATTACGGGACTGCGAAAGACCGAGCTGCAGCTGCAAAAAGTGCTTCACTTCTCGCCTTGCTTGCCCTCTACACCCCTTCGCCACGACGGAGACGAAACCCTAACGAATGTTCTGTTTTCTCGTCACCTCCACTTCCGGTAGATACTACCTTCATCCTCAATCAGATTGACTGGCCCAATCGTGCTTAACTGAAAAACCAAATTTTATCAATTCCTCTCTACGTCTAGTACTTCGTTGAAGTCATTTTATATTTTTACTGATTTGATTTAAACATTTTAAATTTATCTTATCTTTATATTTTATTTTTCTTCTTCTTCAAGTGCTAAAATATCCCAATTATTGCCTATATAGGATAGGATTACATTTGTGGTATGAATTTATTTACTTATTATTATATGATGGACTCATGTAGCATTTCTTTCTTCTGTTTTGCTTAAAATTTTATCGTGTTTTATAGTTTGAGTCGATCCATGGTGTATATATGTATATATATATATATATATATATATTCATTTGATTCTTGTTATTATTTTCTCTTACATTTTTTAGTATATGATTCAATGTATTTTATCAATATTTTATCAATATGATTTTTAGTATATGATTCAATGTATATTACAATATGAATATAAGATTTTTATAGATAAAAATTTCATTAATTAATTTACATGTTAAAAAAATAAGTAATTGGTTCTAATACTTTGAAATAATAATTTGTAATGACATTGATAAAGTTTCTAACAAATTTCAACAAATATTATATGCCGTTAATTCTATTATGTGTCATGTATGCTTAAAATTGATACCAACTAATATTCTCAAGGGTACTATTTTTCATCTAATATATTACAAGACTTTAACTTCTTAATATCACTAACCAGTACGACACAGGTTAGATGCATTAGTATACCCATGTTTAATATTTGCTAATATTTTAGAGACCCCAAAAAAGAAACCACCAATTCTTTGTTTTCCATTTTTATGTTTTACATTTAAAAACATCATGCTTATATGATTTCTATGTATGAGGCTCTGAAAAAATCTACAAAAGTAAATCTCTAACAAAGAGAAATAAAATCAAATATGTTGTTGAAATATACATTAAGCAAAAGTTAGTTGATTGTTGTTTAATATGCATGGAACATATTTATGTTTAGAAGTTTTGATGATTTTTTAAATTTTTGTGTTTGTTTGTTTAATTTTTATTTTATTTACTGTAATTGTTTTCTTATATTTTAAAATAGGTATTTTAAACTCAAATTTTAATATAAATATATAAAAAGATTATTGATATTTTAAGATATAATTATTTAAATTTATGAAATTATATTTATATTTATATTTTTTATATTTTTCCTTTTCTTTTGATGTTTCTTATATATATATATATATATAGGAATATGTTACATTTTGATTTTAAACAAATTGGTGCATGTTCAAAGGAATGGTTTATATTATTTGGCATGTACTTACTATTTTCTTTGTACCAAGGTTTTTCATAACTTATTTATAAATCAGTAATATCTATTATTCATGATAAATTTTATTTCTTCACTTGAAAACTGATTTCGATTCTTTCATGCAGATCCATGAAACAAATTTAAGAGATCTTTGGTGAATAAGATTCAAAAATATTTCTTATTTTAATTCTCTTTTATTAATATTGTTTATGTTATAAAAGCCTTTATATCATATGTAAGACATAAAAACCAAACTCTTGTATAAGAAAATTCGTGGTTTAACTTTAAGGATACGTTTTTTTATTTTCTAAAGTGTGTGTGAATGTGTGTATATATATATATATATATATATATGCATACATCTTGAACTCAAAAAATATTAAAGCATCTAATTGTTTGTTTGTTAACAAACTAATATTTTATAAATTCAATAATCATTTTTAAAAAAATCAATATTAATCACAAAAATTGACTATAACTTATATATAAAAAATATTCATAGTTGCCAAATTTGGAATATAAAGAGACATTTTGAATATTTTGCATCAATAGTGTAAATCTATGTTTCAAATATATACTCATTTTTTATTACATTTAAGTAAAGTCATGGTTATAAAAACTAAATGTACATAAAAAAATTAATATAATTATTTTAATTTTATAAATATGTATATTTTAAGTAGAATATTATCATATTTTTATGTAATAAATTTCACTTATTGAATTAATTTTAAAATTCCGATTTAAATATATTGATGAACAGCTTTCTTATATGTTGTAAGTTTGCTTTATTACTTCCTATTTTTTGATATATATATATATACATATATATAATAAAAATGACAAAAGTTCTAAAAATATATATTATTAAAAAACAACAAACTACAGACATCGTAGAATCTTTTTCAACCAAACACAATTATGTGTTAACAAATAAATTAATAAATAGTACATTTGTAAAATAAATAAATAGTGAAAAAATTGAAAATGCCAATTTTTTTAGGTGATTACATAACAATGTTCTTTAAATAAACATTTCTAAGGTTTCTTATATAAAACATGATTTTTAAATTTTTTCTTAAAAAAAATATATCATTATTATTATTTTGTAGTTAAATATTATATTATATTGATTCTAAAGCATATATCATTTTTTTCTCATAAAATAATATTTTCCAAGTCTAGTTTTAATTAAATTTGTAAAAAGACAATTTCAATATTTTTATTGCTAAAAATATAGACAAAAAAATATTTTCATAATATTCTAACAAATTAAATATGGGTGCACTTAAAACAAACTTGTTTCAATACACAAAAAAGATAAATTGATAGATAGATAGATAATGCACCTAAGAGTTAATAAATTTAATTTCTAAATAAAAAATATATTATCACTTTTATTATTAATAAGATTTTTTAAAAAAACTAAATAATTTTAATTTTAATTATTAAAATATATACTATAATCCAATCACAAAATTTAAATTATAATATATTTCTCTATGCTTAAAATTATAATGAATAAACTTTTAAAATATTTACTATATTTGATTATAAAAAATAAAAATAAAAAATTATTTTTTTAAAAAAGACCTCAATTTTAAAATTTTAATACAAAAAGAAAAAGAGAGGACATCTATAAGTATATATATATATATATATATATATATATAATGAAAAAGATGTTGATTATTAAAATATAAAATATTATTGTATTAATTAAGATTAAATAAAAATAGAGAACTAAGTAAAAATCTACTTAGTTATTTAGAACTAAGTAAATTTATTTATCTATTTTTATTAATTTAATTTATAATTAGAAGTCTTAAAAGAAAATTTTATTTTTTATAGTATAAAAAATAATTTATTATATTTTAAAATATATATTTCTATAAAATATTTTAAATTAATAATACTAAATTTTGTATATTTATTACAATGGCAAATGTATTATTCTATCAATTACTACAATATACATAATCATTTGAAATATGGTATAAACATGTGGATGTTCTTGTGGGTCACTTTGACTAAAATATCATAGAAATCTTGACTATATTTCAATTTGGCATGGATGTAAATCTTATAACCATCACATAAACATTTGCAAGGTGATTCAATGTCAATATAAATAAAATTGTTGGAAATAACATTATAGTTTATAATTATAATTAAAGATTATATAATCCACTGACAACTATAATAATTTTTATAATTGAATTAGAAATAATGCTAATAATTTCTGAAGCTTACATATTTAAGATTAGTAATGCATTTTAAATTATTATTTATGTATGTTGTTTTTACTTTTATTTATTTCTTAAATGGTAACTATTTTTTCTGACTTTTGTTTATGAAAATCACAAGAGCAATTTTTTAAAAATGAATTCTATATAGATGTATAAATTTCAAATTAAGTCAATATTATAATATAAAATGTATTATATAAACACATTACTTTACATACTATACATTATTTTGAAATAGAAATGTGATTTATATGTTTTACAATTAAAAAACACTATGTACACATACTTAATTATCATTAGGTTTTCAATTTGTATTGAGTAATTTAAATTTATTTTAATTTTATAGTATTCTATGAGAAAAAAATATATAACTAACTAATGCAAGTAATACCATATTTAAGATAAGAAATTAAATTTTATTATAATTATAATTTATTAAATATTAATTATTTAGTTATTTAATTATCTTTTAATTTTATTTTTTTTAAAACAAAATTTAAGTTAAAGTTCTAAAATAAAAGATGTCTATAAGTATTATAAAAAAATTATAATTTATAAGAATTATTATTGTGCTAAATGACGTAAACATTTGTTAGTAGATATGTATGTTTATATATACATGTATATAGATGTATGTAAGTATGTATGTGCATATTCATATATATATATATATATATATATATATATATAAAACACCAAACATATATTTGTCCATTGCCATGACACCATTGAATTACCTTTTATTGCATAAATTTCAACCAGTTTTTTCTTCTTTATTTTAATTGTATAATAACTCATTTAATTTTTTTCATTGCAAAGTAAGTAGTGTAATGGGTTGTTATTCTAAGAAAAGAAGCAATAAGCCACAATATTTAAAGCTTATAATTGGTTGAAATCAAGAAGCCTAATTTCTTGAGCTTTATACTTAGAAAAATCAACCAAGAGACCATGCAAGTAATAGATGAGGTGGAATACACTTTTTTCATACATGGCATAAATAGTGTTGTCTCCTAAAATTTGCAATAGGTCCATTATAATAAGGTGGTTTTTACAAAAAAGTAAAGAATCCATGTCAAATATTACTAAATATTTGTGATGATATTACTAAATATTATTAGAATCAACATATGGATTAACACATTTGGGATTATAATAAAAGAATGATTTGGTCTATTTCATGGGGGGTGGAGTGAACGCCAGAATGGCGTGCTCGATCGATGCTTTGCGTTACCGGTTCTCATGTGAAGGATGGATAGCTTTAAGCGAACGGGATGATTGGAACCATGGGGATGAAGGAAGGAGATGATGCTGATGCTGCTTCTGACGACGACGACGATCGGCATCATCATCAACAACAACATCTATCTCATCAACAACAACATCTATCTCATCATCATCATCATCATGCAACACCAACACCAAGACAAATGGATGCACCCGCTCTCTTTCTTACTCTTTCTCATTCTCTTTCTCTCTGTCTACATCTCTCTCTCTCTGCGTCGTAGCTTCTTTCCCTATCAGATCACGCAACCACCCTTAAGCCGAGCATACCCTTCCCCCCATCCCTGCCCCCCTCTCCTGCTTTATTATTGTCTTCTGTACGGGGTTGCGCAGGCCGGGCAGTGCTGGGAGGGATGGTGACGGAGGGTGTAGGAGCAGAATCAGGGGGGTGGGAGGAGGTTACTGACGTTGAAGGAGGAGGCGGAGGTGGAGGAGGTGGAGGTGGAAGTGTTGTCGTTGAGGACGAATCATCGCTGAGGTAGTGTTGGGGTAGGGTTTGCGAGGAAGGAAGGAAGGAAGGAAGGAAAGAAAAAAAGAAGGATTGGAAGGAGGGAGGTTCAGAGGGTTTGAATTGGAGAGATTAGGTTGTGAGAGCGGGGCGTGCGCGATGGCGCCGTTCGGTTCCACGCAGAGTGAGAAGGCGAATGTTGAACAGATAGTGGCGGAGTATTACGCGAAGGCGTTGCATATAATTCTGGAGGCGAGGATACCGCATGTGTTGGGGCAAGGGGCGGGGTATGGGGATAACGGGGAGGGATGTGACTCTTTGTATATGATCGGAGGGGGGGGGGGAGGGAGGGCGTCGAATAAGTGGTTCAATTTGGAGTTGGAGAGCTCTAGTCATGTACAGGAGAGTGTGGATGCGTGGAGAAGGGGGGTGTGCCAGGAGCCCATGGTGGTGGACATATTGTTGCACCAGCCGACGGGGACGATGGAGGTGCCGTCGTCGTCCTCGGGTAACGCGAGTCTGGAGCGGCAACGCAGTTTCAATAAGCGGAGTGGGTCGCCGCAGCGGGTGGCGAATTTGAGAGGGGAGTCGTGGAATGAGGGCAACGATGGCGACAGCTTCACGTCCACGGGGGTTGTGTCGAGGACCTTGCTTGAGAGGTGGGTCGTGCACTATGAGCGGACGAAGAAGGGTTCGGTCTTAGGGTTTGGGCCTGTGCTCGCGAAGCAGGCGCCTGTTGAAGGGGGTGCGTCTTTGGATGAAGACATCTCAAGCTTAGGTCGGAAACATGGGGGAGGTCCTTCTACTTTTCCGTCCAATCATGTTCTGGAGAGTCCAGTTGTGTATAAGAGGACTGTGATTATGCTGCGCTCTTTGTATTGTTTGGTGCGTACTTTGCCAGCCTTCCGGCTGTTCAAACTTGCGAATTTCTCGTCCCACAGCCGGAGTTTCTCTCTCTCGTACACCGTCTCCCCTGCACCTTCAGCTGTATCTGAGCACGATGAAGGTGCAATGATGAAATGCAGTTTAACCCCAATTGAGACTCAGTGGGGCAGATTGTGCATCTCCTCTATGTACAGAAATGCAACTGCCGTAACAGCCCTGGAAGTCACCCCTCGAATTATGTCGCGGATCATTGCCGACTATGTCGGCAGCCCGACCACTGACCCTTTGAGAAGATTTACTAGTGTTGGGTCATTACCTTCTGGAGGACTTTCTGGTCGGCAGGGGGTGCATGTTGTTACTTTACCAGGTGAATGCAACACTCTTGACTTCTCTCGGTGATCCGATGAAAATTAGGGCAATTGATCTCTTCAGTTCATTTTTCTTCTGCTACATGGAGTCGTATGAGAGTTAAGGTAGCTTTTTAGGCATCCCTCAGTACGTTGTTTTGCAGTGCCAAATTAGTTCAAGTATATTGTGCAGATTGGGTTGTATTGGTCTTGATGGGCACCAAACGTGACTATATGTTGGATACCTTCAATCTCTCTCTTCCCCCCACAACTGTAGCAGCGTTTTGGCAAGTCTTTCACTACGTGTGGCATTCTTTTCACTAGGGAGTTCTTGGTTGAAAGGACTCCTTTCGGTGTCGTGTAACCCTATTTGCATTCTCATAATGAGTTCCGAGTAGATGATACGCCCGTTATGTAAGGTACGTAACTGTGTTTAGATATCGGTTAGTTGCAACAATTGCATAGCATTACACAAATCTTATGTGAGGTGGGTGCAATAATCTTCGTGAAGATTTTTTTAAACTTTTACACTGCTCATCCGAGGGTGGTTTAATGCAGGTTCTGTGCCTAGTTCTCCATCCGGGGCAGTTGGACGACGCCACAGTTGGAGTGGGGGCATAAATAAGGTGCAGTCGCAGCCTCCACCACTGCCAATTTCTCCCTCCTATAAATCATCATCCCCATCCCCGTCTCATCCCTCTCTTGATTTTCAAAACCTTTCTCCTAAAACCCCTCACTTTTTCCACCATTCGTCTTCCCCGTCCGGGACACATGCTCCCTCGAATCTCTCACCTCGAAATTCTCCCTTGCAAAGAGGATTCGTTCAGCCTCCTTCCTCTCACCATCCTCACTTGGACTCTCAACCTATTCCTATACATTCTCGTCGTTCTCCTCCTTTTTCACCATCCCCATCCCCCTCACCACCTCAACATGGCTATCCTCAACATGATTCCCGGTTACGATGCAGTAGTGCCCCTGTAAGTATTCCCCGTCCCACTAACCTTAACCGTCCCTTGGCTAGCACACGAGCTGTGCCTGATACTCACCATCAAAGCAGAAGCCCTCTACCACCACCTTCTCCTCAGACTCGTCCTTTGGATCTACCAAGGGCAATTTCTTTTAATTCCCGTCTTCATCCAGGATCAGGTGGTCATGTCTCAAATTTTTCACTAGACAGCAAGAATGCGGCTCGATCATCTACAGCTGGTGATTCGTTGCAGGGCACCCCCCAGAACGGATTCCGCGGACATCAGGTACACTTTTGAGCATTGAGTTTAATCCCTTCTAATCATTGCTGGGCTTTTTCGATCTTTTCGAATGGCCATTTGATGCATGGCATATAAGAGAAATAATGTTTATTTCTTTTATAATTATAATTCCAATGCAGTTTTTCCTAGCTCTGCGTGCCTCCTAAGTTTACTCTATCATGTTGCCAATGTTTCTGCTTTCTCTTTTGCACTGAGTTGCCATGGACGAAGGGATGATATGTACATGGTGCTTTTGTGTTTGGATTTTAGACCTCCTTAGAAGAGCAGATTGAAGAACTTTCCCTGTCAGGCATAAAGCGGTCTGTTTATAGCCCTCCAACGCTTGCACTAGGTGACGTCAGAGCTTTCAGCAAGTTTTCGAGCCCCAGTCGTGAGGACCCAGAGGAGATGCATTTAGAGTGTCCATTTGCAATTGACAACGATGACGCGGAGGATTATCGGAGCAGGTACTCATATTGGATCAAATAATTTCTGATTGATTTTGTGCTGTGTAGATCTCTTGGTCACTGAAATCTGCTTGACTGTTTTTACCTACTCTGGTGGTGAGCATCATGAAGAATTTAGCTGAGTAGTTATAGTTCTCGTCTTGGAGTTGTTTGATGATTGGACTTCGATGTCAACATTGATGATAAGTTATGTGGGGCATGTTTCAATCTTTATGGGTGCTGGTATGGTGTTGCAGTATTGTGTGTTAGAGCTGTAAGAGTACCTGTACCATCTCACTTATTGGCAGTGTAGGTGTTCATTTTCAGATTTTGTCGTTTTTTGGCAGGGTTGGGAGTCCAGGTGTGAGACCAAAGGTTCCTGATTCGCCCGACTTCCAGGGAAGCACCCCAGGGTCCGCTGTAGGGGCCCTAGTCAGGATTCTGAGGGGTGCAGCTCCTCTGCGTCAACAAAGCGCCCCACCTGCCTTCACAGACCTTCCTGTTTCAAGAATGGGCTCAGCCCCTTCATCTCCTGTTGCGATTACAGGCAGAGTCAAGAATAGTCCACCCAAACCCAGCTCCCTTGGTACGCGCAATAGCTTGAAGGGACGACTAAGCCAACCTGGCAGTTTGGGAGGCAACACAGGACCAGGATCGTCGTTTGGCACCGGAGGGGTAGGCTCTCCACCATCAATAGGGTTCAGACAAGCCGTTTCGAAAACCGCCGCCGATGCTCTGGAAGAGTTGCGGGGGTACCGAGAGATGCGCGATTTTTTAGTACGTCAAAGTGGGGGAAATTCAGGGCCTGACCAGCAAGTAGTGAATCGTGTGTAAAGAAACAGAAAAAGGAAAAAAGAAAAAAGAAAACTGATACTCAAGGTCCATGACCACGTTATGGTGATGTCAGTGTATAGAGTAGAAGACTTAGCTGAGAAGCTGTATTGTACAGGCAGGTTTAGGTGAGACTTGAGAAAGAGTCCTATCCATAGTTGGCTAACCACATACAATTTGTTGTTGTGAAACTCTCGAGGAAGTTGAGCATTAATTCATGTCTCTACAATTGGTAGTGTAGGTACTACTTCCCGTATATCTCCTCCTTCACACCTACCGTTTAAAATCAGAGTATCCATTCCTCATGTGATCTGTCTCGTAACGTAACATAGCTGCTCACATGGCGTGTATCTCTTTTGGCATCAATCGGTTAACTACCTAACCAATGCTGTCCAAGTTTCTCAACGTTCTAGTGAGTAATAACCCGTAGATTCCACGCTAAAGTTCTTACGTCACTGAATTCTGCAATGTCAAGCTAGAATGTAAAAGAAAATTTGCGCTCTCACTACCTATGGCTAGGGTATAGCACATTACTTGAATTGCAGTTTTGAACTGGTTAATTGGTCAAATTGTATTCAAGTCTAGTTTTTGCTGCTTATTTCGAATCAGCTTGTGTGGATTCGTAAAATATCCAGAAAGTATGTTACGTAATACTTCGCACGTACAAATGAGTCTTGAGGTTTACTTGAGGAGATTTCTTTGATGAGAGGGTGGAAGATGTTACTAAGTTTCACAATTAGTCAATAAATAAATAATTGTTGAGGTTGCTTATGCATATTGTGGTCTACATTCTATAAAGTTCTGTTTAAATGTATAACACTATAATTAAGATGATTAAAAATTGCTATGATAATTATGTCTATATATATATATATATATATAAATTTTCATCATTTCTTACAAAACCACCAGACTTTCCTACTATAGGAACATAATGTAATATTTTAATTTTATTATATAAAATTTTACTGATTGTCATGTCTACTACAACTAGGATTATTTTTACATCATTGGTAGTTTTGTCTTGTGAAAATCAAACAATAAATCACATTTGATTGTTCTGTATTACTATTAGGGCTATAGTATTATATTTTTATTATATTAAATAAAAACATATTTATATTAAAAAAAAGTTTCTTTACATAATCTTAAAACTTAGTTAAAAAAACACAAGTTCATGTTTATGGCTTTTATTTAATCTTTTGGTAGCAAAAGAAGCTATTAAAATAACCATCAAGATGTCTATATGCAATTGAATAACACAACCAATTTATAAATTAAGCTTGAATTCTTTAAAAATATCTTAAATAGCACCAAAACCCACAAATGGTTTATGATATCTTAATTTTATGTTCACATGACATCTTTGGAGCTTACAAATTTTAATATCAAAATATCGACAACAAAAATCTAATATGTGGGTATATATATATATATATATATATATACACAAAAATCTAATATGTATATATATATATATATATATATATATATTCATTTTTTATTTTATGGATACAATTTTTTTAAAAGAATCATAGTAGTGATTTTTAAAATTGAAGCACTTTATATTGGTGTCTTATTTTTTTAATATCTATCATATCAACTTGTTGAGATATTTTGTCTATTTTTGATAATTTTATATAGATTAATATTAAAAGTCAATAATATTTTTATATAATTGGCTCATAATAAATTATCTAAATTCTACTAAGTTTCAACATTATGAAAAATAGACAAATCTTGGCACAATCTTTAAACTAGATGCAACAATTTTTAATATACTTTTATAAATTATTATATAAATTTTGATAGCTAAGATAATTATTTACAAACTTTTTCTACATGTACTGTGATAGATGTGGTTGTAATATTATTATATAAAATATCTATTAAAAAAAAACTTGATAGTTTAATATATTCAATACTTTATAGCAACCTACATATTTATAAATGTTTTGTCAATCTACGTAAATGATGAAATTGTTTATAAGTTGTAAGATCCAAATTTAATTATATTTTGTATGATTTTTAAAATCTTAATGCCATACTATTTTTTATTTATATAATAATAGATATTATTCTAATTGATCATAATAACATGTGCAACATTAAATCAATCACCAAAAATATAAGGTTGTAATATTTTCTCCCTATTTTGTCATGATTGAATTATTTTGTACTAAAGATTGTTTTCAGGAGGCAGATCAAGTTATAAAAAAACTCTATAAGAAATCTTATATTACAAAAAAAGATATTTTACTTATATTATCAAATGATGTTTCTTTACAAAAATATTATCTCCTATTTTTTGTATACTATTTTGATAAGAAAATCCTTGAGAAGAACTTTAAATAAATAATAGTATTTGATTGGTTAATGTTTTACTAAAAGATGTCTAATTCATCTACAACTAAATCAACAATATTATCTAAATTATAATATAAAAAATTCTAAAATATTAATATAATTTTTAATATATATATATATATATATATATATATGTTACATAATTAAAAAATATACTAAAATTTTATATAATAAAATAAAATTTTGCTATAGGATATAATGAAATTTTACATTGGATAGAAAATAAATGATCTTGTGATCTATAACTAATATTTTGATTATAAATTATATTTTGATAGAAATTATTTAATTTTTTTAGAATCAATATTCTAATGTGGATTTAAAAAATTAATAAAAACTAATTTGATATGTAAATAATTTTTGCTATTAAATAGATTTCATAAAAAAAGATATAATAATATAATTTTTTAACTTAAAAATTAAAATAAAACTAAAAATATTTAATTATGTATCTATATTGAATAATTATCATCAAAAAGTAAATTACTAATTTTATTACATTTAAAATCCTTCAAAATGGTTCGACAATAATCTTTTTGATATGCCAAATCATATTGTTGAATATTATAGTATAAAGCTAAAATTAAATATATCTTATAATTAATATTTGATACAAAAAATTTCTTAAATAAAATGTAATAAGATGAGGTTTATTATTTTTATCCATTTATAATAATATTTTATCTATTTCAAAATTTGATACATCTTTTTTTATAAATAAATATTTAAAAAATTTACATAATATAGAATAGGAACTATAATAAATGTAGATTACTTTCATAGCAACTCCTAAAAGTAAAAAACTTCTAAGACAATATTTTTATAATTATATAACATATCTAAAAGAATTTAAAAATCTAATTTGTATCCAAGAAACTTCTTTAGTATTTCTTAAGGAAGGTATTCTCTACCTATCATGCTTCTACATATTTTTATTTACTTCTATTTTTTATTTTAAAAATTTATTTAAAAAATCTACTATACTTATCCTTTTCTAGGATTCTATATCCAATAATCATTATTAAAAAATTCCAAAAGTTGCACTTAAACTTTAGAATTCATAAATAATTTTTTATTATTTTAAATTAATAATAGAAATCAATATGGAAATGCTTAAAAAGAGATTTGCTAGAATTACAATATCACATCAAATATTTTACTTGAATTGATATTCCAACTAAGCAATAGCTGCTAAGAATCTATAAACCTTGCAAATAGAAAATCACTTTCTTTATAGAGAAATCTCACAAGATATTTCAATCTAGTATCTAAAACAGATAAGAAAGAGAGGAAGAAAGAGATTTTTGAAGAAAAAGAAGAAAATAAAAGCATATATGCTTGTATAAGCCACTCCATTTAACTACAACCCCATTGTACTAGAATATTTTTTATTATATAATTTTTATTTTTTATACTATTTATTTTAACTTGCTCCTATTGACTACATACTTTAATCTTATTAATCCTAATTATTCAAGGCTAGTCTTTTCTATTACTATGTCCATTTTATCCTACTAATTTATTCATCACCTTATTAATTATTTATTAATTATTTTAATGATCTTCACTTTTCATTCTTTCTTTTTTTTTAACAAATTAATTTTGTATTATTTTATAAATCATTTTTATCTTGATATTCTAAGTATTAAATAAATATTTCTTCTAATCTTTTCTAAATCCATCATAATAATACAAATTATTTCTATTTAATACTACTAATATCTTTTTAAATTACTTAATAACTAAAACTATATAATTTTAGAAATATTAATAGATTTTTCTACCTAATTGCTTTAGTTAAATACTAAATAATCTATATTTTAAGCCATATATGGTTTCAAGGGCTTACAACTAATTATATTTACTTCTACTCCCAATGTTTGAAATAAATAGCTATAAAAATATAAAAATAATCAAAGTTTATTTAAAAACTATTTTACACTAAAAAATTATATTTATTCTGAATTATTATAAAAATATAATAATATAAATTAAAAAAGCTAAGAATTTTTCTTTTTAAGAAGTTTGATAGAAACAATTTAATTTTTATATATTTATCAACTAAGTACAATTTGTTATTAAGTTCCAATTATAAAGATTTTAATTTCTAATATCTCAACTTTGCTTTATTTAATTATATTCAATATACTATTATCTTATAAAATTATTTTTAGAATATTTAAATTTTATATTAAATTTTATATTTAATATTTAGCAAAGATATTGATTTTTTATAAAAAATAGTAAACTTTGTTATTATTAATAAATTTGGATTCAAAAAAAAAAAATATTATTTTGTATTTATTTATACTTTAAAATCTTAAAAATTAGGTATCACTATCAAATAGACTAATTTTTTCTTTACTAATGAATTTTTTTATAAATTATAACATAGTATGTGTAAATTACTGTTAAATTAATTTGATCATCAAAAATTAGGTTAAACTAATGACTTTGTTGTCAAACATGTTAATAGACTCTCTAATTTTTTTCTAAAATATTATAAAATTATAAATTAATATTTTTAAAACTTTATAGTAATAATTATAATATTTTTAAATGGATAATTAATTAAAAAAGACATATAAATTGATGTTGTAAAATTTAACTTTTAAAATATAATAATTCAATATTAATTTTTTTTTATATATTCAAAAAGTCTAAATTTATTTTTTTAGAAGTATCCAAAAAAATGATAGAGTTGTAAATAAATAAATAAATAAATAAATATAATATTAAAAAATAATTTATTCTAATTATAATAAAAATCTAATTGTTATTTTGTTTTTACTTTTTTTCTTGCTAAAATTCATAGTTACTTTTCTTATTTTCTAGATGAGAGATTTTTTAAGTATTATAAAATATTTTTAATATAAAAAAATTCCAACATCTTAAAGTTATAAAGTTCAAATCTTTATCTTCCAAAAATGACAACTATAAAACTTTGCTAATGGAAGCAATTGCATATAGTCATAAAAACATAGTAGTATTTTATATTATTAAATCTTTAATCAATCTTATAATTTTATATTAATATTAGAATTAAAGATAATTTTTTTAGTTATTAATTTAACTTAATCTTTATATTAACTTGATATTCTCCTATTATAGACATAAGATTTATTCTAATAGTTATCTAAGTAACATGGATAGATAGAAGTAAGTAAAAGTAGATTAATTTAATAATATCTTGTAGAAAAGCTTCCTAGAAATTTCATAGATGTGATCTTATTTTTATTCATGTCTATAGGTGATTGATAGGTTAAAAATTTGGCCAACAAGTTAGCCATGTGTTGCATACGTTAGTAGCTTGTGGAATAAGTTAATTATGTGGCACACATATAAGAAACTTGTCTTGTAAGTTTAACATGTGTCTTGCAAATTGGACACGTATTGGAGGTCCTATAGAACATCACCATGTAACTCTTAAGTAGATAGTATATATAGAAACAAGAGTGAAGCCTTCTTTATTCTTATGAATGCCTTTTTTGTTCTTAGTCTTCTTTCAAGGGTCTCTATTCTTCTTATTTTTGGCAATAGCTATTCTAGTTTAACATTATACTATCTTTGAGTGATTCTTTATGCTTTTTGAATGACAAAAGAATATTTTGATATTTTATTTGTTTGTGTTTTATGTCTTTTATAATTTGACAAAATTATTAATTTATTATTCTTATATTATACTTTAAAAGTGAGTGGAATATCTCACTTTTATTTTTATATTTGAAGGTTATAGACTATCCATCTTTAAATTAATATTCTTTATTTTTTAATCTTCATTTTTTCTTTAAAAAGAGTAGATCATTTTTTTTGTAAAAATTTTAATTTATTATTAAAAGTTTCAAATTATCTTATTCCAATTTGAATTTTGAATTTATTAAGTTATCTAAGATCAAAAAAAAAATCATGGATACTACACTTAGCACAAGTGAGAATAGATTTGCAACTATTACAAATCATTAAAAGCTTGTCAATACTATTAGGGTAGAAATTTCATGCATCACTATTATTAGCCATAAAAGTACTATTCTTACATCTATAGAAGAAGTTCAAAGCCTATCTAAAGAAGTTGTACAATTGAAGAAAGCAAATAGATTAGCCTCACAATTAAATCCAAAAAGTATTACTTCTACAAGCATGAAAGATGTAAAGATTAGTATGCCTGAAAAGTTTGATGGAACAAAATCAATATTTCCAGGATTTTTATAATAAATCAAGCTTTATTTAAGATTGCACTCTTTCTAATATCTTAATAGATTTATTTAAGCTTGATTCATATGTACACTTCTATCTGGAAGTGCTCTTTTTTAATTTGTTTCTTTGGTAGAAAAAGATTCATAACTTCTTTATGATTTGAATTCATTCTTTAAAATATTTATAGCCATATTTAGAGAAAGTAATCGAAAAAGGGTAGCAAAGACTAAACTCTTATAATCTATGCTACTGAATTTTAAAACCTTGCTTGTGATATGGAGTGAAATGACAAAGCCCTTATTAATCAATTTTGTTATAAGTTAAAGAATAATATAATAGATTTATTATTAATAATACCAAAAGCAGACTCTTTAAAATAATTTATTGCTCAAGATATTATATGTGATAATTTATTATTTGAAAGGCATCAAAAATATAGATTCAATTGAAAATAAATAAATTAATTAATGGAAATTGCTCCTAAGTTTTTAAAATTTTATTTAATTAAGCCAAAACCAATGCAAATTGATACAATGTGTTTCAAATTTCTCACCGAGCAGGAAAAGACTTGATGTTATTAAGAGGATCTATGCTTATATTATAGAAAAGCTAAGCTTAATATTCAACATTGTCTAAAGAAGCAACACAACCATAAAATAAGAAGTATAGTTGCTAAAGAAAATAATATATTGGAAAACAAATTTCTTCAGCTACAATAGAGATCATATAGCTAAAATCATATGCATCACCTATTAAAGGTTCTATTCTCTCTCCAAATCTTTCATCTTATTTTATAATAAATATATCTTTAGGACCTAAAAATTATAAAGTCTTTACTTTATTAGATTCAAGAGCGTCAACTTGTTTTATAGACAAAGATTTTGTCAAAAAAAAAAAAAAAAAATCTTTAGTTTTAAAAAAATTAAATCTATACATGTAGAAATCATAAATGGTTGTTTGTTGTCTTTTAAAGATATCATCTATGAAACTATTCTTTTAAATATAGCAATTAAGGGATAAATTAGTATAATAATATTTAATGTGATTAGATTTCGTTCAAATATAGTTATTTTAGAATTATTGTGGTTAGAAAAAAATAATCTTCAAATAGATTGGACTTCTTATAATCTTTATTTTTTTCATAGTTTAATCCAAAAATCTATTAATCAAGTAGAATTACATAAGTTTAATACATCCAAAACCTTATTGATAGATGTAAATACTTTCATAAATGGTACAAAAAAAGATCATCTTTTGTTATATATGCCACACCCATTTTTGATACTAAAAAGACTATAAGTAGTATTTTTAGCTAATATTAAGATTTTAAAGCTTTTTTTTAAAAAAATACAAATATTTTTTTAAAGTATTGATCTTATGATTGTTTAATTGATCTTTAAGAAGGAGCTCAACCACCATTTGAACCAATTTATAGTTTATTGCAGAACAATTGGCTGCATTAAAAGAATATATTAATAAGAACTTGATTAAGAATTTTATACACCATTCAAAATCTCCAACATGAATTTTTATTTTATTTATAAAGAAAAAAGACATTTCATTGCAAATATATGTAGATTATTGAGGACTTAATAAGATTACCATTAAAAATAAGTATCCTTTACCTTTGATTTCAAGACTTCTTAATCAACTCAATCAAGCAAAGATTTATAAAAAAATAAATTTGTGAAGAGTATATAATTTGGTCCACATCAAAAAAAAGTGATAAATGAAAGACTACATTTCAAATTAAGTATGGACATTTTGAATATAATGTTATGCCTTTTGAACTTACAAATACATCAACTACTTTTCAACATCTTATGAATGATGTTTTTCATGAGTTTCTTGAAGATTTTATTGTGTGTTATTTAGATGACATTCTATTCTATTCTAAGAATATAGAAGAACATGAACTTCATATTTGTCATTATTGTATTATGTGAAGTCTTGCTTGAGAATGCACTAGCCACCTGAATGTGGAAGATAAAAAAAAAAAAATTGAAATTACAAGTCTTAACACTTGTAATAGAATTATATATAAATTATAATTAAAGATCAATAAGTATGCTCAATCATTAAAGAAATTTAATTAAAAATCTGATTATTTATTAAAAAAATACTAAAATAAAAATATTTTTAAAATATTATAAGTAAAAATTATAGTCAAATCTTAATCAAATTCTAGTAAAATCTTAACCAAATCCTAGTCAAATCCTAGTCAAATCTTAAATCCTAAACAAACCTTAATAAAATCTTAATCAAATCCTAGTCAAGTCCTAATCAAATCCTAAATCTTAAACAAATTTTAATAAAATCCTTATATAATCCTATTAAAATCCTAGTCAAATCTCAGTCAAATCTTAATTAAATCTTAAATCTTAAATAAATTTTAATGAAATCTTAATAAAATTTTAATCAAACTCTAGTCAATTCTAAATCCTAAATAAATTCTAATGATATTCCAATGAAATCCTAAATCCTAAAAAAATCCTAATAAAATCTTAAATCCTAATAAAATCTTAAGTCTTAAATAAATTTTAATAAAATTTTACTTAAATCTTGAATTCTAAATAAATTCTAATCAAATCCTAATCAAATCTTAAATTCTAAAAAAATCTTAATAAAATCTTTGTCTAATTTTAAATAAATTTTAATAAATCCTAATTGAATTCTAATCAATTTCTAACAAATCTTAATAAAATCTTAATAAATTCCTAATAAATCCTATAGTAGATTTAAACATCAATAATTAATGATTGAATTATTGATTTTGATTCAAAATTTTTGTATCTTTCAACAACTAAGTTGACAATATGCAAAATGTTTTAAAAGAAGATTCAACTCACCAAATAGAAGATAAATCCAAAACTTTGCTTAGAAGTAGGTTGGCATCCTTTTCCAACCTTGATGTTAATATTCTAGCACTGATATCTCTTTTTTGTATTGTTCAATTACTTCTAAAATTTTTAAATATGTAAAAAATCAAGTGTACCACTCATACAAATAATTCTTACTTCAATCCAATTGATAGATTTCTAGATAACTTAGAAATCCTTACAAAACCTAATTTCTAAGATCTCAATCTACTTAAACTTCAATAACCTTCAATCAAACTATTTTATCAAGCTCAAACTTATAACATATACTTAACACAATTATAACCACAAATCCACAAAATTTTACCTATAGATCTACTATCAAACTCACAAAATATTCAAAAATATAAACCTCTTTTTATTTCACAAAAATCTGAGTCACATGAATCAACTCTTAATTTGCAAAGCTCTTACAAAGTTGATATCTATTCAAACCACTTACAATTAATTCTCAAAGAAATCTTTTAAATTTTTTTTTTCAAATTCTACTCTCTTATCTATCAAAAAACTCTCTATCTACCGTAGGCATATAATTTTGTGCCTCAAGGTCAAATTTTGACCTAGGTTTATAATTGATCCTCTCTATGTATCAATTCTTAGAATTTTGAGGTGAATTTTGCTAAAATCTATTATTCACTCTTTTCTAAAGATGCTTATATTATTTATTTTTCTAATCTACTTTATTTTATCTTATTTATGGCCATACAAAGTAAATAAAAACTTCTTCTATAAGGAGGCAATATTAACACTTTTTAATTTTTATTACCTCCTTATTTATTATCTATATTTCTAAGATAATTTTCTAAAATATTTTTATTTGAATTTTTCTAAAATATAATCATTTTTTTTTTTAAATTTATTTATTTAATAATTGTATTATTTACAACATCATGTATTACAAAAACTTAGAGATATAGGATCGTATGCCAAGATAATAAAGTATGTATTTCATACTACTCAAGTTGACTTTTTAAGATACATCATTTATAATGACAATCTAATGTTGGATCCTAAAAAAATTTAGACAATTATAGATTGAAAATTTCCAAGAACAGTAAGAGATGTGCAATATTTTTTCATATTTGCCAATTACTACCAAATCTTCATCAAGAACTTTTTTCAAGTTATAGCTCCATTGATATGCTTAGCTTGTAAAAAAAAACTCAAGTGGAGTAAGAAAGTCGAAACATCATTTGAAGCTTTGAAGACAACTTTTACTTCTGCACCGATCTTATATTATATTGATGTTTTTAAAGCATTTTGTATGAAAATAAATATATTGGATTTTGCCCTGGATGCAATATTGTCACAAATGGAAGTAGATGACAAACTTTACTTAATAGCTTTTTATTTAAAAATTTTTTAGCAGCCAAGATTAATTACAAGATCTACAACAAAGAACTTCTTGCAATTGAGGATTCTTTTTAAAAATAATGTTATTATTTAAAAGATACTTCTAATCTAATTATTATATATTTATATATGAATTATAAGAACTTAAAATATTTCATATCAACAAGTGATTTAAATCATTGCCAAGCTTATTGGAACATGTCTTTATTAAGATTTGAATTCATCATCATTTATTGGTTAAAAAAACAATAATGTTTGTTCAATGTCCTTTCTAAATTTTCTTATCTTGTACCAAAAAAAAGATATAGCTTTTGATCAACAAAAGATGACTTTATTAAAGCCAAAACAATTTCATCTTTGATCAATGAAATTGACATTAATTATTGATTCAACTTTTTTCAAGCAAATCTAATCAAATATATCTTCAAACCTTCTTATTTATGATATTAAGAATAATTCATCTAAGTCTCATAATACTTCTAAGTTTAAGTTCAAAAACAATCTACTCTATTTTGAGAGATGCTCATATGTTCCAAAAAGTAAAACATGACTATATGCTCATGAAGCTCGTTACAACTTCCTTACAACAAGACATTTTAGATACACTAAGATTTTTAAACTAATATGAAGAGATATTTGGTGGCTTCAAATGTGGAAGGTAATTAAAAAATTTGAATAATCATGTGATGTTTGTTTAAGATCAAAAACTTCTTGTCATTCACCTTATAAACTTTTTCAACCATTATATATATCAAAATAGTCATGATCTTTTGTTTTTATAGATTTTATCACAAATCTATTAATTTCAAATTCATATGATTTCATATTTGTGATTGTAGATCATTTTGCTAAGATGGTATATTTTATATTATGTACAAAATCTATCATAGGTGAAAAAATAGTTAAACTCTTCTTTGACAATATCTATTGTTATTATGGATTATCAAAGAATATTATATCAAATAGAAAGATGCAATTTGTATCAAAATTTTGGAGAATTTTTTTTAAGATATTGAAGGTGGATATAAAACTATCTTCAATCTTCCACCTTCAAATTGATAGACAAATGAAATAAGTAAATCAAGTTTTTGAGTACTATTTGAAATGTACTATTAATTATCATTAAGATAATTGAACAATTCTTTTTCTATTGGTAAAATTTGCTTATAATAATTCAATATATTTTTCTATTCAACAAATATATTTTTTTGCCAATTATGGTTATCATCCATGTTTTGATATTTTTGACTTTTCAAAAGTTGATAATCCTACGGCGGAAGACTTAATAAATCAATTGTCAAAGCTATATACAACAATGAAGGCATAATTAAAAGAAGCTCAAGAACGACAAAAGACCAATGCACATGTATATTGTAAAAAATAATCTCAATTCTACATTGGTGATAAGGTACGGATACTTTATTGTAATATCAAGACTATTTGTCATTGTGATAAGTTGGATTATTGTAGGCTTAGACCATTTTTAATTTATAAATAGATCAATCCAATTATTTATCAATTGCACCTATTGAAGTCTTTGAAAATCCATCTTGTATTCCACATGTCTTTGTTTGAATCATAAGAGATAGCAAATACATTAGGAAGAAGACAAATGCCATTGCCTCTTATAAAAGTAGACAACAATAAAGAATTTGAAGTGGAAGAAGTCTTAGATTTAAGATGGCACCAAAATAAGTTAGAATATCTTGTATACTGATACAAATATGATATTAGTGAATATATATAAGAGCTATCTAAGAATTTAACAAATATATCAACTAAAATCAATGCATTTCTTTGATGACATCTATCAAAATTAAGATGGAAAAAATCTTTATTATAAAGCAAAATAAATTTTATGAAAATATCTTGTATCATTGTTTGTTATTTCTTTGGATTCTTTTTTAGCACTGTCATGATGTAATGCAACTATTAGGTGAAAGAGTGTGGATATAATATATTATAGAAGATCTTAGTTCAAAATATTGTAGCAAATTATCTTAGAAAAATAGATAATAGTAAAAAGGGAGTAAAACTAATGAGTGTTAATGCTACCTTTTTTACAAATGAGCTTCTATTTACTTTGTAGGGCCATAAGTAAGGCAAAACAAAGTAGATTGGAAAATAAAATAATATAGACATATATAGGAGGGAATTAAGAATAGATTTCAGAAAAACTTACTACAAAAATCTCGAAATAGATACCCGGAAAGGACTGGTTATGAGTTGGGATTGAAATCAGACCCCGAGGCACAAAACCGCATGCCTATGGCGAATCTAGGAGGTTTTTGCAGATCAAAGATTGGAATTAGAGAGTGGACTTAAGAAGTTTGGTATAGGATTTGATTACGAGTGATTTAAAGAAGGAATGACTTTGTAATATCTTTGCAAAGTTAGACTTGTTTTGGGCAACTTGGGATTTTGTGAAATGAAATAGGGTTGATGTTTTAGGCAATTCCAAAAGTTTTGTAGTAGATCTACAACTAAAAATTTGTAAATTTTTGGATATTATTGTTGTTAATGTGTAATATGAATTTGAATTGAATCTAATAGTTTAGTTGTACGTAATTGGGGTTTAAGTGGGTCAAGGTCTCCAAAATTAAGTTTTGAAGGTCAGTCAAGGTTTTTGAGATCTTGAGCAATCTGCCAATTGGATTGGAGAAAACTTTATTTGTATGAATAGTAGACTTATTTTCCTATATACATGAGTGATTTGAAAATGATTGAATGGTGAAAAAGGAAGAAATCAACACTAGAAGATCAGCATCAAGGTTGGAGAAGGAAGCCGGCCAATTCTTGAGAAGATTTTAGGGTTTTTCTTCCATTTGGTAAGTTCAATTTCCTTCAAATTTGCTGTGCTGATTGCTGACTAAGAGATTGAAAGGTGTACAAAGTTTTAAGTAAGATCAACAGTCTAATCAACAGATATTGAGGTTCTAATTTTCCTTAGGATTGATTTGAATTGGTTAGAATTTGGTTTAAGATTTGTTTAGGGTTTGATTTAAGGTTTAAGGTTTATTTAGGATTTGATTTAGGATTTAGGATTTGTTTAGGATTTGTTTTAGGGTTTAGGATTTGATTTAAGATTTGGAATTTGACTTAGGATTTTATTAGGGTTTGACTAGGATTTGATTTAGGATTTGATTTAGGTCTTGACCAGGGTTTGACTTAAGGTTTGATTTAGGATTTGATCTATGATTTGAATAGGATTTGATCTAGGATTTGACTTAGGGTTTGATTAGGATTTGACCTAGGATTTGACTTAGGATTTGATTAGGATTTGATCAAAGTTTGATTTAGGATTTGGTTTAGGGTTTAGGATTTGATTTAGGATTAGCATTTGATTTAGGGTTTGATTTAAGATTTAAGATTTGATTAGGGTTAGGGTTTGATCAGGATTTGACTTAGAGTTTGATTTAGATTTTGACTAGGATTTGACTAAAGTTTGACTAAGGTTTGACTTAGGATTTGATCTATGGTTTGAATAAGGTTTGATCTAGGATTTGACTTAAGGTTTGACTTAAGTTTTGACTAGGGTTTGACTAGGGTTTGACCAAGGCATGACTTTGGGTTTTAAGATTTTTATTTTTAGTATTTTCTAAATTTATTATTTTATATATATATATTTTTTTATGATTAATGTATGATTTATTTATTCTTCTTTTGTAATTTCTTTAAGATTGGATTAATGTTTGATTAATATTATTAAGGTTTAATAGAAGTTGTTTAGGATTCTATTAGAATTGTTAGGATCTTGTTATTGTGTATTTTTTTTTTTATCTTCCATAGCCAGATGCCCAGAGCATTCTCGAGCAAAATTGCACGTATTATGACAGCGCTAAAAAGATAAAAAATCAACGAGAAAATTTAACTCAAGAGCTATCATTTATTGACTTATTGAATTAGATATTATGATTGCTATAACCTTAAAGACAATAAAATAGAGATGAAGATCCTCAAGAATAACATATTCTTCCTTGAATTGATGGCAAGATACAACATGTTTGCTATCACGACCTTGGAAAAGACTTTTGATGTTTCGTGATATTTTTAGAAGTAAGAACTATTCATAATAGTATTTTAGATGTTTTCTTTGAAGAAAGTTATAAAGGCCTCAACAATGATCAAATATTAAGGTGGTCCTCTTACCATAGTATGAAATATTATCAATGGCTAAGAAAAACCTATCAACTACCTTCAAAGAAAAAAAGATTAAAATATGTGGAAAATACAATTTAATGCATCTTAGACTTCCTCAATATATAATCATCGCTTCTCATAGAACTTGTTCCTATAAGGTGGTGTCATAATAGAGAGAATTTACCTCAAGAAAGTGTAGAGCTTCAAGCTACCACTAATTATTCAATCAAGATCTAAAATAATAAAATCTCCAAATTTATATAAAAGATTTTTTTATAGGGTAATTACATCCAATACATAAGTCTTATTTCCTCAAAACATTCAAAATATAACAAATACTCTAAAATCTTCATTCATCCATAGCAAGGGAGTTTTTTCCAAACTTCAATAATCCATAATTTTTAATCCAATTGTTCAAATCCACTCAAAATTTACACGAAATACTTATGTATTTTTAATAATTTTATTTATTACCAATCTTTAGATATTGCCAAAATCCTAACAGTAGCTTCAAATCCTTGTTTATAAACACCTATGTACAAAATTCTTTATATCTCACAAATTAAAAGTTTAAATTTTATAAAACTTTGATGTATAATTTTTTAACATAATATTATATTTTTTTGGAAGTTTTTAAATAAAAATTCTTCCAAAACCATTATTATCAATAAAATGGTCTACTTATTGCCTAGGAATTTGATCTACTGTTTTTGATCCCTAATATTTTCTTCTTCAAAAATTTATATATACCAATTCTTCTTTATCAGATGTAGATCTTAAAATCAACTATCTAGCTGCAACTTTTAATCTCCAAGAGCTCTCATACAACTCCTTATATCTTCAAAAGAGTGATAGTAGGTACAATTTGTACACCTTAATTTCAAGCATTTATTCCTCCCTCATAAAAATTTCAAATCTCTTGATTTTTATATTAAAATTATAATATAAAAAATAAGCTTTCCAATTCTAATCTTTGATTTTCAAATGCTTTCTTTGAAGTTACCAAAATCCTTGTTCTACTTGTGGATAGCCTCTTCAAAGCCTATTAGATATGACTATTGACCAATAGGAATGAAAAGCTTCACCTCTTGCTTTTATTCATCCATTCTTAGCCTTCATTCTTCCAAACAAGCCTCTTAGTAGTTTAATTCTTCATCTTTGGCTCTCAATCTCTTCTGAAGGCTTCATACCAAATATTTAGATCCTTTATAATTTAAATGCCATATTTAAACTAAGTAAAAAAAAATCAAAATAAAATTTCTTATATCAACTCTTTTAAATATTTTATTAACCACTCTAACACATATTAGAACTTATGAATATATTATATATTTTAATTAATTTTTATATACTATTAAGAATTATAGTATGACAGCAGAGTACTGTTACAGGCATAAGTTTTATTCTAATAGTTATCTAGATAACATTGATAGGTAGAAATAGATAAAAGTAGATAAATTTGATAATATCTTATAGAAAATCTTTTTAAAAATTTTATAGATATGGTTTCATCTTTATTCATATTTATAGATGATTGATAAGTTAGAAATTTGGCCAATAAGTTAATCACATGTTGCACATGCTAGTAGCTTATGGAACAAGTTAATTATATGGTACATGTTATTGGGTAGAGAGAATTCGCCTTGGGAAAACACCGGATTCTTAATTGCTACTAGAACTAGCAAGGAATATGAGAGGAAGTCGTGCAAGTATCTTATATACTTGCACAATATTTGTTCAAGCTTCCAAATTATACTTATATTATACTTGTACAAAACTTATACAAACATAAAGTATTAACCTTCAAATAATACTTATATAAAAATGAAGTATAATCCTTATATAAAATAGAGTATAATCCTTAATATAATACTTATACAAATACTTATATAAAATTTTGTATAATCCTTGATATAATACTTTTACAAAAAATTGTACAAATATTATATATAATACTTATAGAATATTTGTATAAATACTTGACATAAATACAAGTATATATACTTATATAATAAGTATAAATAAAGTGTATATATACTCAAATATACCTCAAAATACAACCGCATATGAGGAATACAAGTCATACAATAAGCTGAAATTAAATAAATCACTAAAAATTCATCCAAAGTTCAAATCAAGTGTGCATATAGCCTATAGAAAGCTAATAATCCATTGTAAAATATATCAAAATTTCAAAAATAGATTTCTTATTGTTTAAAAGTTATAGCTAAAAGAAATAGGCACTAAAATTTTCCAATATATACAAAGGCAGCAAAGCTCCTCTTCACTTCAGCCTTTGTTGTGATTACTTCCTTTCTTCAAAATGAGCATGCAATAGCTTTTTAAAAAGCTCACTCTATCATTTGACTTGTCCTAAAATTTTGCATATATGCCTCTCAAACTTCAGATTTTATAGCTAGTTGATTCTACTCTTCAAACCCTAGCAATAATTTGCCCTCTTCATACTTCATGGCTCATAAAACTTTCATAAAAGCTCCAAATGTATTGATTTTTATTTTCATGGGAAGCGTACACAAGCTACTATAAGCATCTAAAATATCAAAAAGATTGAAGAGATTTTCCGACTTGGGTGGTTGAACAAAGTCTCTATCCCTCTTTGTTAGGTGGCAGCAGACCCTTTTCCACTCTCAAGCTCACAACTTTCTTTTTCCAACTCCAAATGCTACAAGAAATAGCTTGATAGAAAGCTAGCACAATTTTCCACACTTTCTACAAATTTCACTAAGAAAGAGTCGAAATCAAACTTGCAGTGGCAGATCAAAGTTTTTGCCATCACTTTTTGATAGCAACAGATCTCACTCTACTAAAACAAGCATAACTTTTTTTTCACAACTCCAATATTAGCAAGTGAGTAAGTTTTAGAATCCTCACAATTCAAAAAACACACTTCAATTTTTATTACAAATGCTTCTATATCCTCAGAGCTATCTCTCTCCAAAGTTCACTGCTCAAAATTTGCTAAATCCTAGGTCTAGCAAGAGGAGTATATCTCCCTTTCCTTCCATATCAATCTATGACACGCCCACAATATAACAATATACAGAAAACTTGTCTTATAAGTTTGACTTGTATCTTGCAAATTGGACACGTGTTGGAGGTCCTATTGTCACGAACATAAGATTTATTCTAATAATTATCTAATTAATATAAATTAATAGAAATAGGTAAAATAAATAAATTTGATAATATCTTAAAAAGAACCTTCTTAGAAGCTTCATACACATGGAATCACCTTTATACATGTCTATAGGTGATTGATAGGTTAAAAACTTGGTCAACAAACTAGCTATGTATCACACATATTGGTAGCTTATAGAACAAGCTAGCCATGTGTCACACATTTTGGTAGCTTATGGAATAAGTCAAATACGTGGCGCACATATGATAAACTTGTCTTGCAAGTTTAACACATGGCTTGTAAATTAGACATGTGTAGAAGGTCCTATAGAATACTACCATGTATCTTTTAGATAGATAGTATAAATAGAGACAAGAGCAAAGCCTTTTTCACTCTTATTAACTCCTTTCTTGCTTCTAATCTAGTTTAAGTGTCTCATGTATTTTCTAATCTTTGATAATAACCATTCCAGTTTCTTCTTAAATATACATATTTCTTTATTTCTATCTTGTCATTTTTCTTTAACATAAATTTTACTAACTTATGTATCTGTTTTAGTTCGTGTCCTAGACAGATTGACAAGAGTGAAGTTACAATATCAGAGCTTTGTCTCTTCTTGATTAAAAGTGGATTATCCTTTTTTCTTCATAAGATATAAGCATATTAGAAGTTGTGGATTATCCACTTCTAAACTGATATTGTTCCTAGAATTTTTTTCTTTATTCTTGAATGTTTTATTTTGTAGTCAGAGTTAACATTTTTTCTTTTTCTTTTTCTATTGTGATATTATGGCAGAGCTTGCTAAAATGAAGAATGTAGTGGCATAAATGTAAGAGCAAATGAAAGAATTAATGCTTGCAATGCATTAATTCAATGCATAACCACAAGGAGTATAAGATTAGTAAAAAATAATGATATAGAGATGATTCGAGCTGCTTCAAGCCATACCACTTCACCTACGATTAAACACCATTCAAGCATCAAAGAACCAAAAATTAATTTGCCGAAGAAGTTTGATGGCACTAGATCTAAGTTTTGAGGATTTATTAATTAAGTACAATTGGTGATTGAACTTCAATCCCAAAGTTATCCAATCCAGAGGTTATAAGTCAAGTTTATTAAAATTCTATTATAAGATTATGCTTTATCATGATTTTTATCCTTTCTTGAACAACGTGATCCAGTATTGGATAATTTAGAGGCCTTTTTTGTAGAATTTTGATCTATGTATAGAAAACATGATGTAATTCGTGTCGCAACCAACAAGATCCATATCTCGCAATAAGACAATTGATCAGTGATATCATATGTTTCATAATTTTGACAATTAGCAATTAACACCAAGTGAGATGATGCTGCGCTTATAAGCCAATTTTTTTATAGATTATAATATGAAGTAAAGAAATTGATGCTCAACTTACCCGATCCTCAAACATTGAGTCAAGCAATTGATTTTGCTATGAAGTGTGACAATCGGCTTTTTGAATTTTGACTAGAGAGTTACACAAGGGAGTTCCAACGTTACTACAATACAATGGCAACATCAACGTCTTCTCAATACATACATTCAAAAGTAGAAGACATGCAAATTAACGCAATACATTTTAAACCTTTTACTGAACAAGAAAAGATTTTTAATAAATGATGGTTGCTTATTATTTTTTGAAAATATTATTCATGAAATCTTTCGTATAAATATAATAATAGATGGTCATAATAGTTGTATAATCTTTAATATAATTAAAGCTCCCTTTAATCCAGTCATTTTAGATTTATCATGGCTAGAAAAATATAATCCTTGAATAAATTGGATTTTTCATAGATTTAATTTTTTTCAAAGCATTAATAAGAGTCCTGTAAATTAAATAATAAATCATAAGTCTAATATAGCAAAACTCATACTTGTAGGCGCAAAAGCTTTTATGAATGAAACAAAAGAAGGATCATCTTTTGCTATCTATGCTACACCCATTTCTGATGGTGGAAGGGCTTTAAGTGGCATTCCAAGCCAATATCAAAATTATCAAGACATTTTTGTGAAGAAGAATGTAGACATTTTTTCAGAGCATCATCCATATGATTATTCAATTGATTTCAAAGAGAGAACTCAGCCTCCATTTGGACTTATCTACAATTTATCTCAGAATAAATTAGCTAAATTCAAGAAATACATTGATGAGAACTTAGCCAAAAATTTCATATGCCATACAAAATCTTTAGTAGGAGCTCCTATCTTATTTGTAAAGAAGAAAGATAGGTCACTATGGATATATGTAGATTATCAAAGGCTCAATAAGATTACCATCAAGAATAGATACCCTCTACTTTTGATATTTGGACTTTTTGATCAATTGAATCAAACCAAAATCTATATAAAAATAGATCTGAGAAGAACATACATCCTAGTATGCATTAAAGAAGGTGATGAATGGAAGATTGCATTTCGAATAAGGTATGGATATTTTGAATATAATGTCATGTCTTTTAGACTTACTAATATACCAATTCTTTTTCAACATCTTATGAATGACATTTTTTGTGAGTTTTTTGATGACTTTATTGTCTGTTATTTAGATAACATTTTAATCTATTCTAAGAATACAGAGGAATATGAACTTCATGTTTATCGTGTGTTATAAAAACTTAAGGATACAGGATTATATACTAAGATAGAAAAGTGTATATTTCACACTACTCAAATTGACATCTTAGGATACATCATTTCGAATGATGGTTTCAAAATGGATCCTAAGAAAGTCTAAACAATCATAGATTAGAAGATTCAAAAAACAGTAAAGAGATATGCAATATTTTTTGAAATTTGCCAATTATTATTAAATCTTTATCAAGAATTTTTTTTAAGTTGCAGCTCTACTTACACGCTTAACTTGTAAAGACAAACTCGAGTGGAATAAAGAAACAAAAATATCGTTTGAGGCTTTGAAGATAATTTTTACTTATGTACCAATCTTGTATCACATCGACTTTTTCAAGGCATTTTTTTTATAGAAATAGATGCCTTAGACTTTGCTTTAGAAGAAATATTGTCACAAATGGGAGAAAATGACAAATTCTACCCAGTAGCTTTTCATTCCAAGAAATTTTCAACAACAAAGATCAATTATGAAATCCATAATAATGAACTTCTTGGAATTAAGGATTCTTTTCAAGAATGGCATCACTATCTAGAAGGCACTTCTAATCCAATCATCGTGTATACAGATCACAAGAACCTCGAGTATTTTATATCCGCGCGCGTGTTGAATTTTTGCTAAGCTTGTTGGAGTATGTCTTTGTTAAGATTCAAATTTATTATCACCTATCGGCCAAGAAAACAATAAGGTCTATCCAATGCGCTTTCTAGACATTCTTATCTTATACTAAAAGAAGAAGATTCAGCTTTTGATTAACAAAGAACGATCCTCTTGAAGTTAGAGCAAATTCATCTTTGAGCAATGAAATCAACATTGACTATTGATTCAACTTTTGTCAAACAAATCTAATCAAATATGCCTTTAGATCTTCTTATTCATGAGATTAAGAATAATTCATCTAAGTCTCAAGATACTTCTAAGTTTGAATTCAAAGATGATCTACTCTACTTTGAAAGACACCTATATATTCCAAAAAATACAACACGGCTACAAGTTCTAGAAGCTCGTCACAACCTCCCTACAACATGACATTTTGGATATAATAAGATTTTGGAGCTAATATCAAGAAATTTTTAATGGCCCCAAATGTGGAAGATTGTTAAAGAGTTTGTATAATTGTGTGATGTTTGTTTGAGATCAAAAATTCCTCATCACCAACCTTACGGTGTCGTGTTGTGGTTCGGCTATTATGTGAAAAAATTGTACATATAAATTTAATGTACAATTCATTATATAATTAAGTGAAAGCTATAATAATAGATTTTATTGGTTATAAGATGTGATTAGGTTGCTAGTTTAGAAAGAATCTATTAAAAGAATTATTATTAAGATTTATATGACTTTATTTTCTTTTTAGTAGTGACTTTTGAAGTTAATTTTATATTGATAGTAACTTGTATATATCTTAAGTCACCTATGTTAGACATTGGTGATCCTTAAGATCTTATTTACTTCTTTTATTTGATGTTTAAAGCACCAAGTATGTAAATCTTATAAGAAGAAGGGTTAGAAAATGGTTTTTAGTGTAAAAAGGATAATTTGGTCATCCATGTGGATGAATAGAGGTGGATGATAGAAATCTCTATTCTAATTGGCCAAAAATCATGCCCAATGGGCTTCAAGGAGGCTGCCCGAGGGTTTATTAGGAGTTAGGGTTTATTTTTGGGAGAGGATTCGAACATCAGGGGCTAGGATCATAAGGTTTAGGTTTTTGGATCTAGTTTAGGTACAAATTTTGTGTGATTTGCACTTTTTATGAAGAAGTTATAGGCGCCCAAAGTTAAGGTATTGATTTTGGACCTACTGTCACTCTTTTAGATATAACTCACGCATACAAAGAGCAATCGAGGATCGGCGACTAGGGTTGGAGAGAGCACTTTCACAACTACACTTTCCATATATGGCTTGATAATATCCAAGCTAGGATGAAGGAGATATTGGGAGTTGAAGTTAGTACTTACAAACTTTAGGGTAGTAAGTGATCCGCTTACATAGTGGTTACATTTTGAGCTATATCTTAGGCAATTTGATAGATTTTTGGCTCAAAATTTTCAAGAGTGTATATGCTTATGTCACAAGACTATGTGCAAAAATTTTGTGGCATTAAGATTTTGGGTTTGTGAGATATAAGGAAAATAGTGCTCGAGTGTCTCTGAGCTAGGGTTTTAAGCACTTGCTAGGGATTTTGAGATATCAAATGATCGGAAATGAATTTACAGTTGATTCTTTCTTGTGATGAAACCTAAGAAGATTATCTACTCTTTGAATTAAATTTTATAGAAACTAAATGGTTAATTCAAGAGTTATTGGACTCTAAAGTTCAGTAAGAAATAGGTCCTTGCGGGTGAATAAAATTTTGAAGGGTTTTTGTGGAAATTTGAATCCTTTTTGTACAAACTTACTTAAATATAAGAGGGTTTACATATATAACTTCTCTTTTGTGAGATTTTTGTATTATTTGTCCTTTTTATTGAAGACAAATGACCTGTTGGATTTTGCCATCAAATTTCAAATAAATTCTCCATAGCCAGGTACCCAGTGTATTTCTAGATAGAAGGCCACGTCATACGACAACGGTGTCGTGTTGTAAATTAAAACATAGTATAAAAAACATAAAAGAATGTATAAAAATAATAAGATTAAGATTAGAAGAAAGGTTGATAGAAAATTAGTAGTAAGAAGATACAATGGAAATTTATCTTGAAAAGTAAAATTTCTTCAAGTTAGTTCAAAAAAAAAGATTGAGGAAGTAGAAAAGACATGGACTAAGAGGTCTTTTTGACCAAGAGGATAAAGAAGACCAGGAGGGAGATGACAAGGAAGGGTCGTGAGAGAGAAGAGGGAGAGTTTTTTTAGAGGTGCATAGGATTTTTGTATAGGCAGTGTATATTTTATTGTGTAGAGGGAGCTTGGATAGGATTTTAAGTGCAATTTTTTGTAGGTTTGTAGTTGACAAAATAAAAAACTCATAGAAATAATTCTCATGTCTTTTGATTAAGTATCAAGAGAGATATGAGTCATGAAAGTTGCAGGTATTTAAGACTAGGGCAGTGAGGGTTATAAAATTTCGGGCCTTGGCTCTTAGGAACCACTTGGACTTTAGTGACAAAATTTGTTGGATTTTTGTTTCTTATAGAGTGAACTACTTTGTATCAAAATCTCAAGTCAATATGACCTCTGAGCAAAGAGTTATGAGTGAAATTGTAACTAGTTTGAATGAAAAGAGAAATAGAGTGAAGGCTGGGTTGAGGGTTTGTATGGGCAGTACATGTGTGTGGGTTTTTTTGAGTTTAAAGGGAGTTAAGAGACGAATTTGAGTGTGAAATTTGGTAGACATGATCTATATAAGTTAAGGAAGAGATGAGTGCAAGTTTGATACTCATTAGTCTTATAAAATAAAATGTTATGCTCTTTCAAAGTGACAGGGATCTATCTCCAAATTAGTGAAGTTTGAGGGAGCATATCTTTGTGATTAAAGTAGTGTTTTGAGCAAAATTTGTTGGAGTTTGTAGATATATGAGTCTATTAAGTTGTGTAAAAAAATGATTACCATTGGAATTATATTCAAGAAGTTATAAGAAAAATTGTGGTCGGATCTAGAGTTGTTAGAAGGCAAAATTAAAGAAGAAGGTTGGAATCTATAACTCAAGTTTGGAGAGAACTTTTGGAGCAATATTTGGAGGGTTTTTACAACATAAGACAAGCTATAAGCCTACCAAAATTCAACACTTAGGTCTTCTTTAATGAAGAGCAATAAAGGTGTGAAGCAAAGGGGGTCCAAAATTAAAGGCTGCAAGGAGGGATAACTTTGACAACGTGGTTCTCCCTAACCACAATAGCTATGATCAAAATGTTTTTAGAGTTTGCTTTCTTATTTCTTTAAGTATCTTGTATTTAAATTATGCTTCAATTGATGTAATATCCTAGGATTTATGATCGAAATTGAAGGCAAGTTTCTAAAGGCAGAATATGTTAGGGTTAATAAAGTATGTTTTTTTATGTAAATTCTTCAATTTTATGAACTTTAATGAATCTCATCTTGCACTTGAAAAACTAGAGGGACAAAAGACTCAATGTTTCTTAGGGCTAAGACTCTCACCACGACAACGGACTTCTTCAACCATTACATGTACTAAAACAACCTTGGTCCTCTATTTTTATGGATTTTATCATAGATCTTCCAAAGTCAAGTTCATATGACTCTATATTCGTGATTGTAGATTATTTTATCAAGATGGTACATTTTGTACCATGTACAAAATCTATTACAAGTGAAGAAATAGCTAAACTCTTTTTTGATAATATTTATCACTATCATGGATTACCAAGGGATATTATATTAGACAGAGATACATAATTTATATCAAGATTTTAGAGGATTCTTTTTAAAATATTGAGAGTAAATATAAAATTATTCTCAACTTTCCACCCTCAAATTGATAAACAAATAAAACAAGTAAATCAAATTTTAGAGCAATATTTGAGATATACCATCAACTACCATCAAGATGATTGGATAAGTCTTTTGCCATTGATAGAGTTTTCTTATAACAATTTGATATATTCTTCTACTCAAAAAATTCTATTTTTTATAAATTATGGTTATCATCTACGACTTGATACTTTTGACTTTTCAAAAGTTAATAATCCTGCAACAAAAGATTTGGCGAATTGATTGTCAGAGCTGCATGTAACAACAAAGGCACAACTAAAAAAAGCTCAACAACGACAAAAAATCAATGCAGATGTCTATCACAAGGAACAATTTCAATTCCACATGGGCGATAAGATATGGTTACTTTGTCGTAATATCAAGACTATCCATCCTTGCGATAAGCTGGATTGTCATAGGCCTTTTTTGATTTGTGAACAAATCAATCTAGTTGCTTATTGATTATGCCTACCAAAATCTATGAATGTCTATCATATATTCCACATGTCACTATTCAAGCCATACAAGATAGTGGATATATAAGAAAGAAGACAAATGCTACTTTCTCCTATAGAAATGGATAACAATAAAGAATTTGAGGTCAAAGAGATTTTAGATTCAAGGCGGCATTAAAATCAACTGGAATATCTTGTACATTGGTACGGATACAATATTAGTGAATGCATATGGGAGCCATCTAGAAATCTAGCAAATACATCAACAAAAGTCAATGCATTTCATCGACGACATTCGTCACAACCAAGATAAAGAATCAAAGAAAATCTTTGCTATAAAATAAAACAAGTTTTATAGAGGTTTCATCCTACATTATATCATTGTTTGTTATTTCTTTGGATTTGTTCATGCTAAAGAGATGGAGGATCAACAACCAGCAAACTCAGTTCAAGAGCCATTGTTTGCTCATTTATTGGACGAGACATTATGACTATCACAACTTTCAAGACGACAAAATAGAGATGAAGATTCTCAAGAACAATATGTCTTTCCTCGGATTATTGGTGAAATACAATGTGTTTGATATCACGACCTTGGAAGAGACTCCCGATGTTTGATAATACTTTTAGAGTTAGAAACTATTCTTGATGGTATTCCAAATATTTTCTTTGAAGGAAGTTATGAAGGCTTCGACAATGATTAAATAACAAGGTGGTCCTCTTGCCTTGGTATGGGACACTATCAGTAGCTGAAAGGACCTATCAATTATCTTCAAAGGGGACAAAGATCAAAATATGTGGCAAGCACATTTTGACGTATGCTAGACTTCTTCAACATATAATCATCGCTCCTAATGGAACTCGTTCTTAGAAAGGGGAGATAATATTACAAACATAATATTTATTCCAATAATTATCTAGTTAATATAGATTAATAGAAATAGATAAAATAAATTAATTTGATAATATCTTTAAAAAAAACTTTCTAGAAGTTTTTTAAACATAGAATCACTTTTATACATGTCTATAGGTGATTGATAGGTTAAAAACTTGGTCAACAAGCTAGCCATGTGTCGCACATATTGGTAGCTTGTAGAATAAGCTAGCCATGTGTCACACATTTTGATAGCTTATGGAATAAGTCAAGTACATGGCGCACATATGATAAACTTATCTTGCAAGTTTGACACATGGCTTGTAAATTAGACACGTGTGGAAGGAAGGTCCTATAGAATACTGCCACGTATTTCTTACATAGATAGTATAAATAGAGATAAGAACGAAGCATTTTTCACTCTTGTCAACTCCTTTCTTGCTTCTAGTCTAGTTTAAGAGTCTCGTGTATTTTCTAGTCTTTGGCAATAGCTATTCCAGTTTCTTCTTGAATATACATACTTCTTTATTTCTATCTTGTCATTTTCCTTTGACATAGTTTTTACTAACTTATGCATCTATTTTAGTTTGAGTCCTTGACACCTATAGAACATTGTCATGTAACTCTTAAGTAGTTAGTACATATAAAAACAAGAGTGAAGCCTTCTTCACTCTTTTGAATGCCTTTCTTGTTTTTAATCTTGTTTCAAGTGTCTCTATTCTTCTTGTCTTTGGCAATAGTCATTATAGTTTAATATTATACCATCTTTGAATGATTTTTTATTCTTTTTAAATGATTTTTTATTCTTTTTGAGTGACATAAGAATATTTTGATACTTTGGTTGTTTGTATTTTATGTCTTTGATATCTCCAATCTTAATTAAATCATAGTTGCAAATCAATCTATTATATAAAAGTTGCATTTATTCTAATAAAAACTTTCAAATCTTTAATATACTTTAGAGCTATTTTATGAATTCTACATCTTAATTCAATTTTATTTATTTATTTAAATATTTTATTTAATTAATTTAATTACCTTATAAATTAACATATCTAATCTTAAATCTTAGTTATATTATCTTTTTAAGGATCTTATAAACTTACAATATTTTTTTGTAATTTTTTTTTTTAAATAAATAATTTGATTTTTTTTCTTATTTTATAAACAATATGAATATAGACCAAATTCAAAAGATAGTACACTCATATGTCATTAAAAAAAGAAATAAAATATATATATATATATATATATATATATATATAGTAGATTAAAAAACTATTATTTATTTAATGTGTTCTATATACTTTTATTTTGGATTTTGACAATCTTAGATTTAGAGAGGTACTTAAACTTGACATCATTACCAAATGAATTAGATAACTTTATATCTTTAATAAACATATATCTAAAAAAATTCTTAAGGTTGATATCATTATCAAATGAATTGAACAATCATACATCTTTGACAATCTTTAATTTAAAAGACTACTTATGATTGACATCATTGTCAAATGGATTAGACAACCTTGCATCTGTAAGAACCTTAGATTTAGAGAGATGTTCAAGCTTGACATCACTACCAAATGAATTAGACAACCTCATATCTTTGACAACTTTTGATTATGAGAGTTGTTCAAGCTTGTAATTGTTGTTGTATAAATTGGACAACTTCTTATCTTTGATACCTTATATTTGAATATATGTTCAAGGTTGATATCATTGCCAAATGAATTTGGTAAGTTTATAACTTTGACTAGCTTAGATATAAGCTATTGCTCAAGCTTGAAATCATTACAAAATAAATTATAAAATTCACAATTTTTATTACAATATGAAATAAAAGATATCTTTATTTATCATCATAAAAAATTAAAATAAATAAATAATTATTTTTAATTAGATTTTAAACCATTTTATATAAGTAGAGTAGTAATTTAAATTATTTTTTTGCACAAATATCCAATAAATTTTTTTAAAAAATATTAAATATTTTATACAATATTTTAAATTTGCTAAACTATGATATTTTGTATTTTTTTTTAAATCCATTTGTAGACTATTATTTAAGATGATATATTTTAAAAATTCCACTTAAATATAATTAAAATATATGATTTTCTATCTTAGCATATATTCTTATATTTCTAAGTTTTTTATAATATTAAAAAATATGATAATATTTATTTTTAGAACTATACAAAACTTATCATTAATTATAAACAAGTTTAAAGAATTAGATTCATCTGTAATATTTGAATCAAATTTAGATCCAAGGTTGAATAAAAAATTAAAAAATATTAATATATGATATAGCTAAAAAAATATCTAATATATTAATTTACTTATTTTTTAGTATATAATATGTATCTAATATAAGATGTAGAGTGCTTAAATATTTATCTTTTAATCTAAGATGTGCCTTTAATATAATTAAAAACTCTAAAATATAAAAAAAGAGGTAAATAAGGTTTGAATTTATAATAAAATATTAGTTTAAATTTTTAAAAAATTAACTTAGAATAATTCTAAACAATTAACAATCTATAAAATTAGATATATAAAAATTTAAAAAAAACTCAAAAAACATATTTATATATATATATATATATATATATATATATATATTAAATTTATTAAATCTAATATTTATATCTTATCATTTTTATTCTATAGTTATTAAAAGTATGATAGATAATTGTATTAATATTAACATAATTTACAACCAATTTGCTTATTTATTATAGTTTTAAGACTTTGACTCAAAAGCTTTGAATGAAATTTCATTTTTCTTAGTCTTGTATATTTGAAAAATAAATAAAATCAGTTTTTTTTTTTAAATCATAAAAAGTTAAAATATATCTTTTCATATATTTTCTAAAAATATTATTTGAATAATTACATCAAATATAAAGAGAGACTAAGGGAGTAAATAAGTCCTTTCCTAGGAAGCTAGTCCTTAGTTATAGGTGTGATATTTACACCAATTTGTTTTACAAATATACTATACAGCTTTAATAGAAAAAAATGTATTTTTGATTAAAAATTTCTAAAATCTAAAAAAATATTTGAAAGAGATTTTTATTATTTGTTTGTTTGTTTTTTTTTTGTTTTTTTTTTTTTTTTTTTAATAATTAATAAAGATGAATTTGACCATATATATTAGTTACAAATGGTACTACTACAATCTACTTAGATAAAAGATAAGAATTTCTCTTTCTTTGATTGTCAATTGTATGTATATGAAAGTTTTTTTTAATTAAAATATAGCAAAATGACCAACTTAAAAGACAAATTTTTAAAAATATCATAAAAGTTAGTAAAGAAGTTATAAAGTTTTGTCTTTGTTATAAATTTAGGAAACTGCTAGGTAGACACTCCTCTTTTATTGCGTGGACATCGCTCTCCTCTATACCATATATCCTTGCATACACACAACAAAACTCTTATTTATACTAAAAAGTTTTTGGATAAATTTATAGTAAAAGATTTGTGTGCAATGGGTTATGGTTATTTATTTATTTATTGATTTTAAATAAAATTTTATAATATATTTCATGTAATTCTTTCATTCACTTTAAAAAGCTTATTAATTTTATTTATAAAATCTTTTATTATAAATTTATTATAAAATTTTTAATATAAATAAGGATTTTATTGTGTATATGTAGAGGTGTATAATATAAAGAGATGTCCATGCAATAAAAGAGGGGTGTTTTCTAAATTTAAATATCATTTTTTGATAAATTTATAAGCAGAAAGCCTCTTTTAGCTTATGATACATATAGATGATGCTATAAAAAAAATAGAAAGGTGTTTATTTTTATTAACAATGATAGATTGTCTATTTTTAATCAACTATGGATGGGACTTGTTTCATCATCTTTAATACAAATAAAAATTATGATTATTCTCATTACTTTAGAAATTTAATATTTTCAATCTTAAATCAAATAGAAATAAAAATAAAAAAATAAATTCCTTTGTAATATATATATATATATATAATTTTTGCACTATGTAACTAAAACAATTAAGAATATCATGACTAATAAATTTATTAAAGTTGATCACAAGGAATAAATTTTTATATCTAAATTGAAAACACAATCATAAGATGGTTTTCTTCTAATGAGAATATCATTATTAATACTAAAATTAAATTAAATAATATACTACATACTATATGACTACTATTTAATAGAGAAAATATAAAGAGTTAAATGTGTTTATAAGTTTTAGGAACATTTTGTAACTACTTGATTTCTAAGAAGTAACTTCCAATTTTCTTTTAGATTTTTTCTAAAATATTTTATTTACAAAAAATTAATTGAATGTTTATGTATTTCTATATGTTATTGTATTTATAAAATTTTATAACAACTATTTCATTTAAAATGATTTATCTATGTTTTTATTATTGCATCAATGAATAATACTTATAAAATAAATCTATCCTCAATAATATGAAATAAAGTTTTGTTTTGAAAAAATGTAAGTATTTTTAAAAATATCATTAATAATTTATTATATAAAATCAAGTCTTCACATATATTTTTGTGTGTGTGTTTATATATATATATATATATATATATATATAAGCACGTATGGCACAAATTCTATATTTTTTAAAATATCTGTATTAATATAATAGATAGAAAATTTAATTTAAAAGCATGTTGGATTATTAAAAATAGTTTTTCATTAAATGTTTTAATTAAACATGATTTTTTTGAAACATTATATTATACATTTTAAAAAATATATTTATATTAATATTCTAAAATAACAGATTCTATGACACGATTTTAAAATAACATAAAATAAAATAAAACATTACAGAAATCATGAATATAGTCTTCTGTAATGTTTTTTGTATGAACTACTTTTGTATGAACTACTTACGTAATTTTAGTATGAACTACTTTGACTATGAATAGGAGTGTCATGTGGCATGCTTCTAGTGGTTGTATGTTTTTTGTAATATTAGTCTTAAAATAATATCATGTGCAAATTAGATTTTACATTTCAAAGAAAAATGATTTTTTTTTTGTAAAATTTTCACTATTTGTTGACTGAATGCAGATATTATGTACATTCATTTATTAATTCATAAACAATATCAAATATAATTATTGTTATACAAAGTGCATTGAACCTGTTACAGACATTGTTAATGGTTTGTTTATTTATTTACTATATTTAAGTGGGTCTTAATATGTTTATGCATAAACATATTTTTTATAAAAGTATTTTTGATTGCTAAAAAAATCAAATCACGACAACAAATTACACCCACAACGGAGTGATTTTTTTACCAAGCATTACAACAATGCTTTTTTACATTGCTAATAAAAACAAATCATTAATAAAATCACATGAATCTTATATCTTAATGGTATATCAACATATCATATTACACGTTTACAAAAATAGAAATAATAAAAAACTAAGAAATGCAAACAATGCAGAAAGTCAATGGATTAACTCAAGTCCAGTCAAACAACTGGAAAAGGTACAAAACCACATACTTGATGAAACAAAAGTGGCACAAGTCTTTTGAAACTCAACATCCCTAGATGCATATTCCTTGACGGATTAATCAAATTACTAAAAATAGAAAATAAAACAAATGGCTAAATTTTATGGAATTGAACCACAGAGGCCAAACGGACAGAAGGAATCAGAAGACACATCGTGGGAGACTTGTCAACAGAGGGACACAACACATCACACGTAGACCCAAGGGATTTCACGTCAGCACGGCAAGGGCAATCGGAGGGCGACAGGTGTCGTGACGGCACTGGTGGGGACACTACCAGCAAGGGATAAGAAAAATACCATGCGAGCGCACCATCGTTGGAAGTTACACGGGAACATTATCTTGAGGCTCATCCATCCATAGTGACACGTTATCATCCTCATGTCAAAACATTCATCCACATACTAACACATTCATCTATACCTGCGCGCGTTCATCCAAGTGTAGGGGTGGAGGAGAGGTGCCGCAGCGCGTCGCATCCAATCCCGCGCCCGCCCCGCACCGCATGGACGGGGGCCAGCCAGCCCGCAGGCGCAGGCAGGCACGGGAAGGTAAGGTGGTGGGGATGATTCTAGAGAAAGGAAACCGCGGCGCCCGTCAGCCACAAACAGGGACCGTGGCAGTGTCAAGCGCGGAGGGGGCCAAGTCGTGGTGAAATCCGTCGAGGCGCATCATTTCGTTCCGCATATGCATATGATTCCGTTCCACGATTCCCCTTGTACTCGCCAATCTCAGGGCACCACCACCGCCGTAGCGAGAGCAGCAGCCAGCCAGCCAGCCAGTAGAGGCAGAGTAGTAGCAGAAGCCAGCAGCAGAGCTCACGGCTCAGTTTTCGAGGCTGAAAACGGAAAAAGGAAGACTCAGTGCTGGCAGAGTAGAAATAGCAAGCGAAGGGGAACCGGAAGCCGCTGCGTCTTCGAAGACTGCGTCGGTTGCGCCACTGCCATCTGTGTTCCCCTGCCCTCCACCATCGCTTACCCGCCTGCCCATATCCTCAGTTTCCTATTCACTCATCTTCCCATTTTTTTTTTTTTTTTTTTTTTTTCTACGTGTTGGCGTGGGATTCTATGTTTTGGTAGTTCGTGGGTCGATCATCTGGGACGGATACGACCATAGGGCGGTGAGTTAGTCGTGCGTTTTGTTGGCGTCGCAAGGAGAATTATAGGGTGTGATGTGACTGTGGGAGGTTGCGTTGAACGATCGGAAGGCGAGAGAGAGCGAGAGAGAGCGAGAGAGAGCGAGAGAGGACTAGGTTAGTGTTGCGACTTTTTGACATACTGTTTGGTCGGCGGTTTTTGAGGGTCTTCCAAGAAGGGGCGACGAAAGAGCGTGTGTTTCTGGGAGTCTGCTGTCATGATGTATATGTGTTGCACGGGTTGAGGGGCGTTGTTTTGAAATTACCCGAGCTTTCTTCTGTAGAGGAGTGCGGAGTGGTTATCAGTAGCAGTTGATCAAGACAGAGGGAGTTTTCTTCCCAGGTCTATTAGGTGGCGTGGTTCTGCCGCTAACTGGCTTCCGGGAGTGGTTTGTTGGTCTCACATGTGAGAAACAGGGTTTGGAAAGTTTAGAGATAGAAGCAAAAGGAATCAAGGTGAAAGAATAGGGAAGTGGGATTTAGGAGACATCCAGAGCATTAGAGGTGGGTACATGCTTAAAAGACGCCTCCAGTATGGCGGTGGGTACAGAAGTCGCGCATCCTGTGAGCATTTTAGATGGAGTAAGCAAAGTTTCCGTTGCTGTCAGCCTCAAAGAAGGAGGGGCTGCGGGGGATAGCGGCATGCACGTCGCAGCAGAAGCGGGAGCCAATGTGGTGGCCGCAAATAATGGCTGCAGCTTGACTGAAAATCATTCAAGCTCTTTACCTTCCATATCGGAGGTTTGCAGTGACGAAACTCCGCCTGTGGCATCTTCTGCAACAATCGCAGAGAAGGTAACATGCCGCATGCCTACATCTAGGTTGGGGTTATACTCGTGTAGGGTAGTCAATACTTCAATTTCTTGATCACTATTATGGTGCTGTTAGGAAAGTCTTATTTTTGCTATATCGATCGAGGCATAACCAAAGTAACGGCCATATATATTAATTTTAGTCATGGGGGTATGCATCGAATTAGGGTATTGTGTAAGTCTGGTTCCAATAGTCTCTTTGTTTCATGTTCGACTCGCTTTCTGTTAAGCCTATATCTCCTGTATCCCTAACTTCTTTCTGGCTACTGAAGACAGAGGCTTGAACTTGTCTTGCGCGAGATTGCTTGATGGGTGGCGTTGTTTACAGTTAGCCATTTCTGAGTAGTCCTTGTCATTTACGCTCAAATTGTAACTCTCAGATAGAGACTAGATTTGCTAATATTCATGCGCACGTGCGATACAATCTTATTGCCGTGCCTGAAGCTATACGCTTCGCAACCAATTTTGGTTTCGTAATGTTGGGTGAATATGTTAATTGCCGTATTTGGATAATGCATACCGTGTCTACAGTCTTCTGAAAAAGCGAGGAAAAGAGTCCTGTTCGAAGTTGAGCAAGATAAGACGTAATCTTGTGTGAAGAACTCTAGATTATACCGGTCAGATTCCATTTACTGTGAATACAGAGGTCATACAGTCTTATCTAGTACTACTTGTATCTAGTCGCTGTAGCTCGATCTTCGGCTTCATATCAATTTAGTGGAATTTGTGTGGAATTTGTAATGTGGGCGGAAACTGGGAAGCCTTAATGCTTTTTTTTAATTTTTTTAATCCTTGAAGTACAAGTGCCTATTCGCAGCTGTCCTGTCTGTCCATAAAAGATTAAATTATCATCTTCCTGCTCCGTCGTAGTCTTTTAGTTTTGATGTGTCCACCGTGGTATACTACAAACCGATCAATGGATTTAGTTTTAAACGTTCAACCTGATCCTTGGTGTATTTATTTACTTTTTTCTACTGGGTCTTTTAAATTTTTGTAGCACTTAGTCCCTGTAAATCATCATTTAGAATTTTTCATTATGTTCACATCCATTCTGGAATACAGGTTCTCAAAGCTGTAGCCCGCATCTGAGTATTTTATTAGCTGTCATAGAAGTCTTTGCGCGCATCGACTGTTTTTATGATCTCAAGTTTTCTAGCATACCTTCATAGGAAACAGACGTGCTCATTGAATTTCTATTTTGTGTAAATTTTTTTTGTAAGAATTTGTCTATCTGGTGGTTGAATTGGATATTCTGTTTTTTTTGTCCGTACGTATCAGAATGTCCTTATGAAATGTCCGGTTGTGTGCAGGTAGGAGTGGAATCGAGTGACGTGCCTGTTTATATTGTTCCTGAGTATGTTCCAGAGTACCGTTCTGGAGGTTGTGCAGAGAGGGGAATTAGGCGGTCTATGGAAGATGCACATGTGTGTGTGGATAACTTGGAGGAAACTTTGGGTTCTCGAGGTGCCTTCTACGGGGTAAGTATCTGCGTTATAAATGTGAATCATATTCCTACCATGAAGGCTCTTTAGATATTTACACTGTAATAATACTGATGAAACATGACCGTTTTATCTTTTTTGCTTTCCTGAGCATGTGTACTTCAACTGAAATGTGGTTTGAAGTTTTGGGGCTGAATTGGTGTCGTGGGAGATTCATTTTCAGGTCTTTGACGGTCATGATGGTGAAGCTGCGGCATGTTATGTTAAAGAGCATCTACTGCCATTTATATTAAGGGATGTGTCTTTCCCTACTTGTGTGGAAGATGCTGTGAAGAATGCTTACTTAGAACTGGATAAAGAGTTTTCAGAGGCGTGCAGACTGGATGATAGTCTTTCTTCTGGGACAACTGTGCTAACAGCACTCCTACAAGGAAGGTCAGTGCATGGTCATTCTTTGTTCTTAACTGTGTCTGATGATTATCTGGTACTAGCTGTACAGCAGAGTGCCGCAGCCATGTCCTTTCTATGGTTGAGTGAGTATCCCTTTATTGCATTGTTGAGCCCTAACTTCGAGCGTCATCAATTACTCGAACATGGATTGAATGACTCTCACTCTACTTTTCAGTAGGATATTCCAAGGTATTAAGTTGGGTTATCTTGGGTTGTTTTGCAGAAACTTGCTTGTTGCCAATGCTGGTGACTGTCGGGCAGTTTTGTGTCGGAAGGGGCAGGTCGTGCCGATGTCCCAAGACCATGATCCAAGCTCTACTTGGGAAAAGTCTCGCATTGAATCCGTTGGAGGTTACGTGGTGGATGGATATGTAAATGGACAGGTAACAGTTGCTCGAGCTATCGGAGACTGGCACATGCAGGGTCTTAAAGAAGCTGGAGGAAAAGGGCCTTTGAGCGCACTCCCAGATGTTCAGTCGTTGGTTCTTTCTGAAGACGATGAGTTCCTTCTTATGGGGTGTGATGGATTGTGGGAAGTGTTTACCAATGAGGGTGCTATTTCATTTGCCCGGAAGCAATTGCAGCGTCACAATGACCCAGAACTGTGTTCAAAGGAACTCGTCGTCGAGGCCTTGAGAAGGAATTCACAAGACAATGTAACTGTCATCGTAATTTGTTTTAAGGCTGATGCTCCTCCGCCTCTTGTTGTCCTTGAAAGGAGGACTACTATTAGAAGCTTCTGTCTTAAGAAAATGCTTTCTGTACAGAAGGACATTGATATTGCTCAAGCTTCTGCAAGTGAGCGCAGGTGCGTTGTTTGAAGAGATTTTCACTGCTTCCCTTCGAGGCGTGCGGTAGGATTCGAACAAGTCGACGAGAATGTTCCACCTTAGTAGAGTTAGACTTACCTGAGGATAGAAGCAACTAGGCAACATACAAGTATTTTTTGGGTAGGATGTCAATGGAATAAAGGCTGTAGGCAACCTCAGTACTTCTGTTAGGCATCATCTTCAGTTCCAGTTGAGATTTAAGTTAGATGTGTTATACCGGCGCAGCAGGATAGTTGAAACTCTGAGCAGCTAAATAGTGTCATTGGTTCCCTTTCTGCCAGTGATAAGACCCGTCACAAGACACTGTACCCAATTTCAAGGGACGAGCATTCAAACTTTGCTCGCCTGCACTCTGATGTGCTCAGAATTGAGATTATTTGGTCTTTGCACAAGGGTAACCACGTGAAACTAACCAACCCATTGATAGTTTGTTATTGTTGCAAATGGAATTTACAAACGTGATCTCTGTAAGGGATCTAAAATTCATTGTATAAGTGTGCGCATGTGCGCTTTGAATATATTTCTCATTGCAACATCTATCTCCTCTTTAGATTGTGGGATTCTGAAATGGCACTCTGGATTTTTTAAAGTCCGATCTGCAGCCCACAGTATAAATCGAACCCGAGTATTCTTCGCTTCAATTCAACACTGTTATCGCCAAGTTGCAGTTGACTGTCGATATGTTATTACCTTGATATAGATTACCTCCAGTCATATCTGCAATAAACGCTAATTTCCCCCTAACCGATGATATTATTCTGGAGGATAATTATTTACAGACTGTGGCAGGTTACATTTGAATTATATGTGTCCGAAAATAGTTTTTTCCTTAAGGTGCATGTACCCTTGGACAAGTAGGCAGTTCGGATAAACTCAATGCGAAGCGAATTTAGATTGATATCCATTTTTCTATTTACCATCTTCTTTACAATAAAGTTTTATTTAGTTTCTTGGAATTGAATTTTTGTAAGAAATTTTTCCTAAAAGTTGACTGTCGATATGTTATTACCTTGATATAGATTACCGCCAAAATAGTTCCAAAGGGGTTGGTGGTTTGAATCTTGAGTTTAAAAGCTTGACCACGCTTGATAGAAAAGCACATTGGTTATACTAAGAGGTGATATTTATTTTAAATTTTTTAAAAATTGTGACAAAAATTGCTAATATTTTCATTAAAAATTTAATATTTAAATTCTTTATAACTATTACAATAAAGATATGGGCCATATTTAAAATGCTTTGGTCCATGTAATGGTCTCTTCTTACTTTATACAAACTCCAAAAGTTGAGGCTTCATAAGGTTTTCGAACCATGTCTTTTTAAAATGGACTTCTAAGTCTAAAGACCCTTTAAGTATGTGTGAAAATTTATGTGTGTGAATATATATGTGTGTGTATATATATATATATATATATATAAACTCCAACAATATCTTTACATAATATGAATATTTAGTTTGATTTTTTTAATCTTATTCAATTAAAGTACAATACTAAAAGAATGTTTTACATCAATGTATTGTACACAAAAACTATCTTTTAGATATTCTATATATAAAATTGGTTACTTAACATTGTATAACCAATCATACATATTAAAAATGATAAATTTTACAGAAAGATAACTATATGATTGTGGATGCAATTTTTAATAATGTAAAACATATAATTAAAGATATTTTACATTATTAAGATTTTCATAATTATATATTTTATATTACTAATTAATAATGCTTGTTCCTTATTTCAATTAATTACATGATGGATTTTGAATCTTCAATCATATGTTTTATATTACTAAAAATATTTTAATTATTTAATAATTATTTATATATATATATCAATTTTTAGATTATTTTATTATTATTTTCAATATACATGATTGGTTATATAATATTAATTGAAATAAGGAACAAGCATGTGACACAAGAATCATATAGATACCACTAGTACATAGTTTGTAAGAGCTCTTGATTTTTTAAGATTAAAAGACTTTAATAAGAGAAAAAAATAAAAATATAGTCTTTAAGTCATATTAAAGTCTTTAAATAATTATTTAAATAATTATTTGAAGTATAATAAAGACTATTACTCTTTATTAAAATAATTTTATATCATTGGTTTTGATTTATTTTTTTTAAAAATAATTTATATGTTAATTTTTTCAGTTTTATATAACAATGAAGAAACATTAGAATTTTTTTATTATAGAGCTGCTTAATTAAAAATCTTGGATATATTTATGCAGTATAAGAATACAATTTTAATTCTTATAATATATTTTGATGATTAAATGTTGTCTTACAAGGCATCTCCAAACTATCACAAGAAATGTTTCAAAACACAATTTTTTTTTTTAGATACCACATAATACTATGAAAATTTGTAGAATTTTTTTTAACAAGGGTCAAACTACCAAGATTTTGTAAAACCTGCTTGTTAAGAGTCCAAGAATTAGTGAGGTTGTTAAAGTTTATTGCAATCCTACCACAAAGCTAAATCACCTAAGAGCATTGTGTATTTCTTCCTACACGTGTTGCTGATTTGAAAGGTAAAAAAATAAAAAAAATAAAAAAATAAAAAAAATCACACGTGATACCTCTTTTAAAAAAAATTTATTATTGTTATTCCTAAATAAATCAAAAATAACTTAAGAGAACATTATTTTTATAACATTTTTTATAAATGCTATCTTATCTATATTGGAAGTTCTTTTAATTGTTTTATTGATTTAAATAGTTTGATTGTAATTTTATGCAAATATAACAAAAGAAAAAAAAAAAAAAAAAAAAAAAAAAGATAGAATAGTTAGTGTTTTGTGTAAATAATATAAATACAATAACTCATATTATTTTGATAAATTTAAAGAACATATATTCTTGTAAAGATTTTAGAAATCTTATATATATATATATATATATATACATATATATTAATAAATAGATATATATATATATATATATATATATATATACATATATTTACTTTAAGGATCTATAAATTTTTATATATCTCAAAATCATATTATTTTTGATGCTCTAATTTTTCTAATAATAAACATATAATTGTCTAAAAAATTATTTCTTGTTTTGATGCTCTAATTTTTTTAATACTAAGTTTATATTATAAAGGATTTTATAACTTAAAAAAATTATAATAATATATTTTTGTGATAAAATCTATACTTAATTTAAACACTTACTAGGTAAGATTGATACAATATAAACTTATGTTCAAATATATATTATCAATATATTTTAGAGAATAATATATTTTATTATTTAAACATATTAATAAAAAAAGAAATACTAGCTTGCCACAAGATAAGATTATTAATACACAAATTTATCTTATTTTATAAGAAATTAGATTTTAAAAACTACTCACTTATAATTTTATTCTGATAATAGTTTTAACATTACATTTTAACAGCTCAAGTTATTATAATTATAATGTAGAATTAAAAATATTAATTTATACTTATTGTAACAAAACCTATCTAAAAATAAATAACAAAAGATAATTTGATCTTTGAACATAAATTCATTCTCTTCTTCTAAAAAAATCATATATGTATTGTGAATTCTATTACAACATGTTTTGTATAATATTTATGTATTAATATGCATTTCTTATATTTTTTGTTTGCTACCTTGTAAGCATCTTTGATCATTTTTTTTCATTTTTTTCATTTTTTTTTAATCTGTATATATATATAAATTTATAATTTTAATGAATATATATATATATATATATATATATATATATTTATTTGTTTTCCACTACATATTGCTACAAACAAGTATTATTATTTTGTATATAATTAAATTTACCTCCAATATGAATTTCTATCATATAATTCTTCTAATTTAAATTAGATACAAGAAAAAATATGTAATTGTCTAAAAAAGTAAGAATAGATAAATCAAACTTTTTAAAAAATAAAAAATAAAAATTCTAATGATGCTACCAAAAATAATTTTTAAAAATCAAATCTTCTAAAATGACTTATATCAATTAAAATTATCAACTAGCTATATATCTTTTGATATAATCTAACTACTTGTATTTTAAAGTACATAAAAAGTATCAAATAAAGAGGCTGCAAATTTTAGTTTATATTATAAATGGTAAATTTTTTGTACAATAATTATAAAATAAAAACTTTATTTTAATGATGCTATTTTAAAAATCTTAATAAATCAAACTAAATAAGAAGATCTATTATCAATTATTATATAAATAGAATAAAATATAAAAAAATAAATTAATAGTTATTATTTTATTATTTTATTATTTTTAAGATATAATATTGATTTATAAAAAAAATAGAGAATCAAATCATATTAGACATCTTTAGAATTAGAAGTTTTATTTGAGCAAAAATATAAAAAATCAATTTGCTTAACTTAAATTTATATAAAAATTTCCATATTATTTTCATAATTTTTTTATTATTCATAAAAGTCATAGACATAGTGTAGTTGTAGACATTTAAAAATTATTTTTTAAAATATATTTTTAAATTATTAAATATTTCTATAAAAAATTAAAAGATTAAAATTATAAAAAGATAATTTTTATAATTTTTATAATCTATTAAAAATAATAAAAAAATCAAGTCTAAATTATTTGTATTATATATATATATATATATATATATATATATATATTTAGATTTAAACTTTAAAAGTTTTAAATTAGTTCTATATTTAAAGTTTTAATAAAATAATAGCTATTTTTATTTATTTTTTAATTAAACTTTATTTTATATCATTATTATTTAAATCATATTTTTTGATTTATTAAAATTTTATATTTAAAATTTCTAATTGTAATACAAGATTTTTTTAATAGGATATTTGTTAGAAACATATACTTTATCAACCAAATTTGATTGATAACGGTTCTACATTCTAATACTTATCTGACAAAAAAATCACAGGTTGGATTGGTTGGCACCTTGCTTATAGGATAAGCATTATTATGATTTGTTCCCTTATTTGAAAAGAAATTATTAATTTTGAGCTACTTTGAAATTTTCATGGAAGCATTTGCGGAAGCATTTGGAGAACATAACAAGACTTGTTAGGCAATAGTTAAAATCTAAGCATTGTGATAAGGGGGACACTTTGTATCAGTCTATACATCCAATTTTAAGCAACTAACATGCAACATAAATGACACAAAGAAGCCTTAATGAGTTAGTTCTATTGAAGATTAAGAAATGATGTGAAGGATTTGTTATTATTGCTTCTGGATCCACAATTGCTCAATGGAGCCATTAACCAAGCTATAAAATGTGATAATCAATTATTCCAATGTTGTTGAAATCAACGTTCATGGGCTTCAACAAGACAACATGCAATCTGATACACTCCTACTACATTGCTAAGCATTTTAAATTCACATTTACAAATAGATAATATACAATTTGATGCAATATATTTTAATCTTCTTAGTTTATAAAAAAAATAAAATAAGATGGAAGGTCTACATTTATATTGTGGTGAGGAAGAACACAAAGTTAATAATTGTCCGAAGAAATAAAATTGATACATCACCAAAATCAAGAGTATAATCATTCAAGAAAATAAAGATGTTCAGTTATAATAGGGACCGTGTGGCCAGACAATTCAACATCATAAAATTATTTTAGTTCCTCTCTTTCTGCTCAATTTGCTCATTGTTTTATAATTCTTTTATATTTTGGTACTCAGAAGCTTCAAACAACTGCCTTGTTGGATTTGGATGCATCCGCTTATATTTTAAATGAGGCATTTACTAAAATTCATAAAATTTCTCTAATATAAAAATCCAAATTTATTCATGTAGAGGTAATAGATGGACAATCTTTATCTTTTGGTAGTGTCACCTATGAAACCATATCTATAGAAGTATTGTTTGAAGACCATAGTAGCCAAATTATATTCAATGTTATTAAAACTCCTTCAAATCCTATTATCTTGGTTGAAAAAGCATAATCCATCTATAATTTACAGGTTGCAAAGAATAACATTTTTGATAAAAATTCCTACAAGAAAGATTCATAAAAAATCACAAATTGGTAAGCTTTTATTTGTTGGAGCAAGAACATTTATAAAACTAGTTAAAAAAGGTATACTATTTGTTATTTATGTGACTCCAATTTAAAAAAATATGACTTCATCGGCAAGTATTCTAAAATAGTATAGCAAATTTCAAGATGTTTTCTAGAAGAAGAATGTTGATATATTATCGAAGCATTGACCATACGATTGTGTTATAGGTCTTCAAAAAAGAACGCAACCATCTTTTGTGGTGATTTATCTTGATGATATCTTGATCTATTCAAAAAATCTGGAAGAATACAAGAGGTATGTAAAGTTGGTATTACAAAAGTTGTGAGATGTAGGTTTATATGTCAAGCTAGAAAAATGTGTATTTCATCAGCTAAAGATGGAATTTTTTAGATACATCATAACTACTAAGGGTTTGATAATGGATCCCAAGAAGGTGGAGGCAATTATGCAATGGGCTATTCTGAAGATTATAAGAGACGTATAATATTTTTTTAGATTTGCCAATTTCTATCAGATCTTCATCAAAAATTACTTTCAAGTTGCCACCTCTTTTACTTAATTGACATACAAAAATAAGTTGGAATAAAGGCCTCAAGAAGAAAAGGCATTCCAAGAGCTCAAGATGATGTTTACAATAGCCTCTATTTTAGTGCATCTAAACTTTACAAAAGAATTCTACATGGAAATTGATGCTTTGGATTTTGCACCAAGGATTGTATTTTTACAAATGAATATAGATGATAAACTTCATCTTGTATTTTATTCTCAAAAATTTTTATTGCCAAAATTAATTATGAAATCTATAATAAGGAACTTCTTGTTATTATGGATTCTTTTTAAGAATGGCATCATTTTTTTAAAGGATCAATATATCTTGTAACTATATATATAGATCACAAGAATTTAAAATATTTTATGTCAGCTCGGATTCTTAATTGCCGCTAAGTTCAATGAAATATGTCATTATCTTGATTTAACTTTTTCATTTCTTATTGATTTAAAAAACAACAATGATTGTCTGATGTTTTATCAAAAAGATCATATCTTGTACCAAAGGTAGGAGAGACAATATTTGATCAAAAATATGTAACTTTGTTAAAGTCATAGTAATTTTGTCTTTGTTCTACTATTATAGCAACACCTATTGATTCTAGTTTCCTCGGTGAGGTGTGTACTATAATTTTTAATGATGCTTTGGCCCTTGATGTTAAACATTGCTTCAATGAAAATACTGACAAGTTTAAGCTTGAAGAAGATCTTCTATACTTTGAAGAACATTTGTATATTCCAAAATGACCAATACAATTGCAGGTTTTTTAATCTTGCAATGATTTTCCAACTGCACGTCACGTTGGATTTAACAAGACCTTGGAACTTATTTCTTGAGATTTTTGTTGCCTTCAAATATAAAAGGCTATGAAGGACTTTGTGCTCTCTTGTAACATCTGTTCTAGGTCCAAGAATCCTTGACATCAGTCTTATGAATTCTTACAATCCTTCTTTATTTCAAGATGGCCATTATCTTCTATCTCAATAGATTTCATCACAGATCTATTACCATCCAATTCATTAGACAGCATCCTTGTGGTAGTTGATCAACTTACAAAGATGGCTCATTTCATTCTTTTTAAGAAGATTGCTTTTAGTGAAAAAACGATAAGGTTCTTTCTTGATAATAAATATTGATATCATGACCTACCAAATGATATTGTATGTAATTAAGGATCCCAATTCATATCTAAATTTTGGAAATATCTTTTTGAAATATTAAAGATGGATATTAAACTTTCTTTATTTTTCTATCTTTAAACTAACGATCAAACAAAACAACTTAACCAAATTTTAGAGCAATATTTATATTGCAACATTAATTATCAACAAGATAATTTGATCTTGTATCTACCAGTAAGAAAGTTTATATATAATAATATTATTTATACCTCAATTTAATAAACACCATTTTATTCTAAAAATAGATATTATCCAAAGCTTGATCTGTAGAATATGTCAAAAAATAACAATCTAGAGATTGAAGGATTTGCAAAGTATCTATTGCAGTACCAAACAACCTTGAAGCTTCAATTACAAGTAGTTCAAGATGCTTATAATGCATCTATAAATAAATTCAGGAATCAATTACTTACTTTTCATATTAGAGATAAAATATGGCTTCTTTGATGAAACATCAAAATCAAGTAGCCATGTGATAAGTTGGACTATTGAAGATTAAGACCATTTTCTATCTAAAAGTAAATTAATCCAATGGCATATCACTTGGAACTACCATCTTCTATGCAAATACATCTAGTTTTCCATATCTCTCTTTTAGAGCCTTATAGAAAGTTGCGTATTTTGAAAAGAGTACAATAATTACCATCTAATATTGAAATAAAAAATCATAAAAAATATGAGATTGAAAAGATGCTAGATGCATGGCAAAGGTGGAAAAAATTGGAATATCTTATTTATAGATGCATGGCTATGATATCAATGATTATATATGGGAATCAGCCAAAAATCTCATCAATTCGCCTCAAAAAGTAGAGAAATTTTATTAACTCTATTTTTACAAATCTAAATGTGTTTAATAATAACTTCTTGGTGAAAATTAGATCTAAAGAATACTCATAAGAGGGAGAGAGTTAAACTAAAACCTTTATCAGTATACAATCATTTGTTCTAAGATACAATAGAATAGTAGAAGCAAGTCAATCACCATGTCAAACCTTCAAGTGTTGAAAGATTTAGCAGAATAAGATTTAAAAGATTCACTTGTTATGCAAGCTTCGAACAAACTAGTTCAATTTTTATAACCTTTAATTGAACAAAGTGAGGTCAATATATTTCAACATCAAATATGACTACAATTAGAGCGATTAGGAATAACATCCAACTATGCAAGTTTCAATTCCAATACTCAAACTTTAATAATATTGCTTGAACTTGAAAAGGTGAATCTTTCTATGCTTGAAATCTTATTTAAAGGATGTTTTGAAGGCCATAATGAAGATCAAATCCTTAGATGGGATGTTTCAACAATGGAGGTACTAGCTTAAGGCCATTGGCAATTTCTTCAAGGACTAATACAACCTATTGCCCAAGAACAGAGAACAAAATTCATAGCTTCATTAGTACAATATATTTTCAATTTTTTACATATGTAGAAATATTTTCAAAGGTATGAGTTTCTCTTGGAACTCATCACTAGAGAAAAGGGTGATATTAGAGACATACACTTTGAAGATTCATAAAACCTTCTAAAGGTTCTTGAGTTAGTGAAAGTCAGTTGAGAAGCTTCTTAATTGATAAAAGTATCTTTAGAAACTTCATAGTTAGTAGAAGGAGCTCGAGAAGTTTCCAAGTTAGTAGAAGGAGCTCGAGAAGCTTCCAAGTTGGTAGAAGGAGCTCGAGAAGCTTCTTAGTTGATAGAAGCTACTCGAAAAGCTTCTTAGTTTGATAAAAGCCACTCAAGAAGCATCACAGATAGGGATACATATGGGAGTTGAGGCTAAAGAATTCTTCAATCTCAACAACACATGTCTTGGAGTTCTAGCTTATCTTTCTTGGTATTATTTGTCTACTCATTTAATTAATTCAAATTCTTGTTGATTTCTTCTTGAAACCTTGTTTTGGTTCAAGTCTCTTACTCTGTATTCTTGTGTCTTTAATAATATTACTAATGCCATTATAATCCACCACCTATTTAATATATTTTTTTAATTTTAAAATAAAAATTATTAATATTTTTAAAAAATATATATACTTTTTAAAATTATATAAAAAGTAAATTTTATTTTTATAAAAATAATTTAAAAAATTAATAAAAATAATATTACACTGACAATAGCAAAAATTATGATGGCATATGGTATATGGCAAATTGTGGTGGCAATAGTAAAAACTATGGTAGTATTAGCAATGTTCTTTTTATATATATAAATATATAGAATTATACAAATGTAAAGTAAATAATAAAAATAAATAATCTTTTATGTATTATTATAAGCTAAACACAAATATACCATTATAAAGATAAAAACCTTATATTTTTATTATACATTCTTAAATAGTTTATATTATATTTAAAATGGATAATTTTTTATTTTTAATTGATGATACTTATTTGGTCATAAAAGTTCAAATTTTAGACTATATGGCTTTTTTATAATTTTTTTTATAACTTTTAGATTTTTTATATGATAATAGAATAAAGACTATAGAATAGCAAATATATTATTTGAAATTCTTATTGATCAAAAAACACATATTATTCTTACTAATCTCAAAGAATTATTTTTTTATTTTTTTATATTTTTATATTTTTATTAATTCAATATTATTAAATAAGATAAATATTATTTTTTAGTATATATTTTTTTTATTGCATTTGTCTAAGAATATTATGTGTTTGATTAAAATACATCTACCTTCAGATTATAAGAAGAAAAGATGAAATGAAATGAAATGATTATTTTTTTCTAAATGATATAAACAATGGTGTCCTTTAGAATTTGATGTAGGCTTATTTCAAGAAGTGATTTTACAAAAAAATTAGAAATAATTTTTAAAATTATTAAAAATAACTATAAATATTAATAATAAAATTTTTAATATTTTTATTTTTATTTTTATAAACTTAATATATATGAATTAGTATATTTAGACTTGTAATAAAATATTAATTTGATCCATAATATGGCTTCTTTTCACTTTATACTACTTCTAAAAGCCAAGGATTCTAAAGGATAGTTTTTCTTTACAAAATGAGAGACCTTTATAAAGCTTTTGTACCATAGCTTTTTAAAGTGGGCTTCTAAAAATAAAGAACTATTTTCATATTTACCTTACAAGCCTTGTGGTTCTAAAAAAGCTTCTAGAGTCTTCTTATTAGTTAGTATATATGGAGACAAATGTAAGTTATATCTTAGATATAAATTAGGTAAAAGATAATAACAAATTCCAAGATAGAATTTTGGTCCAAAGTATATAAATAATTTAAATTATATATATATAATCTTATAATTATTTAATCTATAGAAATTTACTTTAGCTAAAGTAATAAATAATTTAAATTATATATTTGAATAATAAATAAATATAAAATTATTATATGAAAGCATTATAAAATTTAAAAAATTAATATTTATTCAAATTTTATATAAAAATATATCTACTAAAACTATAAATAATATGATAAATTAATAAAATAAAATAAAATAAAAATCAATTATTTAGATAATTAAAGATTGTTAAAATAAAAATTATCTTATATTTTATAACAATTAAGATTATTTTAAAATAATGTTACTTTTGAAATTATAAAATAAATAAGATATAAAATTAATTTTTTTATTATATTTAATAAATCTAATTTTATATAATAATTCTATATTAAAAATATATTTAAATAAGTAAATAATTAAATTAATATAAGAATTAAAAATATAATAATAATAAATTTAGAATATTATAAATATTCAATGAATTTTAAATTTTGGAAATATTATTTTTAAGTTTTGAATAAGGTTTAAAGATTTTAGATAATAAAGTGCATAAAAATCTAACTCCATTAAATTGTCTCTTTTAATCTCTAACTAGGCATGTACTAAAGTTCAACTAGAAAATTAAGAAGATTAAAAATGACATTTTATATCTTTTAACAAAAAAAAAAAAAAAAAAAAAAAAATCTTCAATGTTTTAAAGTCTTTGGCAAAGTACATTAGAAGTATATAAAATAATACGTGAAGTAACAAAAAAAAATCTTGTATTGTAAGATGTTGTAACATAATGATCATTAAAAAAATGCTGCTTAGGAATGCTTAGAATATAATAAATTACTTTTTATGTAGAATTTTGATGAAGATAACTTTTTCACATATCAATCAGGATTTTAAGTAAAAAATATTTTAATTTTTAAAAATATATAAATAAAAATTCAAAAATAAACCATAGGCAATGCATATGTAGATTAGTAGAAAGTGTTTTTAGTTCTGTTGTAAAAAGATAAAAACTAAGAGTGCAGTAATGGATGTTAATATTATTTTTATGTAAATAAAAACAATTATTGAATTTTTTTATAATTTTAATATCATATATATATATATATATATATATATATATCATTTAAGATTTTCCAAAAATAATTTATTTTACTTTAACATGTTCAATTTATTATTTAAAATATTTGTATTAATGCTATAAAATTACATCAATTAAAATTTTGATGTAACTTTTACTTATTTAAGTAATTTTTATTGTATTATTCTATTGTTTTATGTTCGACATGTTTATGAATAATCAATAGTTAATATTATTTTTTATTTATTTTTGTAATTTTATAAAATAGAAAAGAACTATACAAGTTTCTTATACAACAGGTTAACACTTAAATATTAATAGGCTACCTTACCACTTTTGCAAAAACTTCTAACAGAAAACATTAAACTAAAATAATGAATGTATTTATGCGATGTGCTTAAAAGAACATTCAACAAGAATTAATATCAAAATATAATGCAGACATGATTCAATCTCCAATCAGGTTGCACTTGATTTTGAATACTTTCAACATGCAAACACATAGTAGTCTACAATGTATTAAATAATTTCACAAGTTCAAAATACTGAAAACTAGTACCAAACTATTTAACAATTTCAAGCTCTAGCTTTTATGAACAACAGCCATTATTGTAATCAAGCTCTTATTGTAATCAAGCTTGTCCTAAATATTTTCAAGTGCACTTGATTTGTATTTATTATCAATAAAAAAATATCTGATTACTTAAACTGCTTTAATATTTGTTGATAGATGATTTTCTTTTCTTTTTCTTAAGAGAAAAATATATAAGTATATATATATATATATATATATATTGATAATTCTTCTATTCTTAAGTGCCAGTATTTGAACATTTAGATTTTGAAAAAATGTCTAATTTTGATGTATTAATTTATAAGTAAATAAAGAATTGTAGATGGAGGTTTCAATCCTCATTGAACACCTAATCTTACAAACTTGGTTGCAGTAGTTTTAGATGCATCATAAAGATTAACATCATACACATCTTCTGCAACTACTGCAACTCAGTGAATGTGGATTAACATCATATAAATCTTCTGTGGCAAGCAATAAAGATTATCTTGGCTAACCAATTGGGCTTTGTAGCAAAAGCATTTCATAATGTTAAAAATATGTATAAGGGGTATGTTTGGAATCTTTTTTTCTCAATGATTCAAAATTGACTTGAGATATCATTGTTGAATAGAAACATGCTTAACATGATTGATGATTCTTCCAATTTTTATTAAAAGTATGACTAAAGATAATTTTGAAATCTGATATTTAAAGCTTGTAATTAACATTCACTGTGCCAAAGTTGTATTACATGATGCTCTTGTGAATCATTGAGATGAGCAATGAATTTCTATGTACCAAACTCTCATGCCACTCTATTTTATTGATTCATTTACAGAAATAAAGCAAGCCACTTTTGTGCTTCCATACTATCAGGAGTCCTAGTGGTCACAGAGCAGTGGAAGCACAAAACTAGTCAAGAAATTCACCGGATATGAGATGGATGGATGGATGAGTTGATGAATGGATGAACGAGTGATACACAGGAGGAGTTGTAGACTAGGCCACATGGATGGGAGTAGCCATTGACTTTGAGCAGGGGACTTTGCCACCCAACTGTCTTTTATTCAACCCTAGCAGACACAATAAAAACATGGGATTCTCAGATTCTGTTTTGCTGCCCCTCACTGTATTCTGGATAGCTTTAAAGTTGAAAGCATTAATAAGCAAGTATCTTATAAAAGACAGCAAAAGTTGGCATGCATTATCATATCTATTTTATGATCAGTTGGAAAAGAAGAGTAATTTGTGGGATTGCTCCATACACTGATAATCCCAAGTCAACCTTTACTGTCCTTGCATGTATCTTCCTTGCAGACTTTGTTGTGATATCTAAAAAGTTATTTTTCTTTTCGAAAAATAAAAAGTAAGAACTGGAAACTTTATGTAGATTTTTTAAGGTGCTTTTATATTGTTCCCTTTGTTTCCAAGTAGTTTGGTAACTTACTTTGAAGTTTTTGCACCCATACTTCACTTTCCTTGCTTTTACTTGTTTCTTTATTGAAAAAAAACCTGGAGCTAAATAACAATGAACTTTATCCCATTGATATTCTGTTTTGAGTCTAAAATTGTCCTATATCAAGTGCAGCATTGTAAAATAAAATAAAAATAAAATATACATTTTTTTTTTTTTTTTTCCCCAACAATGAGTATGATAATTATTTTTTATCATAAACGAGATATGGGTCGTTTGACAGCATTTTAGGTTTTGGAATGCTTAATCACTAAATACAATTCTAATAACACTGAATGAATGACAAGCAATCAATGTTTTGGATGAAAAATGATGTAGAAACTTTGAAGGATTATAAGCACAGCTGTTTTTCTTTTATGTGTTCTAACTAATACACATATTATCTAATAGAGAAAAGATCAATTAGTTGGAATTGGAATGTTTAATCACAGTTGACACCCTGGTCCAAAACTCACATTGTTTTTGGAAATATTCACATCAAAGTAAATGATAGACAATATCAGAGCCAAGTCTTCTTTTGCAACCATTTCTAAAAAATGAATAAGAGGTTTCTAGAAAGCTTTAGAAATCCTACTTTGTGTATTTATTTTGAAGTTTTAAACTACAGAGCAATAATTGGAGATGTGAGATCTATGAGGCTTATTTTAGACAAAGTATTGGGTTCAAACTAAGGTTCTGGTTAGAAGTCACCTTACATTATTTAATACTATTTATTACATATGCTATATTTTTTGTGCATAAAATATGCACTTGGGTCTCAATTTTGCAAAGCATGTACTTAGTTTGCATTATGACCTTTTTACTTTATTCACCCATCATCCATGCGTGTCAATAGAGACAGATGCAGGGTAATTGCCTCAGATTTAGTATGCAGTTCTGCATTGGGCAACCAATTGTTGGGCTGCCTTAAAATATTAGTAATAGGGGTTTAGGGTTAAAATTTAAGATTTCAAAAAAAAAAAAAATCGTACATTTACAAAAACACAAAATCATTTTTTGGGCAATGAGGCATGGTTAAAGATTTAGGATTTTATAAAATATTTTGGTATGGAGAGCCATTTGGATTTTTTATTCATCCAATGCCAAGTACCAACTAAGTACCTATTTCTCTATGGCCCTTGGGCCCATTATCATCATTACTATTAGGCTTTTAAGTTTAATTGACATTAAATAAAAAATAATCCAAATTCTTGATTTGGATGAACGTCTATTGTAGATATTCATCTTCCTTAAACATGAGATTGGGTTACTTTTTCTGTAGCCATGATGCATCACCAGGCCTCCTTGTTTTCAAAAAAGGCAGCAGAAAGTCTGAAAATACTGAATATACAGTCTAGTTTTTATCCCAAAATAAGAGCACGTTGAGGAACCTCGTTTCTATTCACCGTCTTTACCTTCTCTTTAGTATCTCCTCTTCCTTGGTGCCTCCTCCTCTTGCTCCTCCTCATTGGTGTTCTCCGATTTTGACAATTATGGATTCTATCTCTATAATTGTGTTGTAGACATGACTGTGTTGAATAATGTTGGATTGTGCTTCAATTGACATGCAAAGGTAGTGGTTTTACAGAGGATTGGACTTTCTTGTGGTTGTTCTATGCAATATAAGTGGGTGCTTAGACAGAGTTGTAATAAGGGACATTGAAGGTGTTGGTGGTTGGTGGTGAAGAAGCAAGAAATTATGAGCATTATTGAAGGATTTGGAGGAGTTTTCTTGAGAATTCCTTCTTTGCTTGTCGTTCTGTTTCTTATAATTTTTTAGTATAGTATTATTGGTACTATATGATTTGTAGCCATGGATATAGAAAAGATGATGCTTCTAATCATCTTGACTCTAAATCCAAATGCAACTATATTTGTACTTGTGATTTGATTCCATCAAATTGTGATCCATCCTACCACATCATTCTATTGCATAAATCTTGTAATGTTGAGATCATTAAAGTATATCTTGTTCAAAGGAATTTTTGTCTTAAAATTTTGTTTGACTCCCCAAGGGTGCCAATGTCGTTACTTTGTTAGTGCTATGATTGATTTTAAGCCAATTTCAGTAGCTCTCAATGTGGCATTACTTTGTATCTTTAATAATTGAAGTAATAATCAATGATTGTTACCATTATAGAAACTACTTCCATGTTTCTAGCACATAACTTGGTTCTACATTCAAACTGAGAAATTTTCCTTCCATTGTGACTTCTCAGATTTAGCTTCTTAACTTGGTGTGTACTAATTGGTGAGTTAACCTAGTTTCTGCTAAAACATTCTTATGAATGTTGGTAGCAATGAACCTTTGTAGCAATCGTTGATGTTAGATTTAAAAAACCAATACTACTTTCAATATACAAATAGAATCAAGTAAGGAATGTAAAAGAATTGATTGTAATAAATTTGACTGTAGGTGTTTTTTTTGTATCCTATTTCAAAATTAGTGGAAGATAGAGCCATTCAAACATACATCATTGTTTATTATAACATAGCTATAGAATGAAAGAGCAAAAGAAGATATATATATATATATATATATATATATTATAGACAAACTTAATTGAAGACTTAGTAACAAAATTATTTTAAAAAATATAAATAAAAAATAAGAAGGTAATAAAAATATTTAGTGTTAATGTTGTCTTTTTATTAAAAAAACTTGTACTTACTTTGTAGGCCTATGAACAAAATAAAATAAGACAGATTAGCAAAAATAATACTATAAGCATCTTTAGATCAAAGCAAAGGATAGTTTCCAATAAAAATTACTTAAGAAAATCTTGGATTGATACATGAAGAAGGTTAGTTGTGAACTAGGATCAAAACCAAACCAAGAAGCACAAAACCATGTACCTATAGCAAATAGAGGGTTCTTTTTTGGATCAAAGAGTGGAATTAGATAGAAAACTTAATAAGGTTTCTTTTAGCATTGGTTTTAAGGTTTTTGAGTTTGTAATGACTATGTGAGAGCTATGCAAAGTTAAGGTTCTATTTGGATGACTTTGATTGTTGAAAAATAAAGTCGATTTACATTTTGAAGAATTTTTTGCATTTTGTAGTAGATCTATACATGAAGATTTGTGGATTTGTGAATATAATTGTGTTAAATGTGTTTTATAAATTATTACATAATTAGGTAGTTAGATCAAAGGTTATTAGAATTTAAGTGGGCTAGGGTCTTGGAAATTGGATTTTGAGGATTAGTGAGGGTTTTTGTAATATTGAGCAATCTGCTACTTAGATTGAAATGGTTCTTTTTTGAGTTTATAATTAATTTTATTTTTAGTAATTTTAAAACATATGAATGGTATAAAAAGAAAATATTGATATTAGAAGATTGACATCAAGGTTGGAGAAGGAGGACGACTGATACTTAAGTGGATTATAAGTTTTTTTTTCCAATTTGTAAGTTCAAATCCCTTCAAATTTTATATGCTCGTTTTTAATTAGAAGATTAAAAAGTTTATAAATATTGAATAAAGATAAATAATTAATTTAATAAATATTTATATTTTTTTAAAATTTGCTATAGGATTTATAAAAAGATTTTATTAGAATTTGAATAGAATTTTATTAGGATTTACTTAAGATTTTTTTAGGATTTGATTAGAATTTGATTAAAATTTGATTAGGATTTGATTAGAATTTGATTAGGTTTTTATTAGGATTTAATTAAGATTTGATTAGGATTTATTTAAGGTCTCTTTAGGATTTTATTAAAATTAGATAGGATTTGATTAGGATTTATTTAGAGCATCTTTAAGATTTTATTAAGATTGTATAGGATTTGATTAGGATTTATTCAATAAATCTTTAAAAATTCATTAAGGTTGATTAGGGTTATATTAGGATTTGGTTAGGATTTATTAGGGTTGTACTAGGATTTTTTTTAGGATTGGCTAGGATTTGGTTAGGATTTCTTTAAGGTTTTTTTATGATTTTTTAAGGATTTTTTTAATTTTTTATGATTTTTTTAGGATTTCTTTAGTATTTTCTTATTATTTCTTTATAATTTCTTTATAATTTCTTTAATATTTATTTAGGATTTTTTTAAGATTCCTTATGATTTCATCAAGATTTTTTAAAGATTTCTTCATGACTCTTTTAGGATTTCTTTAAGATTATTTTAGGATTTGATTAAGATTGTCAAAAATTCAATTGGGATTTGTTTAGGATTTTATTATGATTGTTAGGTTTTTAGTTAGTTGCAAAATATAAATTTATCTTCTACAGTCAAGTGCTTGGTGCATTTTCAAAAAAAATGACACGTAATATGACAACGTATAGTCAAATGGCCAATATGGAGAGGTTGTTAGTACTGCATGAGCTTGCATTACTATCACCAAATAGCTTCATTGTCAACAACAGGTATGTACTTTTCAAATCGTATACAAGGGATACATTAGATGGACTTGGTATGTAGGTATATCAAATACTTGGATACTTTGATTATAGATGAAATGAACACATTATTGATGGCTATTGCATTGATGTTCACTTAACTGGCACAAGATATAATCAAGATTGTTGTTGAGTGAAACTTATTAAATACACCTAGAGATGAACTACCTCTTCTTATTCTAGTACAACTTGTCAAGCTAAATATGCACCAATTTGTTAAAATCTACAAGTTACACTTATCTTAACTTCAAAATTTGTTTACCAACATAGATCTTGAATCACTCAGCTAATAATTTGTTGATTTCTTTTCTACTTATTGCAACAAATCAATACTTTGCATCATTATTGATAATTCAAATATTGCAACTTTAAATTTTAAACAAACTTAGAAAATATTTGGCAACTGATTTCTTCTTCTGATGTACTATTGTGGTTAATTCACTTCTATCTTTCCAAATACTGCAACAATTGAAAGTAATTTCTCTACTTTTAGATATAAGAAGGATGTATTCTAAACTATCCTAATGGATTTCTCTCTAGAAGGCATTGTGCATGCAAAAAAATTTGAAGAGTTGCAAAAGCTTCCCACAGTTTGAATATAGAGCAATTACTCTCATTTTATAAATTCCAAAAAATCCAAAAAATAAGCTAATTTTGGTATTTTTGGCAGCTTCCAAAAATAAGGAGGCATGTGCTGCCTCCTTATTTTGTATGCTGCACCCATAAAAAGAGTGGGCAGCATGTACTGATATCTGGGAGAGGGGTTACTGATCCTGCAACTACCATGTCAAGATTCTTCCCAGATTCCATTATATTTCTATTCCTTGCAATCAAACAACACATCCCCATTCTGGTACATTTAAAAATTAATTAATTCAATATACAACCAACCAAAATTATGCATGTCTTACGTAGACTTTCCTTTCTCACACATTCATGTTGGCTTTTTCCTCATTTCCACTGTTCTTGTCAACCTTGTAACTTTTGGCCTACATGATTTACTCATCAACAAAGTGCCAACTTTAACTGGTAGGTAACCTGTGAACTAAGGGAAGCTGGAATCATAGTATTACAGGTTTCTTAGTTGAAAAAATGCTGTGCTTTGCAGTTTGCAATGAGGTGACAACCCACAAGTTGACATCAAACATTTTGAGATTTTGAAGCAAATTGTTTTGGTTGAGAACAGTCCAAAAGACTTATAAAACCAAGCTTGGGTCAATAGGCTGGGTAGAAAATGAGTCCTGTTAGACTGTTTGATAAGCTTAGCTTCATGTCTTATCCACAAGGATCTAAAAGAAGGAGACCAAAAAAATTGCATGTATTTTATTTTAATTTTGTCACTTGTTTGAGGACTTGAAACTCTGGATTAGTGATGTCTAGTGTGGACATCACAGTCTGCAGGTGGAGATACAAAGACAGCTCAAAGCAGTATGAACAGTACAGTGCTTTTGTACTTGTGCATATTAACTAATGAGCTTTTAAACTGAAGAAGTAGATCCAGAGTTCAGACTGTACCCATATGTCCCACACACACACACAATGACTGTGACATTGCAAGTGTGCCAAATGGTAACTAAACCAATTGGAGCTAACATTCAGATGCTACAGCAGTACTGAAGTCATCCCATCAATCCTTGAAAGAGAAAGATTGAACAGTATGCTTGAAAGGAAATATAGAGCACACGTGTAGGAAAATAAGAAAATAAAGCAAAAAAATAGAATTAAAAAAACAAAACTGATGCACTACATGTCCTAGACAACATAGTGTAATCATTTTTAGGGCCTTGACATAGTGAAGAAATGGAGAGTGCAGCTCAAATGATGTGCATCTTTGAATCTATTGTATGGTAAAACACCTAGATACACAAGTGGACTTCAAGATCCTTCCATTCCAATGCACCATTCATGAAAGGATGGCAGTGATTTTGATCTTCTCCTTGCACTATAACATGTGGGGGTGTATAGTTGAACAAAAAGTCCAAGCAATTAAACTAAAAGCTGCCCAGGCTCAATGCAATATATATATATATATATATATATAAGAAAAAATAATAAAAGAAGAAGAAATGGTACATGTAGATGTATGAGATCAAGTTACATCATTCAACTACTAAATAGAGAAGAATGAAGCCTTGGAGTAGAAAAATAAATAGCCAAGTTGTGGGACAGTTTGTGGCAGTTTGAGGTTAAAAACACCCAAACACAAAATTATATCCACCTGAACATACTGTCCACAAGTCCAGAGAATTTTGACCCTGTTAATAGGGTCAATCCAAAAAAGGAAACAAAACTAGGCTAATACATAACACCTCTTTAGCTGATCTCCACATCTGTAATTCAACTTCAAAGGTATGTTTTCCTGACATCCCATGAAAACAAAATAAGTGTATATTAATTCCTCATCACTTATAAAATCCAGAAACTTTACTGAAAATCCTCAAAAAGACAAAAAAAACAAAAAATAAAAACAAAACGTATTAATTCTGAATGCAAAGAAAAACTGTGTGTTTTAGGACTATGCCCACTACTAGAGATTTTATATATGTATAAGCACAACCAGGATACACCTATATATGAACAAACAAGCATGGCAGTTAGGGTCCTATCACACTCAATTTAGGGCAGATCCAAAAGCAAAATCTTACAACTTACTTTCTTCTACTCTAATCTACTCTCTCTCTCTTAACTCATGGATTATAAGGCAATTTTGTACATTTCTAGAGTTCTCACATCATTTTTGTTTTTGGTTATTATGTATTGCTCCATCATTGTAAAAAGGATTTTATGTTGTATACTTATTTTTCTATTTTATTGCACATGACTTTCTATAGCATCTATTTGTATTTAATTAGATTAGACTAAGTTAGTTTTTTTGGGTATTAGTCACTTTATTCTTTTTTATTAAAGTAGAGGATATTATTTTAAGTTTATGTTGTCTACATTAAAATTCTTTAAAAAAAAGGCCACATTGTTTTAAATATCTTGAAGCATAATAGAATGTCTTCCATAAAAAGTAATTGAAGGCAAAAGAAAGTTTTCTAAAAACTCCACTCTTTTAGATAAATAGTCAATTTATATGTACAAGATGCAACCTAGTTCTAAATTCTATGTTATTAAGAATATTTCTAAAATTTGTTTTTACAATAACTTTAATCTTCTTTGGTATACACAATATACAATAGGTGAATGTTTAAATATATGATTATTCCCTCTATGCATTAAACACTACCTTACAATGCTATATTAAGTATATTAGTTAGCTTTATTACAAACTCTTTGTTTAAACTATACATTTTTTCAATTTAGATAAAAATTTGGATATAATTCACCCCTCTACCTTGATTCTATTAAATTCTAAGAGTTTTGTGTTTCCTAGATAAGAAGATTTTTATTCCTAAAAGCTCACTTAGAAAGGCTATTATACAAAAACTTTTCAAAAATCTCCCACTTGGTGAAGAAAAACTCTCTTTTATAAACATTGACCTTTGAAAATAGTATAAAGTAAAAAGAGGCAATGAAATGAACCAAATTATTCTTTTGTTATAAGTTAAATATATTAATCTATATCTTGATTATAAATTTGATACACACACAAATGTATATATATATAATTAATTTTAAAAAAAATTGACATAAATTCTTGAATTTTTGTAAAAATCACCTCTTCCAAAATTGTAGACCCACCACAAATTCCAAGTATAAAGACTCCTTGAGTTTCATGTTAAAATCTAAAAATATATATTTATGTTTGGACAAAGTCTAATAAAAAACATTGACACCAAATTGTAATTTCATTCTTACACCACATAATAACATGAGATTTTCTCCTTAATTTTGAAACTACTCTAACTACAACAAATCTTAAGCCTAAACGTGCTGTCTAATTGTTTGGTTGTCAGATTTCTAGATAGTCTGAACATCGCACACCAGTTTGTTTGTTTGTTATTTTTCTTTTAAAAATCCACTTGTGTATACTTTGATTTAGATACAAAGTCAAGAAATATAGATCCTCTGTGTTATGTGAATTCAATCCAACTCCTACTTATATGAGGTTTTCCTGCAACATATTTAAGTTCATCCAACAGCCAAGATGTGTTACCAAGAGAGACCAAAAGACATGGACCTGTATCACAAAAAAAAAAAAAAAAAAAAAAAAAAAAAAATCTCCCTTCTCTACAGATATAAAATAATGTTGATAGAAATTAAAAATGTCCTTGGTACTAAACTTGATTAGAAGACAATTGCATCTACGTCACACAATCACCTTATAAACTGACCTAGTCCCTCTGCAACCAATGTCAGCTATAAACTGCTGTACGACACAGAGAATAGACCGTAGAATGGTGTTTAAAATCTGACTGATAGTCAGAAATTCAGTCAATAAGTGTGAGACAGTCAAAAGAAAAGGACACGACCGCCTGGCAAACAATTGCATGGAGAAAAATCCGACGACTGAACATTGTGTCAGAGAGGTATGCCTAGCAGCAACGACGACACAGCTTCGGAATCTCTTCTCCTGACACAATGGACATTTAGTAAACAACAACGCCCGTCCGTAATCAAATGACATAATGGACACTACGCGGTGCCAGTGCGACATATGGCGGTAAACAAATACGAACAAATGATTCATCCACGTCGTCCAAAAGACAAGAATATCTTAAAGCCCACTGCACACTACCCAAATCCAACTGCTACAAGAAAAACACAAGGTGGGCCCAAAACCACTGGCAATGATAATATACAGTAAGCAATGAAACATAAAACAAATCACCCAGAAGCTGCTACGGATCAAAAAATGAAACATCACCCACCAAATCAACGAAAAGCTTTAACATCCAAAAACCAAAAACCAAAGACATCACTAAGAGATACCACACAAAACCCGGAAGAACACACTACCACGACAAAAAAAAGATCATAAATCTCACAGAAAAGTACACAGCACATGTCGACAACAACTGCAATCAGAAACCAGAACACACTCACGAACTCAGGCCACCAACCAAAAATGAATATAAGACGGCCCAAAAAAACAAGAGGAAAACGAAAGCTATACAACGTGCAATGACGAGCCGTGTTGTACTCATTGCAGGCTTCCAAAATCCACAAAGCTGTCAAACACAAGATTTGCCCCCGCATCCTTCCATATGCTGGCACAAATCCAACAGGGGACCCCCGGAACTCGGTCAATGCCCGAACCACTACCCTGCCTGCGTGGTGAAGCACATGCACCGCTCTGCTCCCCCCACTGTGCGACCATCCCGCCCCTCCACGGAATCCGCCTCGCACCGCCCGGTGCACTCATCCCACCACGCCACGCAGCCAGGGCCATCGCTGGTGGTTCGCTCTTGACTCGCTTCCTCCCTCTCGACTCTACCTCGTCTCTGTCCGTCCCCCAAATCCCCACCCTAACGTCCCTTCCGTGGCGTCCGCCTCCTTCTCCGTCGTCTTCCTCCGCCACTCTCCTCCTCACCTCTGCTCCTGCTCCTGCTCCTGCTCGCCGCCCTTTCCCTCCTGAGGAACGCTCAAGACCACGCCCAATGTGAGACGACACACAATCTTGAACGCTCCTCAATGCCCACCCTCTTTGCTCCTCCCTGCACCGCCCACCACCGGGACTGAGACCGTCTCACTCCATGTGGTGACCCGGCAGGGCCTCCACCCCCACGCCCATATATTCCACACAAAAATGCCATCCCCCACCCACCCCGCCCCCGACGCCCTCTCTACGCCTCCTCCGCCACCAACGCCGCCCTGATCCGCTGCACCGTGCACGATATCAGATTGTTCACCGTCGCCACCGACTCCAGAGACAGCCGCGCCGAAGGCACGCTGCTCACCAGAATCTGGAACGCCACCGTCACCAGCGACCCCCGCCCCCGCCCGCTCTCCGCCCCCTGCCCCGCCTGCTCCCCCCCGTACCCCGACCTCTCCCCGCCCCCCGGCCCGTCCGGCAGGATTGCGAACCCCGACGGCAGCAGCGCCACGTACGCCGGGTCGCCCCCCTGCAGCACCAGGTTCATCGCCGGGATGTCCACCGGCGCGTAGATCACCAGCGACCCCGACACGTCCGTGCAGCTCTCCTGCAGGATCAGCATGTTGCTGTTGTTCGCGTTCATCGCGTTCACCTTCAGCAGCGACACGCTGTTCCCCGGATCCCGCCCCTTCGCGATGTGCGCCATCTCCGTCACCAACCCCCCGTTCGACAGTATGTCCCACTCGCTCCGCAGCCGCTCGTCCCGCAAAAACTCGAACACCCGCGCCGGCGACACCGCCAGCCACATCGACGTCGCCGCGCTCAGCACGATCCCGTGCGGCTCCCCCGGGTTGTCCACGCTCTTCCGCGTCATCACCCGCACGTCGTCGTCCCCGCCCCCCGACAGCGTCGTCCACGTGTGCGCCGTCGACGCGCTCACCCCCGCGCAGAAGTTGCTCGTCATCCTCTGCGCCAGCTTCAGCATACTCCGCCGCCCGCTCGCGCTCGGCACCCCGCCCAGGTCCCGCGCCGCGATGTTGCTCGCCAGCAGGCTCGCCACCCTCTCGCATTGCCTCTCCAGCGTCGCCACCCACCGCTGCGCCCCGAATGCCATCCCCGACCCCACCAGCTCCCGGTACATCCGATGCACCGCACGGTCGTCGTACTCCGCGTGCTCCACGCACGTCACCCTCGCGTACCCGTTCGGCGTGTCCTGGATCAACACCCCCGAAGGCCGCCGCCGACACCTCAGCAGCGACGGCGGCGGGTTGACCCGCAGCGAGTCCACCGACACGTCCACCACCCCCCACACCCCCTCCGCATGCTGCTTGCAGTACCGCAGGAAGTACACCTCCCGCGTCGGCACCAGCGGCGACAGCACCTGCAGCTCCGCGTACATCAGCTGCAGCGCGCCGTTCCGATTCCCCGCCACCCCCGTCGACAGCACCTCCACCGTCACCGCCCGCGACACCACGCACGGGAACATCTCCGCCCACTGCGACGCGTCCATCAGCGTCTCCACCAGGTCCACCCCGTTCATCATCACCAGCGCCGTCTCGCGGCTCGCCTCCGTCCTCAGTCCCGCCGGCTTCATCCCCATCCCCACTTCGCGCGGAAACTGCCGCACGTACTCCTCGTAGTTCAGCTCCTCCCTCCCCCCGCCCCCCGTTCGCACCCACAGCGGCTCCTCCGCCTGCGCCATCCGCACCAGCTCCTCCATCGCCGCCACCGCCAGCTCCACCACCATCGACTTCTCCGCCTCCGTCAGCCCCCCCGGCCTCGTCGCCACCTCCGCCACGCTCGGCCCCTGCACCATGTCCGCGTTCCCACCCGCCGACCCCGCGTGCTCCCCACCCAACCCGCCCCCCACCTGCACCTCCAACCTCGAGCTCCCCACCCCCACGGGACCCATCCCCGCGATCGGCCGCCCCAGGTACTTCGCCGCCAGCGCCGACACTCGGTCCAGCTCCTCCTTCAGCCGCGCGTTCTCCACCCGCAGCTGCTGCTCGTCCAGCGACATCTCCCCCACCGTCGCCGGCCCGCCGCAATGCGGGCACTGCGCCTTCCTCAGCGCCTCCCGCATGATCACGTTCTCCGCGCGCACCTTCTCGTTCTCCGCCCGCAGCATCGAATTCTCCGCGCGCTCCGTCTGCGCCTTCATCTGCGTCCGCCGGTTCTGGAACCAGAACTTCACCTGCCGCGGCGCCAGCCCCAGGTCCTTGCTCAGCTGCTGCCGCTGCTTGTCGTCCGGATGCGGACACTCCTTGAACATCATCTCCATCTCCTGAATCTGCCGCGGCGTGTGCCGGTGGTACCTCTTCTTGCGCGGCGGGTGGTCCGCGTCCTGATCGTCGTCCGAGCCCCCCTCCATGTTGTCGCTCCCCGACCGCGACCCGTACTCCTCCTCCTTGTTCTTCTGCTGCTGCAGATGCAGCTCGCTCTCCGCGCTCTGCCCGACCTCTCGCTGCCTGTCCACGCCCGAGGGCGGCGCCAGGGACAGCGACGGCGACGTGTAGTGCTTCGGCGGGGGCCGCGATATCAGAGGGGGGATGGGGCGCGGGGGCGCCATGCCACCCAACTCCCCAAAGCCCCGCCCACCCAGATTGCCGTTCGGAGTCACTTGCACGGTCACGCCGCCCAGCCTCATCCGGCTCACGCCCTCCCGCCCCTTCCCGCCTCGCTCCTACATTCCTACCCTGCCACCATCCTCCGTGCGCCTCGAATGCAGCCTGCCCTTCCTGCTATCCCCCTCACCCCAGCTCGCTCGTCGATCCCCAAAATCCCGCTCTGCACCTGCCTGCCTTCCTCCCGCTCGCCACCACCAATTCCTCAATTGCCCGCACCGATGTCTCCTCTCGCAAATGCTAGCCCGCTCGCCTCGCCCTCGCCCTCAACCTCCAGATTCCGACCGCACTGCGCCTCCCAATTTGCCTCCTGGGCACACTCCCACCCACGCCGTCCCCACTCATTCGTGTCGCGCAAAAATCTCACCCATTGTCACCATCACCCCACACAATCCCAACAACCCCACCGCCATGCCAATGGGGATCACCTGCGAACCGCCTCCCAGCATGTGTGCGCACCAGCTCCCGCGTATCCAGCGACCCCACGAAACGCCCGACTGGCCTGTACAATCCCGCCCACCAACGAGAGCAAGGGACCTGAGAGAAGAGGGAGGCAATGTCCAGCGGCCAGCCAATGCCCCACTGTCGACCCCTGCCTCCCGCCCTCTCTCCTGCCGTCCGAAGAAAAGGAGGGAGAGAGGAGCAGCAACCCCGTGCTGAATCTCCTCTCTCTCTCGTTCTCTCCCTCTCCACAAACCTAGACCTACTTCGCCACCTCCACCACTCCGCTTCCCCGACCTACCTCCACCCCCACGCGCGCACCGCTCCGATCTTCGGCACCACCTACCCGCGCCTCCTCCTTCACGCACCCTGCGTCGCCCCCGCTCCGGACTTGATCGCTCACCGATTCACCTCGCCGGCCCACCACTGCAGCCTCCCGGCGCACCCACCAGCACAAGCTCCACAAGCTCCACAAGCTCACGTTCACACACTTGCCTGCCTGCCTGCCTGCCTGCCTCCCGGCGCACCGCAGCTGGACACCCTACCCGACGCCACCAACGCAACGATAACTCACGCCCCCTCCGCCCTGCCTTCCAGTGTCACTCCAGGGCGTGCACCACCCATGCTATCTTTGGCACCCCGGCCCATACCCAGACAGAGATGGCGAGCACGGATATGGCGCATTCAATGCAGCAGCGCTCAGAGAGCCCGCAAACAAACAAAGCCAGACACGCACATCTCCACAGCAGCCGGTTGGGGTGGAGAGCGTCCGCCTCATCGACGCGCTCCGTTCGCAGATGAATGAAAGTGGAGCCAGGCGAACGCAGCCTTCGGTATGACATGGGTCGCGCATATGACAGAAGTCGGCCTCGACTTCCCCCCACCCTCCCTGCACGCTTCCCCAGTGTCCGCACCTGCCCCGCTCTGATCTGCCGCGCCGCGCCGCGCCCCGCCGGGCCGTGCCGTGGCCTGCAGCTGTGTGGAGTCCCTGCAGCGTCACTTGTGGGTTGCAACTTGCAGGTGGAAGGAGTGCAGTTCATCGGTCCGCATGCCGGAACGCTGGGTCCCAGTGACATGATGTCACCTCGTCGCACACCACGGGAAGTCCGATGTGGAGCAGGGTCGACTGCGTTTGACAGTGGATGTGAGACCAGGCAGGCGAAGGAGTCAGCGCTGTGGAAACCTTTTGGGAGCATTTACATGAGAACATGAGTGAGGTGTAGATGGTGGATTGAAGGAGGCAGCACCCAAAGAACGTACAGACCAGCAGAGTCGTCCATGTTCCATGGGTGGGAGCGTTGTGGTGTGCTGGAAAGCCATTGATCCATGCTTCGGCAGCGGCAGCGCGCACTCCAACGGGGGCGAATGGGAGAGAGTTGAGTTCACATTGGGTACGTCGGGTGAATGATTCTCGGCCGAGGGGTTGATGGAGATCATGCTCGACGAGCACTGGTGCGAGTGCCGGATGATTTGTTCAGCATCAATACTGAGCAGTTGCATAGATGTGAGGTGGTTTTCTGAAGGTTATTCTGGCATTAGGAGGACTCTCTGTGTAAGGAGAAGACCAACAGTTGCATGTTTGAAAGATTGCAATTTGATGAAGTTCAGACGTTTCTTTTGTTTGGCTTCATACTTGGACAAATTAGTTGAAAACTTTGGAGAGAATGAGGTTGAATGGTTTTTGTTTGATTGTTTTGTTGTGTTTTTTTGTTTTTTTGTTTTTGTGCTTACGTTATCAATGTTGTCTTGTATATTTTGTGATACCTTTGCTTTTGTATTTGATAAAAACAGGTATTCTGAAGTTATATGAAACTTTATTTGATATATATATATATATATATATATATATGTATATATATCATCAAAGTATCAAATAAAGCCAAAAGGTTGGAATTGTTAATATTGAGATGTAATTTTTTCATTTAGAGTTATAACATAAAAAAAAATTGGTTTGTTTTATGGACGTGCCTTATTTTATATTTTATCTAGGGGTTGAGGTTTCCAATAGATAGTTTTTCTTACTAGATGAAGGTTCTTTATTAGGTTTTTGATTATGACCTTTTTAATGTGGGTTTTTAAGTGTTAAGACTCTCTTAGGTGTAACATGTGCATAAATGTAATTTGGATGTTTTTACAATAATGAATTCAGAATTAGAAGCAATCAAATTCTAATTCCTTGTGATCATTTTAAGAGGGTATGGAGAAGATTTAGTAAACTTCTTAGCTTGAATTTTCTTATCTGCTTTATCATTTAATAAAGGGTTTAGAAAATGCCTTGGTGTCTAAATCACCCTCATGCCAAGAAGGAAGATTTGTAGTAGTCCACACATATTGGAATAAATAAGATTTATAATAAGCATGTGTGTGTGTATATATATATTTATATATATACATGCAATAACCAAAATGAATAGCCACAAAATAAAATTATGAGATAATATATAAAAAGAGATGGAGTTACAAAGTTGGATTACATTTTTACTATGTATCTTTTTTATAACAACTTTGTGTTCTAACAACACCTCTTTTAAGTTCCTTGAATAGCTGGGAAGCCTCATGAGAATGATAATGAGAAAATAAGCATGTTGCTGTACCTTTTGATGTCTTCAGTAGCACCTTTGTGTTTTTCTAAAACACCATAAATAAGTATAAGCACACATTTTGAACTTATATTTAATTTCTCATGATGAAAAAATAAACAAAATAAATAAAATACAAAATGATTTTTTTATTTTTTATTTTTTATTTTTTTTGTTGTGTTCATTTTGTTTAATGTTTACAGATTTAAATTTATTTGATATTTTTCTTATCTTAAAAGCTTAAAGATTGTTGTATGAATGCAATTGGTTTTTGAATATCCAAGCAATCAAATATTGGATGATGGTTATTTTGTGCATCATAGAGTTTTTAGTATAACTCCCAAGTTTGTTGTGCACATATAAGTGGTGCCAAATACCTTGTAAAATGAGACGAAACACTAAAAATAAACAATGTCAACAAAGTTACTACAATTTTAGAAAGTAACTTCTCCTAAAAACTATTTTATAAATAAAATATAAAAAACTGTTCCAAAATTGTTTCAACTAACATCTTTGTAAATATCCTATTGGGTGTGTTATTTGTAATGTTGTTTCTAAAAGAACTTCAATGACAATGTTATTCATTTCAACAAACTTTATAACAAATATTCATGCACACACATTTATTTATTTACAGTTTTTTTTATTGCTTCAGTTTCCTTTGGCTTATGGCTCCTTGCCCAAGAAACAAAACCCTACATCCTTTTTTACTCTATGGATATATATATATATATATATATATTTTGGAACTTGGATTTGTTATAACATCATTGTGTTTTGACATTGTGAGATGCAATTTTTAAATGTAAAATGGAGCATGCTCTCCTCATTCAGTATGTGTCAGAATTCAACTGTTTTCTCTTATTTCAATACTTGTTGCCTTTTTTTAATTATGGACTGTCTAGCCAACAGTGGTGGTTTTGAAGTCCCAATCTAAAGCTTGAATTTGGACAACTTGGTTTGAAGTGGTGAGTTTGCCACACACTTCACCTTTTCCACACAAGCAAAGAATCCAATGCGGAGGTTAGCATTGAATGATGCTTCATAATGCTTGGCTCAGGCCTGCCTGGCAAAACTTATTGTTTAGAGTTGTCTTTACTTATTGTTGATTTAATTCTTGTTTGTTCCTGTTTGCAATCACACAGCCAGTTCAAGCAACTTTAAGTCCATGCAATTATAAGAACCATTGATGGTATTTTTATATCATACATACAGAGAGATATATACACATGTATTATTATTTTGTTTATTTATTTGTGCTTCACAAAATCATGCAAACACATGTGCTAAGTGAAGACATTTAAAGAGTTGGAAAAATATGTTGAAAATAAATCATTAACATGAAGAATATTGAATGATGCTTATGCATATGCAAGTATTGAAAGTGAAGAGAATTAAAGTATGAGCTGGTCAACTTTCCACAGGTGATGTTGTCATTTACATGTCACACTAGGGGATAAAACCATTAGCTACAAATCAATTAATTTTAAAGATTGGTAACTGAATCATACATGTCATACTTAATAAAATGTTGGCCTTTTTAAAGAGTACTATATACACATCCATGCCTAAGAAGTGTTTTTAATTTTGATTCAAATATATTTTTTACTTCATGTATAATTTTACGCAAAACAATGTCACTTTTTTCTAAGAGCTAGTTCCAAGAGAACCACTGATTCATAACATTTTACATCTACAAAAAGGAAAAGAAGAAAAAATTGTTATATGATTGACATTATGTGTCATTTTTCAATTCCTGCTTTTAGGGTTTGATTGAACTTTGTATCATTGATAATAGCCCAAGTTTTTCATTGCTGACCAATTTGTTACATGATGATCTTCAAAGTCTATAATTTACTTCTCTTTAATAATTTCAGCCTGTCATGTAGAATAGTTTCAACCTTTGCACAAGGTATAAGCAATGTCTGTATTATGCTACAGATGCATAAAAAATTTCAGTGGTATTTACACAAATCTTTAACTGCATTCAATTTCAAGTCAAAATTTACAAAGACAAAGTTTCAAACAATATTTGTCTATTTGATGAATTTAGAAATGCACTTTTTTAGGATTGAAGGTGCTGTAAGTTAATGTTGATTGCTAAAAAGATATATGATTAAGAACAACAAAATGTTGCATTTGTAAAACAGTGAATACACACAGTTTCAAATTTAGGATATTATTATTATCCTGAAAAATCTGGTTTGAAGCTATTTTACCCAATGTCATTTTAATGACACAGTGCTTTGTGAACTACCAATCTGTTTACAGTAGTGTCAAGCATTAATGTTAAGAAATTTTTAAAAAGACAACATTAATGCATTGGTGAGATTGAATTTCTTACTTAATTTTTGTGTTAAAATTTAAAATATAAATAACACTTCCAGTATCCATGTTGAAAATATGCAATAAGTAGATATGGTTTTGAATTATATTTTATAAAAAATTATTGCTGAAGGAATAATAGAAATTATTTTTGGACTTTGCTTATCAGGCAAAAAAGGAAAAATAATAATTATAAGAGCAAATAGAATAAGCACGACTTTCTACAATAGTTTTCTAATCCAATCTAATTAGTAATTTGAGAACAACCTAATGTCTTTTTTTTCTTTTTAAAAAAATTAGTGCAGAGTGTTCTAGAATCTTTACCCCAACTTGAAATTGTGCTCAACTCTACAATAATAATTAGCATGAATCATTTAATTTTTTTAACCCTCAACCAATAAAACTATAGCTCTTTCTTAAGTACTAGAAAAGAAAACCATGAATTGTTTCTTATTAGGGATTTAACATCCTGTAATCAATTTGTTTGATTTTTACTACTGATGATAACTAGACAACAGAAAAGAAAAGAAATCTATGTTTTAAGTTCTATTTTTAAAAAATAAATTAAATTAAATTATAACAAGAATCCAAAAAGAACTTTCTTTGAAGTTTCATATGAATCATGATTATTATTATTATTACAGTATTATTTGGAAAATATATAATCGTGTTAAATACTACTAAAATTCTTTTGTGAGGCTGTTTGTTTGTTTAAATTTTGCTTTTACTTTTATCAAATCATTGACTCTTTGTGTGAAAAGTGAAAAATACTTTTTGTGAGATAGTTTATAATTTTGAGTTCTGAATTATTATAGTTGGTAATGAAAGATTAAAAACTAAAAGTGAGATTTTATTTATTTATTTATTTATGCATATTATTCTATTATCTAATCATATGTGTTATATGATTATATCAAGGGATGTGATAGCAAGATATTACCCCCAATGTGTGAAGTTGACACAACATGTCCAAAACAGAATTACCTAAATAATAACATTTGTAGTTTCAAATTAGAAGTATAGATATAAATCAAACTGTAAATATTTTTTTAAGTGTACACAACCAAGTACCCTAAAAAATCCAAGACTAGATGCATAACCAAGCATGCCAATAGTTGCAAACCCTAATTATTGTCAAATAGGACAATTATTTTTTGGACATGTTATGTCAGCTTCTCATATGGGGGGGAGTGATGTCCCAATAACACAAGGGTGATGTCCCACTAACTAGTCTCTTACATCAATGCCTTTTCAATTTCATGTAAATATGGACAAAGATAATCATTTAACAAAAAATTATTGGCATGTTGATACTGATTTGGTAATATTTACAGAATTTTATGTTGTGACCATTGTCAGGGCATATTCTATAGTACTTTTATGTAGAGCAAGACACCCTTTGAAATTGAAACATATAATAGTATTTCCTGTTACATAGAACCGATTTCTTCAAATATTTTGTAATTAACAAATTACTTTTTATTATGAAAGTTGCTTGTTTGACAGATCTCCAAACCCATCATCACGAGAGGGTGCCACGTCACAAGTTGCTGAACTGGAGGAATGCTTCACTCTTCTGCACACCCAAGGCCTTGAAACCCTAACCACTCTCTTGGAGTTATGAAAATGCACTGGATTTTCTTGGGTCCTACAGTATAATATATATAAACTAAAAGCTAAATTTATAGAAAGTGGAAGGTGGTGTTCTATACATAAATGAAAATTAAAAGATATAAGTCTAGGTATGCACATGACAAGAAATATTAGTGTTAGAAAATTTACATATTGAGTAACATCATTGAAATAGAGCATCAATGTGGATATGTAATTATTGTTTCTTATTTGAAATTTGTGAAAAGGTGTGTTGTTGGGCTCAAAAATAAATGATATGAATTCTACTAGTTCTTTGTTTTAAAGATGTCTTTTGTGAACCATGTGAGAATTTCAATTCATACTTTCTCATGCTAGGGACATCTACAGTGAACTTCATGCACTATTAAGTTTTTTGTGAATAAATTTAAAGTTCTGCTTTAAACCTCCTCACAATATTATAAATGACTAAAGTGATAAAAACATACGTATATAATAATTAACATTATTTATCATTATTCAGATGGTTGATTTTAATATTCCAAAATTTTAAACAAAAATTTCCCAAATCTAAAATTATAACGCCAATTTAAATTGACGTTTTAATATTTTTTAGTCATCATATTCTTTGCATAAAATCAATATCCTTATTTAAAAAAAATATAAGGATAGAGAAGTTGGCTCAAGAAAAGCACACACACAGACACACATTTAATTGAAAATACAAATCTTACCTATTGTTCAATTTAATCAATAACATGAAATAAGCTTCAAATAATTGTGAATACACATAGTAATTAAAAAAATCAAGTAAACATTGCAGATATGAAACTAGTTAAATTTTTTGAATTCAAGTTTAAATGATGTAAAGTGAAACTTTAATTGATGTAAAGTGAAACTTTTCATCATCATTTATTTAAGTTTGTCAAAAAATAAATAAAAAAATTCTGAATGTTGGTATGTTTAATTCCCTGTCTGATTTTTAAGATGTAACCAGAAATAAAAATAAAAATACTATGGTTTTATTATTTCTAATATTTTTTATTTTTTATTTTTTTCCTGCAGCTAGTTCTTAAAGCATTCAATTTGCAATGATCATATAATAGAATTATTTATATTAGGGCTTGTAAGTACAAACCTGTTTATTCGAAATAAAATAAAAATATGATTTCAAAATTGGAAACCTTTCATTCTTTACTTTCAATTCATCTCTGTGGATTCAGTATTACTATCAATGAATCAAATATTAGCTGATTAAAACTATGCTGTGAGTGATGTGTATCAAAAGATGATTATAGATTAAATTCAAGTCTGCAAAACATGAAATTAAGAGAATCTCTTTCTGTGTGCTTGTGAAAACTTGTTGTTACAGTTATACATACACTTTCAATTTCTTATTACAATTTCAACATTTTGAGAAACAGCTCATACCATACTTTGTCAAGTGTGCTCTATCCAACACACACTAAGTGTAATTTCACTTTTTATAATGAAAAAGAAAATAAAAGATACAAACTTTCTTTTTCCCTTATTCTTCTTTTTTTATTCATGTGATTTTTTTTTATTGTCATTGAATATAATACTAATCCTGTCAAATAAGACATAGTATGCAAAAGGAATTCTGTTTCAAATACTCACATTTACAGTTGATTTGTTGAATCATAAGTGTGATGTATGTGTGTGTATATATATGCACACATACAAACTCATTGCCTCCATTGTTGTGCAAGTTAGATAAAATATTATGAAGATTTTGATTATAAGAGCCAAAGTCAAATAAATGGTGTATTAAGACAAATTAGCATGAAGACTTAGATTGCGGTCATTAAAAGCATGAGATTCAAGATGGGGAATTAGGGGTTTCAACAAGAATCCAAACCAAGCATAGAACCGAGGTGCACCCTGGCTTGGCAATAAACAATATAACGATGGTGGTGGTGGCATAATTTTTTTTAAAACATAAATATTAGAAAAAGGTGGGCCTCGTGCAGGAATTTCTGTAGACTTGATATTATGGATGTTATTGTTATTATTAGTAGTAGTAGTCAGGGTCGTAATCTCATTCAATGGTGATTTGTCTTTACTTGCAATCACCCACACATGCACAGTTGAAAGGCTGATCCTGGTGAAATAATGATCAGCCAAGTTTTATTTCTTCCAATAAACAGTTTGTCAGACACACAGACAGACAGACGTGGTTCTTTTGAGTCTCTCCTTGTTCCCACAAAAGCTCCCTCATGCGAACTGACTCTCTCTGGGTTGTAAATTACTAAGCATGTTGTTATTACTGTTACATTTTCTTGACCAAGACATATTACTGTAGTACATATGGATGTTGCACAACCATTTTTATTTATTTTGCTTTTTTTCTTTTTTATGTTTACAAAAATTTGTTTTGTTTTGTTTTTCTTTGCTTTGGGATGCTGTTGAGTGAATTTTGTTATGTTCCTCATGTTGTGAATGATGCTAGTGTTGGATAACCTGAAGCAAACTTGTTGTTGGAGTTTAAGATTGATTTTGAATTTGAGTGCACCTTGAATTCAAGTGACAACACTTGAATCTCATGCATCTATTTTGGTTTTTTTAATATTTTTTGTTTTATTTTTTACTTAGGTTTTCATTTTTCATTTTTAAAATTTTACCTTATTTTAGAAGTTCAAGATTTTACTAATATATTCAAATTTTAAGTATATATATATATATATATATATATATAAACTCTAACTTCAAAATTCAAATCCTAATTTGGAAATTCTGGAATTGAAACTATATATCTTGATCTAAAATTCCAATCTTAATATGCATATCTTAGTTGTGTATTACAAGAGTTTTAATTGTAACTAAGAAATTCTAGATCCTAAAATAAATTTTTTTTAAAGTTAAATTTAAATTTTTTTTTAATAACTAAATCCTAATTTAATGTGAATAAATAAGTTTATAATTAGTAATAGAAAAATAAGATGGTTAAAAAATTGGACATAAGTTGAATCGGAAAATGAAGAAGTTATTTGCTATTGTTTTGTCTCAAATGCTATACTAGAACTAAGTTGGTTGACTTATGTTATATTTATTTTAGTATATTTTAGTGTATTTATTTATTTATTATTATTTAATTTAAAGCCTTAGATAGCCTCCAAAAAAAGAAATTATTATAACCTTATAAATCTTTTTCTTATTATATAGTTCTTAAACAAAAATTAATAATTTTTTTAATCCTTCTTCCTATATATTATCTAAATTCTTAAGATTTCTAAAAAATAATTTAGGAATTATAATAAAGAGATTCAAATAAAATGCACACACACACATACACACACACACACACACACACACATATATATATATATATATATATATATATAAAGATTATTTTTTATATTATAAGAATGGTCTTTTATATTTTTATAATTATTATGAATTATTAATCAAGAAAGAAATGTATTCTTTGTTTGTTTGATTAGGTTGTTTATTTTTTGAGATAATCATCTTAGAAGATATCTTCTTAGATATTATTATTATTATTATTTTAAAAAATTAGAAAAGTAATTATTTATATAATTTAAATTAGGAATTTTTTTAAATATTATTTTTTATGTATGCTTCCAATATAAATAATATTTGTGACTATCTTTTTGATTTATAATACAATTTATTCATATATTTTTTTATTATTGCCAATTAACATCATTTAAAAAAATAAAATTATGATCATTATTACAGTTTTAATCTATATTAGAATTTTATATAATTGAAAATGTAATTAGAGAGAAAAAATTGGGATTATATATTACTATAAATTTTATTTTTTAAATATTATAGTTATAATATATTCAAAAATAATATATATTTTTTTTTTATGAAACATAATAATATTATGAAAACAACTTATTTCATACTTATTCTATCAACTTGCAATTAAATATAGACTTAAAAATTTATATGGATATATAAAAATTGATTCAAATATAATCAGATATTTTATTTTTTAATATTTTATAAATAATTATTTATTATTATATGCTTGTTTTATTTTATTGTATCTTAGTAGGCTTGATTTAAAATCTTTTATCTTATGGAACTTGGTAGAAGTGCAATAGTATCTTATATATTCTAATTTTTATTTATTTAATTATTTTGTTTTATTAAGAATTATGTGCTATCAAAAACACACATCCATCACTATAATTGTGTCACAAACATATACTAAACTACAACCTCAAAGGCTCTTAATATTTTTTTTTGATAATTGTATGATTTTTTGTAATTCTCTAGAAACCTCCAAATGTTTTCAAAAGCTTTTGTAGCCATCCTTAACCAATTGGGACCTTCTACAATCTTCTACATATTTCTAAAGAATATTCCTTATAATTTCAAAATACTATATGATCCTTAAAACTTAGTTGCTAAAGTAAAGATAAAGGATCAAGATGAGGAATACTTTAGTCTTACCAACACAAGTTTTGTATAAGATATTATTGCTAATATAATATTTTTATTTATTTATTTATTTATATATATACTCTTTAATTTCTTGATACATTGTCTTTTAGTTTTTGATATATTTTTGTACCATTTAGAAAAGATTTAGAGCATTGTGATAAAATAGACATTAAGCATGTTAATGAATTTTTCTATATATTGATTAGACTCAACTAAGTTGAAAAAACATCTTCAACTTCCAAAGTAACATGTTATGTTGCTAATAAGTTACAATAATTTCTACTAAAGTCTTTATTTAATAATTGAAATAAATCATTTTTTGATAAGTTTATTTTAAAGTGAATTAAAAATCACAATCTTATGTAAATAAAAAATATAATGGAAGAGCAACAAAATAAAAGAATAAACATCCTTACTTAGAAGATAAATCAAATATAATTCTTTTACACATATAGAATAAATAATTATTATTTATAAGATCAATGTCTTAATTAATATAAAATTTAAAATATTTTTCTACATGAAATTATGTTTTTTCTTGTGATATTTAAATAAACTATTATAGCTCAAATTTCTTTATTTTATAGATATTGAATAAATATTTTAAAAAAGATTAAAAAACTATCTATTAAGTATGGAAGTTAGATACTTCTTAATAGATAAGTATTAAAAATTTAATTTAAATTTTTTAATAGAAATCTATAGAAGAAGGATTTAAAGTAAAAATAAAAATAAAAGATTAAATATCTTTAGTAGAAATAGATCAACACAAAAGATTAAACCACCAAAAATTAATACTCTATTTATGTTCTATTTATCTTAGTTCAATTTATAATATTAAATATATTTTTAATTGATACTATTCCTATAACTCTAATTTTTATTATTTGTAGATATCTTCTAAAAAATCTAATGGTTTTATTAAGCAATATAATTTATTTTTTAAAAATATATATTTTTTTAATTAAGTATTTTATTCTAATTTTTTAAAAATAATTGTTCTAATATTTATTTATAAACTTTTTAGAAATCTAATTATTTTATTTTTATTTATTTATTTATTTATTTATTTAAATCTTTTTTAAAGATTTTATTTGCATGTTTGTCCAAAGTCTATAATTATTTTATATAAGAAGACATTACAAAAAAAAATTACAATAATATGAGATTATGTTGCTCTTATTGTTGAAACTGTAAAAGCCAAAAACTTAAAGAAGTAAAAATAAACATAAAATAGAAATTTGTAACAAAAAAAAGAAGATATATTTTTTATATTATTCAAAAAAGGAAAAGAAAAAGAAGATATATATATATATATATATATAGGATGTTGCTAATGCCACTATAATTTTTGCTATTGCCACCACAATCTACCATCCACCACATGCCACAATAATTTTTACTATTATTATTACAACATATTCTTATTAATTTTTAAAATATTTTTTTTATTAAAATTAAATTTATTAATTATATAATTAAAAAAATAATATAATTAAAATATTAATAATTTTTTTTATTGGAATTAAAAAATAAAAAAAAATTAAGAAGGTAATAAATTGTAGTGGTAGTAGCAAAAGTTGTGGTGGCAAGTAGCAAAAATTGTCATAACAAGTAGTAAAAATTGTAGTGGCATATGGTAGATAATAGATTATAATGGTAGTAGCAAATATTATTATAGCATTAGCAATATCCTATATATATATATATATATATATATATATATATATATAATATTATTTAAAAATATTTATTTATTTTTTTAATAAAATTATTCTTGATATTTAAAGATAAAATAATAAAAGTATATTTTGTGAATAATTTTTGTGATCTAATTTTTATACTATAGTGCTAATATTTAATAAAGATACTAATAATATTATTTGATTGTATATAATTTATATTTTATTATCTTATTTTTATTATTAAATTTTGTGATATAATAATTTATTTTAGTATATAAATAAAAATAATATAAGAATAATATATTTTTATATAAATAATCTTAATTTTAAAAAATATAATACCTTATTAAAAATTAATAATAATAATAATAATAATAATAATAGATTAAAAATCTATTTTTGAATTATTAATAAGATATTTATAGCTTTTATTATTAATTTTTATTTATTTCATAAATTATTATAGCACCTACACCAATAAAATATTTCTAAAATATTATATATTTTAGAATCACAACTATGATTTGTAATAAATATCCATTGGTGAGCTTTGATGGTTATATTCTTATAAAAATATAAATCTATTATGTATCCATTAGTACTATAATTTAGCAAAATAACTTCTAGTCTTAATCCATAAATAATTTTATTAAAAAATTTATCATCTAAGATTAGGTGGAATTTTTAAAAAATAAATATTTATATATTTCAAGCATAGGATATATGCCACTATGACTATTCTATATAATAATGGTGGTTGTTTGTAATTAAGGGATATTAAGCTTTATTTCAATTAATGTTGTAAGATTAGTCAAATTTATGTATTGCTTTATCAAACTATATCATATTATTTTGAGATATTACATCTTCTTTTGAGTTGCTCTTATTTTTAAGCTGCTACTTTGATAGGAAAGGTACTCAGTTAGTACCTTGGTAATTTATCACATAGATAAAAAGTATGAATCTTGGTTTTGTCCTACCTATTGCACATGGACAATGGATGGAGCAAAACCAATATTATTATAAATTTTGTAAGATTGAGTGTGGAAATCATTAGCTAAGAGGATTGGTATCAATGGCAATGGATTAGGAAGGCATTGAATTATGGCAACACTTAAGTAGTGTTAAGATCAATTCCAACTACTTGTGTAGAAGATTATATAAAGTTTTTTCCTTCTCTATATTACTTAAATGCTTCCATCTAATTCTTTGCCTTTATCCTCTCTTGACTTTGGCAAAGGCTCCCTTATCCCCTACTCCTCTTAGTCTTAAGTTTTGATTTTAGTAGGAGGGATGAAGGCACAAATAAGGGCAAGTATATAAAATATTTGTTCAAATTATTTAAAATCAATTTATGAATGAAAAAAAAAAACTACTATGATATTAGTTAGGAATCTTTTTTAACCTAGCCTTATGATGTTGTCTTTTCAATTTTTTTTTTTTGGACTACTATTATTATTCTAAGCTTGCTAATTTAAACAATCACTATATTATTTTTTAAACCATCCAAATTCTTTATTTTAATTACAATCAATTAGAAATATATATATTTCCATAGTGTTCAATCTGATGATAGATTCTCTATAATGTGAGGGCTGTGGTGAAAAATATTATATTCCAAAAACAAAAATATTGCAAGTTTGATAATTGTTGAAAGTATTTAATACAATTGCGTTCTCCATACTATTCACTGTAATAAACAATGAATAATATAGCTACAATATTGGAGTTTAATAAAAAACTATTATTTATCTTCTCTCCTTTTTTATGTATGTAATATACAACCAAATCAATATAGATACATTTGAAGCTCTTTCAACTCCTTCTCAACATCTCTTTCAATTCTTTCTCAACATATTATTAGCAAAATTTTCTTATGTTGAATTTTAGATCTTTTTTTATTTTTTCCTTTCTTAAAGTTTTTTTCATTTTTTTTGGACATGTACTCTTTTATTTCTACTTTAGATTTGTTTCCACTCTTTCACCTCAACTTAGAGATATCATTCATAATTTTTTTATTTTTTGATTTTATCTTCAACATTATTTCTATCATATAAATTTGCTACATCAATACTTTGATGCCTACTGTTGCCTTGCCTAAATTGCGATCTTGTAACCTCTAACCTTGGCTCTCATTTTCTTTGATTTTATTTTTATAATATATATTTTAGATTTGAATATGTTACTATTTTCTTCTAATTATCTACTGACAATTTCTTCTGTTTTATTACTCATTCTTCAATCTCTTGATCTTAAATAGTTTTTATCTTATCATTTTTTTAAAAAAAATTTCTATAATTTTTGAATTTTATCATCTTTTTTATGTTATCTTTCTTTGATTTTAATTATAACTATCTTTTCACTATATATCCATAAAAAAAAAAACTTCTATATCATCTATTGTTTCTTTTGTAGTAACTTCCATAAAAACTTCTTTGATTATTGCAATCAATGAACCTCCACGCCTTCAAGCTCTTCTTTTTCTGCCATTGGCTACTGATGGAAGTAACTATCTCTTGTGGATAAGAACAATAAAGGCTAATCTATTTATAGAGCAGCTTTTTGATATAATTCTATTTGAAGAATTTTCTATTATAAGTATTATAAGTATTTTAGTTCCTATTCCTATTTTTGGAAAGCGTTGCTTCTTTTTCATCGTCACCTTGCTCTTATTTTCCAACACCAATAGTTAGAACTAGGAGATCTTATTGAAATTGGAAAAAATCTCAAATCTAGGTTTGGCCATCAAAAGACTATTTTTTTCTACAAACTTGTGATTATTGGACATACTTGTAAGTGTTGGATTTTTTAACTTTAATAATGAGATTTACTATATTGTCTCACAATTTCAATTAGATGGACAAGCTATTTCAAACGAAAAAGTAACTGAAAAAATCCTTTCTATTTTTTTTCTAGCATCTATTGTGCTTGCACAATAATATTGAAATATGAAATTTCAGAGCTACTTTGAATTCATGTCTCATCTATTTTTTACAAAGAAATAGAGTGAGCTCTTCTTGTATAATATAAAGGCTTACCTTGTTAGAACTATGGTTCCAAAATCCTATGCATTCAATACATGACAATTTAAAGATAGATTATAAAAGCATAGAAAAGGTGTTTATAAGTACCAAGGTAGTCATGGTCATGACCATCATCATCTACAAGGAAATAATAAGCATCCAACCACTCATTATGGTGATAGACACCAATCAGAGATGCATTCTTATTACAAATATAATATGATTGGATATCTAACGCATGCATATTAGACTTTTGAATATTTTGTCAAGATATTCTAAAAAATTAAGAAACTCCAGACTGCAATCTGTGAAATTCATATCATAGATACATCTATGGATTCATTTAAAAATAATGATCTAAAGACTTATATGATTGCAAAAATTTATATTAATGAGTCTCATGATACACTCATATATTCTATAATAATGCATACTATCTTGCGAGATAAAAGATTTTTTTGCTATTAATTAATTTTCAACTTGGCAAACTAGAAATTTGATGACCATGGTTGGATTAAATATATTTTTTATGGACATAAGATTTATTCCAAAAATTACTTAATTAATATAAATCAGTAGAAGTGGATAAAATAAGTTTATTTGATAATATCTGATAGAAAAGTTTCTTAGAAGCCTTATAGATGCAAAATCACCTTTATACATGTCTATAGGTGATTGATAGGTTAGAAACTTGGTCAAAAAGCTAGCCATATGGCGCACATATTGGTAGCTTGTGGAACAAGCTAGCCATGTGTCACACATATTGATAGCTTGCAAAACAAGCTAGCCATGTGTCACACATGTTGGTAGCTTGCGGAACAAGCCAAATACGTAGCGCACATGTGAAAAAACTTGTTGTGCAAGTTTGACAAGTGTCTTGCAAATTAGACACATAAAGAAGTTCCTATAGAATACCGCTCTCGGGGTAGAGAGAATTTGCCTTAAGAAAGCGCTAGGCTTCTAGCTGTCACTAATTTCTCAATCAAGCTTCAAAAATGAAGAAAACTCAAAGTTTATATATATATATATATATTTTTTTTTTCTTTTTGAGAAATTACATCAAATACATAAGCCTCAAGTAACTAACAACATCCAAAGTATGATAAAATCCTCTAAAACCTTATATATCTTTATGTGGAAATTTTTCCAAACTTCAACATCTCATATCTCTTGATCCGACCGTCCAAACATGGTAAAATTTTACATGAAGTATTGATGAATTCTTATCAACCTCTACAACAATTTTCAACTGCAAATTCATTGCGGATCTTGAGATATCTTGAAAACCCTAACAGCCGCTTCAAACCCTTGTCTTTATACACCCGCATACAAATTTCTTCATATCTCACAAACTATAAGCTCAAATTCCATGAAATTTGTATGTATAGCTTCTTAACACAAAATTTCACATTCTCTAAGAAGTTTGAGCCAAAATTTTGTCTGAAAACTCAAGTTATGGCTCAAAGCATAACTATTAACAACACAGTGTGCTTATTGCCTTGGAATTGGATGCGCTATCTTCAACTCTTTATATCTCCTTTTTCTAAACTCAAAACTTAAGAATTCCTTCATAACAGACGTAGATCTTGAAATCACCTTTCCAACCGCACCATCCGATCTCCAAAAGCCTCCGTACAACTCCGCAAAATCCCAAAAGAGTGACAGTATATATGAGATCCATTCTTTAACTTTGAACAAGTATATCTTCTTCACCCTAACTCCAAATTGCCTAAAATTTCCTCTCAAACTATACCCAAAACCCTAAAATTTACAAACCTATCTCTGAAATTGTAAATTTCCCTCTTTGAAGTTGCCGAAAATCCCCTGTTAAGGTCGCGGGCAGCCTCCTCAAAGCCCATTGGGCATGGTATTCGACCAATAGGGATGAAGTTCCCTATTCCTTGCCTTCATCCGACCATGGCTTGATTTCATCCCTCCCAATTAGCCTCTTACTAGCTTAAATTTTCATCCTCAAGTCCCCACCTTCTCTTAAGGCTTCATACTAAACATTTAGATCTTATAATTTTTAAATACCATAACTAAAATAAGTAAAATAAAATAAAATAAAGTTTCTTCTATCAACCATTTTTAATTTAACTTACTAACCATTCTAACACACATTTAGATTCATAAACATATAATATATTTTAACTAATTTTTACATACTGTAAGTAATTATAGTACGACAACGCGTTGGATTGGTTGGAACTTTGCTTACGGGACAAGCTCTATCGTGGTTTGCTCCTCTGTTCAAAAAATGATCATCGATTTTGAACAACTTTAAGATTTTTTTGGAGGCATTTGCAAAAGCATTTGGCTAGTATGACAAGGCTCAATGGGCTACAACAAAAATTTGGTCGCTACGACAAGGAACTTGCTCTGCATCAGTCTATACATCGAATTTCAGGCAATTAGCATGCGACATCAACTGGGACGTAGAAGCATTGATGAGTCAATTCTATTGTGATCTAAGGGACAACCTGAAGGATTTGTTGTTGTCTCTTCCTGATCCACAAACGCTCAATGAAGCCATTAGCCAAGTTGTAAAGTGCAATAACCGCCTATTTCAGCATCGCCAAGACCAACGCTCCAAACAATATACAAGTCATCACGACGCAATTATATCGGCACGTAACCTAAATTCACAATCAGAGGCAGAAGAAATGCAGATTGATGCGGTATGTATAAAATCTCTTATTCCAAAAGAAAAGAAGCAGTGTATGGAGGAAGGTTTGTGTTTGTATTGTGGTGGAGAAGGCCATAGGTTTGGAAATTATCCTTAGAAGCAAAATAGACGCAGCATCAAGACTAGAGGTGCGTTTGTTGAGAAAAATGAGGATGCTCGGCCACAATAGGAATCATTGTTGGGTAGAGAGAATTTGCCTTGAGAAAACGCCGAGTTCTTAGCTGCTACTAGTAGGGAACATATAGGGAACTAGTAGGGAACATGAGAGGAAGCCGTGCAAGTATCTTCTATACTTGTACAATATTTGTTCAAGCTTTCAAATTATACTTGTATTATACTTGTAAAAGACTTGTACAAATATAAAATATAAATCCTTGAATAATACTTATATAAATACTTATATAATACTTATATAAACACTTATATAAAATAATATATAATCCTTGGTATAATACTTGTACAAATATTTATACAAATATTATACATAATACTTATAGAATACTTATATAAATACTTGATTTAAATACAAGTATATATACTTGTTTAAAAGATATAAGCAAAGTGTGTATATATTCAAGTATACCTCAAAATATAACCGCATATGAGGAATACAAGTTATACAACAAGCTAAAACTAAATAAATCACTAAAAATTCATCCAAAGGTCAAATCAAGCGTGATTATGGCCTATAAAAATCCAATAAATTATTATAAAACATATCAAAATTTCACAAATAGATGACTTACCGTTTAAAAGATATGACTAAAAAAAATAGGCACTAAAACTTCCCAGCAAATGCAAAGGCAACAAAGCTCTTCTTCACTTCAGCCTTTGTTGTGATTACTTCCCTTCTCCAAATTAGGCATGCAATAACTTTTTAGAAAGCTCACTCCATCATCTAACTTGTTCTAAAATTTTGCATGTATGTCTCTCAAACTCCAGATTTTATAGCTAGTTGATTCTACTCTTTAAACCCTAGCAACAATTTGCCCTCTTGATTCTTCATGGCTCATAAAATATTTATTAAAGCTTTAAATGTATTGATTTTTGTTTTCATGAAAAGCATACATAAACTACTATAAGTACCTTAAATATCAAAAAGATTGAAGAGATTGTCCGACTTGGGTGGTTGAACAAAGTCTCTACCCCTCTATGTCATGTGGCAGCAAACCCTTTCCCACTCTCAAGCTCACAACTTTTCTTTTCCAACTCCAAATGCTACAAGAGATGTCTTCATAGAAAGCTAGCACGATTTTCCACACTTTTAATAAGTTTCACTAAAAAAGACTTGAAATCAAACTTGCAGTGGCAGATCGAAGTATCTACCATTACTTTCTGATAGCAGCAGACCTTGCTCTACTAAAACAAGCATAATTTTTTTCTCACAATTCCAATATAAGATAGTGAGTAGGTTCCAAAATTCTCAAAACTTGAAAAACACACCTCAATTTTCATTACAAATGCTTCTATGTCCTCGGAGCTATCTCTCTCCAAAGTTCACCACTCAAAACTGCCAAACCCTAGGTCTAGCAAGAAGAGTATATCCCCTTTCTTTCCATATTAGACTATGACACGCCCACAAGGACTGCCAAATCCTATTGGACATGCCCTAATCATCCCATGCTCTTCTTTCTTATCCCTCTCAAAGTATATTCTACTTCAAAAGTCAATAAGAAAGCTAAAACAACCTTTACCTTTCTTCTAATTACAAAAGAGTCTATTCTAGGATATAAATAAGGTAGGAACAAAATAAATAGCCATCTTAATTCACTAACTAAGTGGCTATAATAAATCCTCTACTTATAATATCTTCTAAAATAACGTCTAGCACTCACACATATAATAACAATAGATACAAGATATATAATATTTTTATACACTACACATAAATGCAGTATGACACCGTGCGATTGGACAAATCAATATTAGGTTCCTCTCTTTGTACTCAACCTACCCGTTGTTTTATAATTCTTTTATCTTTAGGCCCTCAAAAATCAAAAACCTTAGCCTTATTAGATTCAGGAGTATCTACTTGTTTCTTAGACTAAGAATTTGCTAGGCGTCACAAAATTCCCCTAGTACAGAAAATCAAGCTTGTTCACATAGAAGTAATAGATGGATGATCTTTATTGTCTGAAAGTATCACCCATGAATCAGAACCTATAGAGGTGACGTTGTCGTAATACGTGAAGTCTTGCTTGAGAATGCTCCGGGCACCTGGCTGTGGAAGATAAAAAGGAAATACGCCACAACAAAATCCTAACAATTCTAATAGAATCTTAATTAACTTCTATTAAACCTTAACAATATTTTTCAACTTGATTCAATCTTAAAGAAATTATAAAAGAAGAATAAATGAGTCATACAATAATTAGAATAGAAAATAATATATAAAATATTAAAACTAGAAAGTACTAAAAATAAAATCTTAAAATCCTAAATCATATCTTATTCAAACCCTAGTCAAACCCTAAGTCAAACCTTGATCAAACCCTAGTCAAATCCTAAGTCAAACCTTGATCAAACCCTAGTCAAACCCTAAGTCAAATCCTGGTCAAACCCTAATCAAATCCTAAGTCAAACCCTGATCAAACCCTAATCCTAATGAAATCCTAACTCAAACCCTAATCAAATCCTAAGTCAAACCCTGATCAAATCCTAACTCTAATGAAATCCTAACTCAAACCCTGGTCAAACCTTAGTCAAATCCTAATCAAACCCTAAGTCAAACCCTGATCAAACCCTAACCCTAATGAAATCCTAACTAAACCCTAAATCCAAATCCTAATCAAACCCTAGTAAAATCTTAAACCCTAAATCCTAGCCAAGCCCTAAGCAATTTCTAAGGCAGTTTTAGAACCACAATAACTACCAAACAAACCGTTGATCTTGATTGAAATTTTTCATACACCTTAACAATTAAGTTAACAACACACACACCAAGTTTGAAGAAGATCCAACTTACCAAGAAGAAGAAAAACTTACAAATTTGCTCGGGTATCAGCCGGCCTCCTTCTCCAATCTTTATGCCAATATTCCAGTGCCTAAATCTCCTATTTTCACCGTTCAATTGCTTCCAAATTGCACATGCATGTAGAAAATTAAATCTTCTACACACATGCATAAATTTCACCCCAATCCAACTGATAGATTGCTCAAAATCTGCAAAACCCTAACTGACCTTTAAAACCCAATTCCAGAGACTCCAACCCACATAAACTTCAATAACCTTTGATCAAACCGTTAGATCAATCTCAAATTCACATCATCTTACAAGCACAACCGTATGCACAAACCCACAAAATTTCACTTGACGATCTGTAACAAATCTTACAAAATCCTCAAAAATATAAACCCCAATATACTTCATAAACTCTAAAGTCTCCCAAAACAACTCTGACTTTCCAAAGCTCTTACAAACTCAACTTTTATCCAAATCATTCAAAACCAAAACACATACAAACTTCTTCAAGTCTGCCTTCTAACCCTACTCTCCGATTTGCAAAAAGACCCCGGATCCGCCGTAGGCAGGCGGTTTTGTGCCCTAGGGTCTGGTTCGACCTAGGTTCTTAACCGGCCCTCTCCGGGTATCAACTCTTGTAATTTTGAGGTAAATTTCTCTAAAACCTACTCTTAACTCTTTATTGAACATACCTATACCAATTATTTTTCTAATCTACTTTGTTTTACCATATTTATGGCTTTACAAAGTAAGTAGAAATCCCTTTTATAAAAGGCAGCATTAGCACCTTTTAATTTTTACTACCTCCTTGTCTATTATCTATTTTTCTAAGATAATTTTCTAAAATATTTCCATTTGAGCTCTTCTATAATATAATCACTCCTTCCCTCTTTCACCTAGTGGTCGTATTACTACACGACAACGTTTAAAGACCATAGTAGTTATATTATTTTCAATATTATTAGCACCCCGTCAAATCCTATTATTCTTGGTCTTTCTTGGTTGAAAAATATAATCCATCCATAGATTAGAAGCTGCGGAGGATAACATTTCTTATAAAACAATGTAAAGACAAGCCTCGAAGAATATCCCAAATCAAAAAGTCCTTATTTATTGGAGCAAGAATGTTTGTAAGATCGTGCAAGGAAGGCACACTATTGGTTATTGATGTGACTCCAACTAGTGGAGAGCAGATTTCAACAGCATGCATACTAGAACAATACAAGGATTTTCAAGACGTGTTCCAAAAGAAAAATGCTGACATGCTACCAGAGCACCAACCATACAATTGTGCCATAGAATTACAAGAAGGAGCACAACCGCCTTTTGGCCCAATCTACAATATATCGCAGACGGAGTTGGCTGAGTTGTAGAAATACATTGACAAGAATCTAGCCAAAAACTTCATTTGTCATTCAAAGTCGCCAACTAAGGCACCAATCTTATTTGTGAAGAAGAAGGATGGCTCAATACGAATGTGCATGGACTATCGAGGTCTCAAGAAAGTGATAAAGAAGAATCGCTATCCATTACCTTTGATCTCTAGTCTTCTGGAACAACTTAGATGTGCAAAGATCTTTATAAAGATTGATCTAAAACAAGCTTAGAACCTTGTGCAAATCAAAGAAAGAGACAAATGGAAGACAGCTTTTCGTACAAGATATGGCTATTTTGAATATAATATCATACCATTTGGTCTTACCAATGCTCCAACGGTCTTTCAACACATGATAAATGATATTTTTTGAGAGCATCTAGACGATTTTGTTGTCATCTATTTGGATGATATCTTGATATTTTCCAAGAACAAAGAAGAGCATGAGAAGTACGTTTGTTTGGTACTCAAAAAATTACGTGAGCGAGGACTCTATGCCAAGTTGGAAAAGTGCTTATTTCACCAAATTAAGATGGAATTATTAGGGTTCATTGCGACTACGGAAGGCTTGAAGATGGATCCCAAGAAGGTCGAAGCAATTGTATCCTAAGAAGTTCCAAAGACAGTTAGAGACGTACAATATTTTCTTCGCTTTGCTAACTTCTATCGGATCTTTATCAAGAATTACTCTCAAGTTGCTGCTTTACTCATTCGATTGACGTGTAAGGATAAGCTTGAATGGGGACCTCTAGCGGAAAAAATATTTCAAAATCTTAAGACGGTATTTACTATGGCTCCAATCTTGGTATATCCAAATTTTACAAAGGCTTTCTATTTTGAAAATTGATGCTTTGGATTTTATTTTAGAAACCGTACTTTTACAGATGGGCATTGACAATAAGCTTCATCCAATTGTATTCTATTCACGGAAGTTTTCTAAGGCTAAGATCAACTACGAGATCTATGATAAAGAACTCCTTGCTATAATGGATTCTTTCCAAGAGTGGCATCACTTCCTCGAAGGAGTTGTACATCCGATGATCATATACATAGATCACAAGAATCTGGAGTACTTCATGTCGGCTCGAGTTCTAAATTGTCATCAAGCTCAATGGAATATGTCAATATCTAGATTTGACTTTGTTATTACTTATTCACTTGGAAAGCAGCAAGGGCTATCCGATGCATTATCAAGAAGATCATATCTTACGTCGAAGGTTAGAGAAGGAGTGCTTGATCAATAATATACGACATTGTTAAAGTTAGAGCAATTCAGGATTTGTGTTGCTGTTGTGTCAATTGATGTCAACTTTCTCAACCAGATACGTATTGCGACCATTGAAGATTCAATAGCCCTTGATATCAAGCAACGTATCAATGATGACAAGTTCAAGGTTGAAAGAGATCTTTTATACTATGAGGAGCAACTATATATCCCAAAAGAGCCAGCACGACTCCGAGTCCTTCAATCTCGTCATGACTTTCAAGTTGCGGGATATTTTGGATTCAATAAGACCTTAAGACTCATTTCCTGAGATTTCTGGTGGCTCCAAATGTGGAAGGATGTGAAAGATTTTGTCCTCTCTTGTGACATTTATTCAAGATCCAAGAACCCTCAGCATCTCCCTTATAAACTTCTACAGCCACTGCATATTCCGCGTCATCCATGGTCTTCAATTTCCATAGACTTTATTACGGACCTGCCGCCATCAAATTCATTCGATAGCATCTTTGTTATGGTGGATCGGCTTACGAAGATGGCACATTTTATCCCTTGTAAGAAGACATCATCAAGTAAAGACATAGCAAGGCTCTTCCTTGAAAATGTATATCGATATCATGGTCTACCAGATGATATTGTGTTGGATCGAGGAACCCAATTTGTATTAAAGTTTTGGAGATTTCTTTTTAAGATATTGAAGGTAGACATCAAGCTTTTTTTGGTATTCCATCCTCAAACTCACGGCCAAACAGAATGGGTGAATTGAATTTTGATACAGTATTTATGATGCAGCATCAATTATCAACAAGATGATTGGACTGCATATCTATCGCTAGCCAAGTTTGCATATAACAACACCCTTCATGGATCAACTCAAAAAATACTATTCTTTTCTAACTATGGATACCATCCAAAGCTTGATCTATTGAGTCCATCAGCGAATAACAACCCAACAGCTGAAGGATTAGTGAAGCAGCTATTGGAGCTTCAAACCACATTGAAGCTTCAATTGCAAATTACCCAAGAGTCTTACAAAGCATCTGCGGATAAATTTTGGAATCAGGCACTTAATTTCAAAATTGGAGATAAAATATAGCTGCTTCGACGGAATATCAAGACCAAGCGGCCATGTGATAAATTGGACTACCAAAGATTGAGACCATTTTTTATCCAGAAGCAGATCAATCCTGTGGCGTACCATCTAGAGTTACCGACTGCTATAAAGGTACACCCTGTCTTCCATGTTTCTCTATTAGAGCCTTATCTTTTCCTGGAAGAGTACAATGTCTGCTACCTAGTATAGAAATTAAAAACCACGAAGAATATGAGGTAGAAAAGATATTAGATTCACAGCGAAGATGGAATAAATTAGAGTACTTTGTATATTAGAGCGGCTGTGATATTAATGAACAAACATAGGAACCATTCAAAAGTCTTGCCAATGCCTTGCAAAAGATACAAGAATTCCATCGAAAATATCCTAATAAACCAAAAATTGGCCATTGACGAAGCGTGAAGATAAAACCTTCTCTGGAAAAATAAATAGAAAACGGATCCAAGTCTTATCAAAACATAACTTGTTGTATTTTGTAGTGTCAAGATATCTAATCTCAGGGTATATTTAGATATAACTAGTGGAAATGAAGATACTGCACTAGTAAGGCCATTGCAACCAAGTAGCTCATGACGTCGACCTTGAGATGAAAAATTAGAAGAACCAAGAAGATGTCAAAGAATACCAAGTAGCAAGTCACTTGTGATTGTCTTTGAAGCTAAACTAGCTCATGAAGGTAGTGGCAAAACGATATTTTTAAGCCGCTTCCACAATGAAGATACAAAAGTTCATACATGGTCTCAAGTAGAAGATATTGGCCATTATCGGTGGCTACAAGGACCTATGAATCATCTGCCTTGTGAATGACAACTGGAGTATATTGCAGAGACTATATGCTAAATCTTTGATTTTTTACATTTGTGAATATACATCTCAAATGGCTTCTCGGAGACCTCAAAGCTAGAGGAGGAGGTGATGTCAAGGACATACTTATCAGAACCTTCTAGAACATTCTAGAAGGTTTTTAGAATTCTCTAGAACCTTCTAGAGCCTTCTAGCATCTTCTTAGTTGGTGGAAGTTGTTTGAGAAGCTCCCTAGTTGGTGGAAGCTGCTTGAGAAGCTTCTTAGGTAGGAGTATATATTAGAGTCAAAGCTGAAGAATTCTTCAGTCTCGACAACACATCTCTTGGAGCTCTAGCTCACCTCTCTGGTGTTGTTTTGTACTCATCTAATTAATCTAATTCTTGTTAATTCTTCTTGAACTTCTTGTTTAGACTTTCAGTCTATATTTTGCATCTAATTTGAACTTAGAAGATTTGGTCATACTAATATCTTGACCTCTTGCCATTTTAAAAGAAAGAAGAAATGAATCTACAAGAAGACAATGTCAGTTTAGAAGAGGATAATCCACAACCTCTAAAATGCTATAAGACCTTCAATGAGAGGGTGATCCATTCTCTTATAAGAAGAACAAAGCTCTAATATTGCTATGAAGAAAATATCAGTTTAGAAGAGGATAATCTGCAACCTCTAAAACATTGGTATACCTTTGAATAAAGGAATAATCTACTTTCTAACAAAAATGATTCAACTTTGATATTGAAGATGAGATCAATCTCAACAAATTGTTAAAGACACAAGAATACAGAACAAGAGACTTGAACTAGAACAAGGTTTTCAAAAGAAACCAACAAGAATTTGAATTAAACAGATGAATACACAAACAATATCAAAAAAAATAAACTAGATTTTCAAAAGATGTATTGTTAAGACTAAATTGCTTATTTATATAGTTTTTTTTATTTAGATATTTATATATAAGTACCATATAGAATAGATGGAAATAACTTATATAGCCTTGTTCAAAAATGATACCGTAATGTCAAATTATAAAGGGCCTTATATGGTCTAAATTAATTTACATGCATATAATGTTAGTACTTGCAAGACTACTTGATTGCAAATAATTCTATAAGTAGCCCAGTGATCCCTTGTCATTTTATCAAATGAGGCAAAAGTAGATTTGTCATCATTGCAATATATATTGATGACCTTAATATTGTAGGCACTAAATCTACACGTATTGTAGCTATTAACCTCCTTATTTATAAATTTTGAGATAAAAATGCTAGAAAAATTAACTTTTTATATTGGTCTTCAAATTATATATTTAAAAGATGGTAGCATTTTTTTCATCAATTAGCCTATATTAAACAAATATTTTAGAGATTCAATACAATTGATGCATATCTACTTTCAACACCAATGGTTAATCATGGCCATAATGAAAACGATTCCTACCACCTTTGTGAAGAGGAGGAGGAACCACTTAGTGAATAGTCTCTATACATTGTAGCAGTGTTGTATTATAATTGCTTACAATATATTAAAATTAGTTAAAACATATAATATGTTCATAAATTCTAATATGTATTAGAATAGTTAATAAAATATCTAAAAGAACTGTTGTAAGAAATTTTATTTTAGTTTATTTTATTTAATTTGATTATGGCATTTAAATTATATAGAACCTATATATTTAGTATGAAGCCTTGAGAGGAGATCAGGGGCCAAAGATGAAGAACTAAACTACTAAGAGACTTATTTGGAAGGATGAAAGATAAGATTGAATGAATGAAGATAAGGGATGAAATTCTTCATTCCTATTGGTCAATGGTCATGCCCAATAGGCTTCAAGGAGGCTATCTGCAACAAAAACAAGGATTTTGGCAACTTCAAAGAAGTTACTTCAAAATCAAAGGCTATAATTAAAAAGATTATTTTTTATACTACAATTTTGATATAAAAATCAAGAGATTTGGAATTTTTATGAGAGAGGAGTAGGCACTTAAAATTAAGGTATACAAATTATACCTACTATCATTCTTTTGAAGATAAAAAGAATTGTATGAGAGCTTGTGGAGATCAAGAGGTACAATTAGAGAGGTGATTTTAAGATCTATATTTAATATAGAAGTATTATAATATTAGGAGTCTTTAAAAAAGAGATATTGGAAGTCAAAGATAGCAAATTGAATTCCAAAGCAGTAAGTAGACCATTTTGTTGATAGTGATGGTTTTACAATATCTTGAGCTTCCGGACGAATTTTTGTCTAAACATTTCTAAAAAGGTGTAATATTATATTAAAAAGCTATATATTAAAGTTTCATATCATTTAGAATTCTAGTTTGTGGGATATAAAGAATTTAGTATGCAAGTATTTGTAAACAAGGGTTTGAAGCTACTATTATGATTTTAGTGATATCTAAAGATTGATAATGAATCAATGGTTGAAATTTGTTGTGGTAGTTGTTAAGAATACATTAGTATTTTAAATAAATTTTGAGTAAATTTGGATAGTTGGATTAAAAGCTATGGATTATTGAAGTTGGGAAAAAAATTCCTTTCTACAAGTGAATGAGGATTTTAAAATATTTTGTTATATTTTGAGTGTTTTGAGGAAATAAGACTTATGTATTGGATGTAATAGCCCTATGAAGAAGTCTTTTATATAAATTTGGAGGTTTTGTTATTTTAGATCTTAATTGAATAATTAATTGCAATTAGAAGCTCTATACTTTCTTAAGGCAAATTCTCTCTATCACAACAACAAACAGAGCACTTTTATACTTGGCCACATCTACAAGACCAAATATTATAAGACACAATACACATTTACAATACACATATTTATAAGAATAAACATTTTTCATCTACTTGATGGATTTTTTATCCATTAGATTTTACCATGAATATGGATGACAAAGAATGTTGTACTCTTTTTCTTTCATCTCTGGTTTTGTCCTAAACTACAATCAAGTTTTTTCAAATAAGATTTTAATATGACAACAACTATATATCTTACGAGATTACAAAAAAGTACAAATCATAATTCTATACAAGTTTTATATTATATCAAGTGAATAGGAGTGTTGAAAGCATTTAATGCAACCATGCTCTCCATGCCATTCATTGTAATAAACAATGAACACTGTAGCTACAATATCGGAGTTTAGTGGGGAGCTACTGTTTAACTTCTCCCCTTCTCTATGTACATAATACACAACCAAAATCAATATAGATAGACTTGAAACTCTCTCAACTCCTTCTCAATATCTCTCTCAACTCTCTCTCAACAGCAATGAAGCTGCAGTTGCTTTATGGAGGTTCCACTTCACAGTTCCAGGCTTGAGTTATCGAAGAGGATTGGGGCTGCAAACCGTGATTCTTCTAATTTGGGTCCAACGCCATCTAGAGGCATGAAAAAGCGTTCGTTGTATCCTGTGGGCTTCACGTTCTAATCCGCCACCGTTCCAAAGAATGCCGCCTCAGCTGCCGATCCATCCCAGCAAGCATTAATAATGCAGCTCTTGGTTTTTAGTTAGCTACCGATAGGTCTCAGATTCCAATGCTTCTTTCGGTGACGTGCGATGCGGCTGCGGCCTCGCGGCCAATCTAAACTGCCTCCATCAGGCTTGCTGTCAGCACACGTCGAAGATTGCATTATTTTTGTGTCACCATAACCATTTCACTACATCAATGTGATCCGAAAAGTATATCGAAGTCCTTTTTCATTGTCTGCATTCTGTTCCCACATTGCGTTTTTGGTTCTCTGGCTTTTGTTTTTTTGTGGGTGTGACAATTATGATTACGCATCCCCATGTGTTGCCAGTATCAGAATTGTGTTTGTAATAACTCAGATGAGCTTCTGATCTTTTAAGATTCTAGAACCTTTGAATACAGTGACCCTCGTGTGAAAGATATTTGCTAACTTAAAAGTAATGTAACTTTGAAGAACGTCGAATTAAAGTGGAAGCGGTGTAGTCCAAATCGTGATTATTTGATTCATTGATTGACATTCTTAAGACATGTGGCGTTTAAAGAGGAAAAAGAAACAGTTTTAAAACACCTTTACTTTTCCCCTGTTAAATGCCATCATTGTGAGGTTTAGGCTTGTGGCGCTAGAAGGAGATGGATCATTCCATTGCATTCTTATCCTTTCATGGATGGAATGTGATAAAAATGGCTTATTTTGTAAGAAGTCATTTTAAAAGATGTAAAATCCTTACATGATCAAATAAATCATAAGAACATGAAATCAAAAAGAGACTCAGAGTTATACATGTGATGTAATTCTGTAAAACAAAATTAGTTGGTTTTTCAAACCAGCAAATGTTTTTGTGATGTTAATAGATCTGGAACTGGCTAATTTTTCAATAGATCTTCAGTAGTTTTACAATTAAGATAATTGTTTATAATACTTGCTATTCTCAATGAAAAAAATAGTGCACATTATAAGTTGTGACTTCACAACTTAGTGTTGTATGTGTTATCTTTTTCTTCTGAAACGTTTTGTCTGCAAAACTATTATTTTATATTGGTCTTTTGATAACTGTTAATTACAAGAATTTTATGCATTATGAGTTCCAAATCTCAATATATGTTGAAAAAAATGCATGGATATTTGTATTTACAGAAAAATTCAGGTCTTGGATTTTTTTTCAATTAAAAACTCGTCAATTTACATCTTTAAAAAGTTACACTTGTATACCTAGCCATATAATACAAATGGATAAAAATATATCAAATTATGGTATTAAGGTAATAAATATAACAAGAATAATGATATAAGATCAAAACTAATTATTTTTTACGTAGATGTATTTGCAAAGATGCATGGCATGAGGGGGTGTCTATGCATTAAAAGGGGGGGTGTCCACCTAGTGGTTCCCTTTTTTTTATACCTTTTGTGTTGTATTTCTTTTCTATACAGATGATAATACAACCACAGCAGATCCTATTAAAATCAGCTGCTTGTAATCAATATCATATTGTACAATAGTGTTACATATCCAAGAGCATGTATTCATAAAATCAAAACATTATAATGTATACCATTGCAGCTAAAAAAACATATTACACTTTAAAACATACCCTTTATTTTTAAATATAAATAAATCAAATATTTATATTTTTACTTGGAAAAGAATTTTAAATTTCCAAATTTTTTTCTAATACTAGTTCAAAGCACAAATAAAATAAAACCATATACATTAATTGCTGTAGTAATTGCTGTAAAACATTGATTGCTGTAGTAATTGCTGTAAAACATTGATTGCTGTAGTAACAGTAAGTTTAAATTTGAGAAAAGATAAAAAGATGAAAGTTTATCAATTGTAGAGCTTAGTTTTGTGCACACTTATTTCAACATACACCCACTCTCTCTTAAATGTTACCTTTTCTTCTCGAATTCAGATGACATACTTTCTCTTTATTGTTTACTTACTTTCTCAAATTCCTCTACAAAAGGCAAAAGCACATGACACAGAAAACCACAATTGTAAACCACACTTTGGTTAAACCAATAAAATTCCTCATCAAGAATGTTTAAATGAATTTTATTAGAAGATAAGATAGAATAAGAAGAAAAACAATTAAATAAAAAAACCTAAATATTTCCCAAAATATTTGTCAATTCTATCTGTGAAATAATAATGAATCCTTGCTGAAGATAGCTATTTGTACACAAATACATTTTCTCTTACTTACTAATTCTATAAGTTGAACTGCCATTTTCTTTTCCAATTAGTTCCATACAAATACTCTAATCTGTAATTAAACATTTAGAAAGTGAAAGAAAATATCAAATCAATGAGATTGGCTCACTGTTGTGGCCACTTGATGGCATGATGTGAGTTGGTGACAAACCTTCACACATTTTGCTTTTGCTATCAAACCTTTTGACATACATACCATATCAAAATTGCCTCTCTGATTTTGGTCAATACTTACAGAGTTATTGGAAAACACAATCTTCTAAACTAGTCCCAAGGACTGTGAGCAAACAATGTCACAGTTTTTGTCCTCATAAAAATCACATGAAGAGATTATCTTATGAATGATTTTTGTTTGATTTTAAAAATGTGCAAACCAATGTAAAAAATTAAGGAAAGATTTCAATACTAAAAAGATACTCTGGGGAGTTTTCATTGTATAGTTAAATCGATAAGTAAATTATGAACTTCAATTCATATAATATCAAAACCAATCTACAATAAACCGTGTTCCAGATCACTGCTCATTAAATTCCTCCAACAGAAACGAGAAAGGAATAATAAGAAAATGGATCAAAATAGAAAAGACACCATATTCTGATGTCAGATAGAGTACTCCTAAACTGTATACTTGACCCCCTTGATAACTGTATTTTAAATTCTGCTCATAATTAGAAAAAAACTAAGTTTACCATCCATATGAAAGAAAAACAAATAATACAACTAGACAGTTCCCCAACATGACATCACACACAGCCCCTAAAAATTCACTAAAATCAGCATACTAAAGCCATGCATCTAAATCATAAATCCACTTCCTAAACTTAATCCGATAATGCTTTCAAATTCCAAAAGAAAAAGCTTGATCCCCAAAATGATTTCTTGAAGAATGTTCCATTTCTACTTGAGAAGTTAGCATCGCAAACAAGAGTGGCCTAACCTAATCATGCATTGCCATTAACAGTGGATCTGTATCCATTTCTCCAGGCAACCCATTTCAATGTTGGGCACCTTTAAATGGTTAATGTTTACCTCGTCTTTTGGCGACGGCTAGGGTGTCATGATCATACTTAACAGTAACAAGACCTTCCCTGGTACGACAATGAGAACTTCAAAATGTGAACAAGTCTCAGGTTGATAAGAGAGTCATCTCAACAAAAAACGATCAATAACAAGATAATAACTAAATATAGACAACTGTACTCCCCCATAAAAACTATGAAAAAGAGCTTTACTTAAAATTAAAAGGGCAAAAAAATTCACAACTCCATCTTAAATTAGCATCATTGAGAAACTCATGCAATTAACCATGCCCGATGACACTATCAGGGCAATAACAGAACAGACGCTCAGTAAGAATCAGGCATATTCATTTCCACAACCAGTTTGAAAGGTACCTAAACGACACAAACCAGCATAGTGCAAATAAAACAGACAAAGGATTAAGACATGAAGCAGCACAACAGACCAAGGAAACACGAAGGTTATACAACGTGCAATGACGAGCCGTGTTGTACTCGTTGCAGGCTTCCAAAATCCACAAAGCTGTCAAACACAAGATTTGCCCCCGCATCCTTCCATATGCTGGCACAAATCCAACAGGGGACCCCCGGAACTCGGTCAATGCCCGAACCACTACCCTGCCTGCGTGGTGAAGCACATGCACCGCTCTGCTCCCCCCACTGTGCGACCATCCCGCCCCTCCACGGAATCCGCCTCGCACCGCCCGGTGCACTCATCCCACCACGCCACGCAGCCAGGGCCATCGCTGGTGGTTCGCTCTTGACTCGCTTCCTCCCCCTCTCGACTCTACCTCGTCTCTGTCCGTCCCCCAAATCCCCACCCTAACGTCCCTTCCGTGGCGTCCGCCTCCTTCTCCGTCGTCTTCCTCCGCCACTCTCCTCCTCACCTCTGCTCCTGCTCCTGCTCCTGCTCGCCGCCCTTTCCCTCCTGAGGAACGCTCAAGACCACGCCCAATGTGAGACGACACACAATCTTGAACGCTCCTCAATGCCCACCCTCTTTGCTCCTCCCTGCACCGCCCACCACCGGGACTGAGACCGTCTCACTCCATGTGGTGACCCGGCAGGGCCTCCACCCCCACGCCCATATATTCCACACAAAAATGCCATCCCCCACCCACCCCGCCCCCGACGCCCTCTCTACGCCTCCTCCGCCACCAACGCCGCCCTGATCCGCTGCACCGTGCACGATATCAGATTGTTCACCGTCGCCACCGACTCCAGAGACAGCCGCGCCGAAGGCACGCTGCTCACCAGAATCTGGAACGCCACCGTCACCAGCGACCCCCGCCCCCGCCCGCTCTCCGCCCCCTGCCCCGCCTGCTCCCCCCCGTACCCCGACCTCTCCCCGCCCCCCGGCCCGTCCGGCAGGATTGCGAACCCCGACGGCAGCAGCGCCACGTACGCCGGGTCGCCCCCCTGCAGCACCAGGTTCATCGCCGGGATGTCCACCGGCGCGTAGATCACCAGCGACCCCGACACGTCCGTGCAGCTCTCCTGCAGGATCAGCATGTTGCTGTTGTTCGCGTTCATCGCGTTCACCTTCAGCAGCGACACGCTGTTCCCCGGATCCCGCCCCTTCGCGATGTGCGCCATCTCCGTCACCAACCCCCCGTTCGACAGTATGTCCCACTCGCTCCGCAGCCGCTCGTCCCGCAAAAACTCGAACACCCGCGCCGGCGACACCGCCAGCCACATCGACGTCGCCGCGCTCAGCACGATCCCGTGCGGCTCCCCCGGGTTGTCCACGCTCTTCCGCGTCATCACCCGCACGTCGTCGTCCCCGCCCCCCGACAGCGTCGTCCACGTGTGCGCCGTCGACGCGCTCACCCCCGCGCAGAAGTTGCTCGTCATCCTCTGCGCCAGCTTCAGCATACTCCGCCGCCCGCTCGCGCTCGGCACCCCGCCCAGGTCCCGCGCCGCGATGTTGCTCGCCAGCAGGCTCGCCACCCTCTCGCATTGCCTCTCCAGCGTCGCCACCCACCGCTGCGCCCCGAATGCCATCCCCGACCCCACCAGCTCCCGGTACATCCGATGCACCGCACGGTCGTCGTACTCCGCGTGCTCCACGCACGTCACCCTCGCGTACCCGTTCGGCGTGTCCTGGATCAACACCCCCGAAGGCCGCCGCCGACACCTCAGCAGCGACGGCGGCGGGTTGACCCGCAGCGAGTCCACCGACACGTCCACCACCCCCCACACCCCCTCCGCATGCTGCTTGCAGTACCGCAGGAAGTACACCTCCCGCGTCGGCACCAGCGGCGACAGCACCTGCAGCTCCGCGTACATCAGCTGCAGCGCGCCGTTCCGATTCCCCGCCACCCCCGTCGACAGCACCTCCACCGTCACCGCCCGCGACACCACGCACGGGAACATCTCCGCCCACTGCGACGCGTCCATCAGCGTCTCCACCAGGTCCACCCCGTTCATCATCACCAGCGCCGTCTCGCGGCTCGCCTCCGTCCTCAGTCCCGCCGGCTTCATCCCCATCCCCACTTCGCGCGGAAACTGCCGCACGTACTCCTCGTAGTTCAGCTCCTCCCTCCCCCCGCCCCCCGTTCGCACCCACAGCGGCTCCTCCGCCTGCGCCATCCGCACCAGCTCCTCCATCGCCGCCACCGCCAGCTCCACCACCATCGACTTCTCCGCCTCCGTCAGCCCCCCCGGCCTCGTCGCCACCTCCGCCACGCTCGGCCCCTGCACCATGTCCGCGTTCCCACCCGCCGACCCCGCGTGCTCCCCACCCAACCCGCCCCCCACCTGCACCTCCAACCTCGAGCTCCCCACCCCCACGGGACCCATCCCCGCGATCGGCCGCCCCAGGTACTTCGCCGCCAGCGCCGACACTCGGTCCAGCTCCTCCTTCAGCCGCGCGTTCTCCACCCGCAGCTGCTGCTCGTCCAGCGACATCTCCCCCACCGTCGCCGGCCCGCCGCAATGCGGGCACTGCGCCTTCCTCAGCGCCTCCCGCATGATCACGTTCTCCGCGCGCACCTTCTCGTTCTCCGCCCGCAGCATCGAATTCTCCGCGCGCTCCGTCTGCGCCTTCATCTGCGTCCGCCGGTTCTGGAACCAGAACTTCACCTGCCGCGGCGCCAGCCCCAGGTCCTTGCTCAGCTGCTGCCGCTGCTTGTCGTCCGGATGCGGACACTCCTTGAACATCATCTCCATCTCCTGAATCTGCCGCGGCGTGTGCCGGTGGTACCTCTTCTTGCGCGGCGGGTGGTCCGCGTCCTGATCGTCGTCCGAGCCCCCCTCCATGTTGTCGCTCCCCGACCGCGACCCGTACTCCTCCTCCTTGTTCTTCTGCTGCTGCAGATGCAGCTCGCTCTCCGCGCTCTGCCCGACCTCTCGCTGCCTGTCCACGCCCGAGGGCGGCGCCAGGGACAGCGACGGCGACGTGTAGTGCTTCGGCGGGGGCCGCGATATCAGAGGGGGGATGGGGCGCGGGGGCGCCATGCCACCCAACTCCCCAAAGCCCCGCCCACCCAGATTGCCGTTCGGAGTCACTTGCACGGTCACGCCGCCCAGCCTCATCCGGCTCACGCCCTCCCGCCCCTTCCCGCCTCGCTCCTACATTCCTACCCTGCCACCATCCTCCGTGCGCCTCGAATGCAGCCTGCCCTTCCTGCTATCCCCCTCACCCCAGCTCGCTCGTCGATCCCCAAAATCCCGCTCTGCACCTGCCTGCCTTCCTCCCGCTCGCCACCACCAATTCCTCAATTGCCCGCACCGATGTCTCCTCTCGCAAATGCTAGCCCGCTCGCCTCGCCCTCGCCCTCAACCTCCAGATTCCGACCGCACTGCGCCTCCCAATTTGCCTCCTGGGCACACTCCCACCCACGCCGTCCCCACTCATTCGTGTCGCGCAAAAATCTCACCCATTGTCACCATCACCCCACACAATCCCAACAACCCCACCGCCATGCCAATGGGGATCACCTGCGAACCGCCTCCCAGCATGTGTGCGCACCAGCTCCCGCGTATCCAGCGACCCCACGAAACGCCCGACTGGCCTGTACAATCCCGCCCACCAACGAGAGCAAGGGACCTGAGAGAAGAGGGAGGCAATGTCCAGCGGCCAGCCAATGCCCCACTGTCGACCCCTGCCTCCCGCCCTCTCTCCTGCCGTCCGAAGAAAAGGAGGGAGAGAGGAGCAGCAACCCCGTGCTGAATCTCCTCTCTCTCTCGTTCTCTCCCTCTCCACAAACCTAGACCTACTTCGCCACCTCCACCACTCCGCTTCCCCGACCTACCTCCACCCCCACGCGCGCACCGCTCCGATCTTCGGCACCACCTACCCGCGCCTCCTCCTTCACGCACCCTGCGTCGCCCCCGCTCCGGACTTGATCGCTCACCGATTCACCTCGCCGGCCCACCACTGCAGCCTCCCGGCGCACCCACCAGCACAAGCTCCACAAGCTCCACAAGCTCACGTTCACACACTTGCCTGCCTGCCTGCCTGCCTGCCTCCCGGCGCACCGCAGCTGGACACCCTACCCGACGCCACCAACGCAACGATAACTCACGCCCCCTCCGCCCTGCCTTCCAGTGTCACTCCAGGGCGTGCACCACCCATGCTATCTTTGGCACCCCGGCCCATACCCAGACAGAGATGGCGAGCACGGATATGGCGCATTCAATGCAGCAGCGCTCAGAGAGCCCGCAAACAAACAAAGCCAGACACGCACATCTCCACAGCAGCCGGTTGGGGTGGAGAGCGTCCGCCTCATCGACGCGCTCCGTTCGCAGATGAATGAAAGTGGAGCCAGGCGAACGCAGCCTTCGGTATGACATGGGTCGCGCATATGACAGAAGTCGGCCTCGACTTCCCCCCACCCTCCCTGCACGCTTCCCCAGTGTCCGCACCTGCCCCGCTCTGATCTGCCGCGCCGCGCCGCGCCCCGCCGGGCCGTGCCGTGGCCTGCAGCTGTGTGGAGTCCCTGCAGCGTCACTTGTGGGTTGCAACTTGCAGGTGGAAGGAGTGCAGTTCATCGGTCCGCATGCCGGAACGCTGGGTCCCAGTGACATGATGTCACCTCGTCGCACACCACGGGAAGTCCGATGTGGAGCAGGGTCGACTGCGTTTGACAGTGGATGTGAGACCAGGCAGGCGAAGGAGTCAGCGCTGTGGAAACCTTTTGGGAGCATTTACATGAGAACATGAGTGAGGTGTAGATGGTGGATTGAAGGAGGCAGCACCCAAAGAACGTACAGACCAGCAGAGTCGTCCATGTTCCATGGGTGGGAGCGTTGTGGTGTGCTGGAAAGCCATTGATCCATGCTTCGGCAGCGGCAGCGCGCACTCCAACGGGGGCGAATGGGAGAGAGTTGAGTTCACATTGGGTACGTCGGGTGAATGATTCTCGGCCGAGGGGTTGATGGAGATCATGCTCGACGAGCACTGGTACGAGGGCCATGTTTGTTGATGCAGGGTAATGTGGTTGTGTAGCAACGCTGAGCCCATTAGCTGCATAGATGCGAGGTAGTACCCTGAATCTGAATTGTTTCTTAGGTGCAACATGGGCGAAGTGGTACTTCGGATGTTTATATTGTCGTGAAGTAAAATTCAGAAATAATTGACCTCTGTTTGCAGAATTTGTTGTAAATTGAATGGGGAAAGATCGGATTGAGTCATTAGCTTGAAATTGAATTTGAGGCTTTGAACAATTGCTGAGCATGCTGAGGACTCTCAAACAAGTAAGAAATTGCTGAGGACTCTCAAACAATTGAGGAATTGCTGAGTCATGAGCTGCAGAATTCCTGGGAGTGGCGATTTGTGGTGGGACTGTTTCTTGGTTTGAGAGTCCTGAGAAGCAGGTTCAGTGGATACGTGACCTTGTAATGTTTCACAACCCTCATTTTTGTTTTATTAGTTTTAGAGTTGGTAATTTTAGCAAGCTATGCACATTATAGTAGGGATCTTCACATTAACTTTTAATTGGTGTAAGGGGTTTATTTTGTTTAATTTTTTCAGTCTTTGACTATTTCTATATGTGATATATCCTTCTTAAGAATAAAATTATATTTCCAAATTTATAGTGGTTGTTTTTTTTAATAACATGATCTATTATTGAACCCATTTGTTATAATTAAATTTTGTATGTTTGTCTTGTAATAATTAAAGTCAATTATATTTGACATCTATTACAACTTCATTCAATATAAATGTTTATTTTAAAACATTTATTTAGAAAATTGAAAGTATCAACAATTAGCTTTTGGAAGTTAAATAAAAAATCATGAAAAACTTTTGATAATTTTATTGTAGTAGGACTAATTTTATGTTTTGGCTTCAAAATATTTTAAAAAGTTGCTATGCATCACATACCTCAACAACAAGCTGGTTAAATTATTGAGAAGGAATTTACTATGTAAGGACAAATAGATTCATGTCCTTGTCCTTGACACCAATTGGATGCACTTAATTCTTCTCACAACCTATTTAATATATTCTATCTATTCTTATTTACTTCTATTTATTTCTATTTAATTACGTTATATAAGAATTTATTGCAATCCAATCTAAGCATTTGAAGTCCACTTTATAAAAAATTTATTCAATGGATCTATTTTTTAAATTTTTGATTATTTTTAAAATAATAAAATTATATATTGGATAATTTAGATTTATTTTTGATAAAATTTTGATCTATTTATAAAAATCATGATTTAGTTTATATAATATTTATGAAAATAAATTAATTTATATTAACATATACATCACATTTTTAACAAATAGTAATTGATGCCAAGTGAGACAATATTGCACTAATCAATCAATCTTATTACAAGATATGATATGTTGTAAAGAAATTATTGCTCAACTTGCTTGATTTTCAAATATTAAATCAAAGAATTAATTTTGTTATCAAATGAGATAATTAATTTTTTGAATTTTAATTAAAATTTTAATAACAATACTTTAACACTTCTATATTTTTGCTATACATACTTCTACTAAGGAAGACATACAATTAGACATAGAAACTATATAAATTGAAGTTATATACTATAAACTTCTTATATTATAAGAAAAAATTTAATATCAATAAGAAGAATTGTGCCTATATTATTGAAAACCAAGGCATACTACTCAATGTTATCTTAAGAAGATATGAAACCACAAAACAAAGAATATAATTTTAAAAAATATAATATGTAAAAAAAATTATCCACTAATATTAAAAACCATTTTTATATTGTAATACAATAATATGGTAAAAAAAATAGATAATAATGATTTTATAATTAATATTCTATCATCTTGGTTCAACAAAAATTCAAAATATTTAAAAAAGGCTTTTATGAAAGCCTCTTACTTTATTTTTTGTTGCCTTAATAGTTAATAAAATAAAATTGGTTAGCAAATTTTCCTTCTAGATTTGCAAAAATGGTTCTACTACCTTAGAAAGGTCATAGATTGATAAAAATGAGGTGGATTAGATAAATAATCAATATGATTTACTCTAGGATATAATTGATGATAGAATCATACTAAAATATCCTTAGGATTTGTTGGATTGATATCCTAGAGATGATAGTTTATAAATCAGGGTCTAAATTAAATCCCAGCCATTAAAATGGTTGCCTAGGGCAAGACAACAAGGATATTTAGAAATTTGCAGGTAGGATTAAAAAAAAAAAACTTTAAGCTTATTCCAAAGGTATAAGATTAGTTTCTATTGATTTTTGGAATGACCTTAAGAGGATTATTCAAAATCAAGGTTTGTATTGGTAATTTGGGATTTATACATAAAATTAGGGTTAGTATTTTTAGCTAGTTTATGCAATTTGTACAATATTTATAGTTAAAAATTTGTGATTTTATGATAGATTGTGTGTAACAAACATATATGAAATTCCATATGATTGTGATGGCAAGAATAGGAGATATCTAATCATATGTGTAAAGAGGTACCAAAAGTTGGTAGTTTGAGGTTGATTGGATTTTTGCAATATTTGGAGATCTATTGGTTGGAAGAAGGTGAATTTTGAAATGATATTAGAAGACTCAAAGATTATGTTACACACCAGTTTTGAGTGGAAGTTGATAGTTGAAGAAAGAAAAATCATTGCTAGAACTTCTCCATCAACTTTTAAATTGGCGACTAAAGGACATTAGTAGATTTTGGTTTTTCCTCACAATTGGTATGTTTGACTAAATTGAATTTTTCAAACATACAAAGAACTTATAGTGGTATTATTGTAAAATTTTTTGCACCAATTAAATAGTCAAATTAGGAATTAGAGCTTATTGAAGCTCCCTAATTAGAATAAGAGTTGTAAGAAAAATTTGAAGTTGCAAAAGGATGAAAGTAACAAGGAAATTAATATTTGTATGTACTTGAGGCTATTAAAAAAAGTATTTTTGAGCACTTTATATTGGTATTAAATATTTTTTATCAATCTTGATATTTTAGCTTTATCTTAGTTAAATAAACATAATCCTTAGTTGAATTAGATATCTTATAATCTTAAATTTTTCTTGACTTATTTAAAAAAATATAAAAATAAAGTATATCTTATATATAAAAAAGTTAAATTTTTATTTTTTAGAAGTAGGATATTTATATAAGTTGCAAAAAAAGAAGATCTATTTATTATTTATACAACACCAAATTCTTATTTAAAGAGGTTGCAATAAAATTCCAAAGCAATATAAGGAATATTAAGATGTATTTAAAATAAAAATATTCACGTATTGCCAATATATTGACCTTATAATTGCACAATTGATCTTCAAAAAAGAACTCAACTACTATTTGGACCAATTTATAAATTATTACAAAACAATCTAGCTAATTTGAAAAAAAATATTAATAAAATAATACAAAGAATTTTATTTAATATTCAAAATTTTCTATAAGTGCACCAATTCTTTTTGTGAAGAAAAAAATACGGATCCAAATGCATGTAGATTATTAAAAATTTAATAAATTAAATATTAAAAATTATTATTTTTTACCTTTGATATTAAAACTTCTTAATCAACTTAATAAATCTAGAATTTATATTAAAATAGATCTATAAGAAGCTTATAATTTATTAAAAAATTAAAAAATTAAAAAATTACCCTTTGAAATATGTATGGCCATTTTAAATATAATTTCATATCTTTTGAATGTATAAATATTCTAATTTCTTTCTAATATTTAATAAATAGTATTTTTTTTAATTCTTATATAATTTTATTGTCTATTATTTAAATAATATTCTTATCTATTCTAAAAATATAGAAGAATACTAATAACATATTTGTCTTATATTATAAAAACTTAGAGATATAAGACTATATACCAAGATTGAGAAATATGTATTTTATACAACTCAAGTAGAATTTTTGGAATATATTGTTGTAAATAATAATTTGCAAATGGATTCTAAAAAAATACAAAATATTACAGATTGTACAATTTCAAGAATTATACATGATGTTTAATATTTTTTGAAATTTACAAATTATTGATAAATATCTAATAAGAATTTCTTTTAAGTTGTTGCTCTACTTATACAATTAGCTTGCAAAGACAAATCAAAGTAGAATAATGATACAAAAGCAAAATTTTAAGGTTTAAAAATTGTTATTACTTTAGCTTCTATTTTATGTCATTCAATTTTTTTTAAGTTATTTTTTTAAATAAACATAGATATACTAAATTTTATATTAAGTATAGTGTTATTACAAATGGATAGAGATGCTAGCCTTCATTCTATTGATTTTTATTCTAAAAATATTTTAAAAATTAAAATAAATTATTAAAGCTATAATAAAAAAAAAATATGTTATTATAAATTTATTTTAAAATAATATCATTATTAAAAAAATACTTTTGATCTAATCACAATTTACACTAAATATAAGAACCTTGAATATTTTATATTAATAGATATTTTAAATTATTGCCAAGTCTATTCAAATATATTTTTATTATAATTTATATTTGATATTATATATAATTTTAAAAATAATAAAGCTTGTTAAATACCATATATAAATATTTCTATCTTGTATAAAAAGAAAGAAATAATATATATAATTAATAATAGAGTATATTTTTATAACCAAAGTAATTGCATATTTTAATTATAAAGTTAACAATTTCAATCAACATTACTTTGGTTAATAAAATTTATTCAAGTATGTCAACAAATCCTCTTATTTTAGATATTAAAACTAATCTTTATGATAATTCTAATAAATTTGATTTTAAAGATAAATTTTTATATATATATATATATATATATATATCTATTATGACATAAATATTTAATCTTCATCTATGTCCATTAGAGTTTCAAGTTCCACATCTACAAAAAAATATTAGATAGTATCCTAGGCATAATATTGGCTAAAAATCCTATTAGCAACCATGATCAATTCATAGCTTATATTTTGTACTTTCTATCATTTGTAAAGAAAAATTATATAATCACAAAAAAAATCCTTAGTCATGGTTTTTGTAATTTAAAAATTTTACTATCACTTATTTAGAAATTATTTTATCTTGTATATTAACTATATGATGTTGATGTACTCAGTCAATAAATCTTAAGTATCTAAACAACTAATACAATGACTATCATGGACATATTCTAAATTATCACTTTTTAGAACCTTCTAAAATCTTTTTTAGTCTTCTAAAATCTTTTTCAATTTTCTAAAATCTTTTTCAATTTTCTAAAATCTTTTTCAATTTTCTAAAATCTTTTAGAACCTTCTTTAGTCTTTTAGAATCTTCTTCAATCTTTTAGAATCTTCTTCAATCTTCTTCAATCTTCTATGATACTTTTAGAAGATTCTATAGATGTTTCATAGACTTCTAGATATTTTTTAGTTTTTTTTATAGTTAGAATCTTCTATGGATATTTCTATCAAATTAAAGAATCTTCTATAAAAGATTCAATAAGACATAGACCTTGTAATATAAATAAGAGGTAAGATTGAAGTATATTTCAATCTTACCAAGACAAGTCTTAAAGCAATCTAAAGTATTGCCTTGTTTTTTAACATCAATCTAGTTTTTATTCATATCAACCATCTAGTTCTTTCTTCTTGAAATCAATCTAGTTCTATATTCTTTTTCTTGTCTATTTGCTAATCTATTATCTTGTATTCCTAACAATTTTATAAAATTGCTAAGTAATCATATCAAAGCTTTGATCTCTTAATAAAGAATTGATTATCCTTCTTTTTGAAGATGCTATTACATTCTAAAAGAGTGCAAATTATCTCTCTCTAGACTGATATGCTAACTTGTTGGAGTTTGATCTTTCTTTAAAAAAAATAGATTACTCCTTTTATAAGATGTATCATTGTATTTTAGAAGTTGCAGATTATCTTCTTTTAAATTAATATCATTTAATAATATTTATTTTCAATATGAAAAATACTATATTAAAAACTTGTTGATTTTTTTTAAATTAATATAGAAATAGATTAAATTATGGAAGGTACATCCTTATAAATAGAAAATAGAGTAGCGACTCTTGTACATCTTTGAGTTCTTTAAGATAGTGTACTAGAAAAAATAACATTCTTTTATAATCCAAAACAGGAACCACAAATAGAATTAATATCTGAAGAAACTAAATCAGAGATTTATAGTTTGCAGTAAGAGATTATTTAATTGAGGGAAGCAGATCATAGACAAGGTATGCACATGATTCCTACAAAAGTTCTAAGAGTTGTCATGAAGGAATCAAAGGTTAATATGTCTAATAAATTTGATTGAATAAGATCTAACTTTTGAAATACTGTGCAATAAATACGGCTCTATTTATGATTATATCCTTCTTGTTATTTAGATGGATTTACTTAAGTTACTTTTTTAAATACCTTTTTATCAAAAAGTGCTCAATCATAATTTATTCTATTGTTAGAAAATAAAATTTTAATCTTATATAATTTAGAGGTTTTTATAAAAAGATTTATTATTGTATTTAGAAATAGTGATTGAAAGAGGTTGGTAAAAAAGAAGATCCAAAATCTATGACAAAGACAACATTTAACTATGATTTATGTTGCAAAATTTTAATAATTTACTTATTATCTTGATTGGAACAATAAGACATTTATGACTCAATTTTATTAAGGCCTAAATGATGATGTAAAGAATTTATTGATCACAATGTCAAGAGTTGAAAGCTTAGAAGAACTCATGTCTCAAGTTATTACTTGTGACAATTGCCTATTTGAATTGTCATAAGAAAGACAATCAATTTTCAACAATGCCTATTAAGATATAACTGTTATATCTTCAAAAACATTAGAGAAGCCATCTATATATCTTAAATCCATGTAAGTTGATCCAACTCAATTCAAACTATTAATACTTGTAGAGAAGGTTAGATGTCAACAAAAAAATCTATGTCTATATTGTAGAAGTTCTAATCACAAGGCAGCAAACTATCTAAACAAGTTTAAAAAATTCAAGGTATAAAGTGTAATATTTGAATTAGAAAGGCTAGAAAATGAAGATGTTCAGCCACAATAGGGACCTTGTAGTTGGACATCTTCAAATCTAAATTACTAGAAAAAGATTTCTTTTTACTTTTGGATCCAACGTCTTATTTTATATTATCATATTATGATTTAACTACTATATAAAAATATTGTATATATATATATATATATATATATATATATATGTATTTTTAATATATAATTTATTATACAACTAAATGAGAGCCATATTGTAAATTTTTATTAATTATAAAATATAATTATATTATTAATTTATAAAAGATTTATTTAAAAAGACTATTATTAAGGTTTATTTTTATATATATTTTTTGATAGTGACTTTTAAGGTTGATTTTATATTGATAATAGCTTTATATATTTTGAATCACCTTTATTAGATATAGGTGATCTTTGAAATCTTGTTTTATTCCTTTTATTTGATTTTTAGAACATATATTATATAAATTTTATTAGAAAAAAGATTGAAAAGGAGTCTTAGTATCAAAAAGAGTAGTTAGGCCATCCATGTAGATGAATGGAGATGGATGATTGAAATCTCTATTCTTATTGGCCAAAAGTCATGTCCAATACGCTTCAAGGAGGCTATCTAAGGCCTCATTAGGAATTAGGGTTTTTTCTAAAGGCATTTGAACATCAAAAATTAGGATCAGCAAGTTCAAGTTTTTGGATATGATTTTGGTGCAAAAATTGAGTGATTTGGAGTTTTTATGAAGGAGATATAGGTGCTCAAAGTCAAGGTGTCAAATTTGTACATACTATCACTCTTTTAGATATAACTTGCATGTATAAAAAGCAATAAAGGATTGGTGAGTAGAACTTAAGAGAACACTTTTTATATATGGCTTAATGAATTCTAAGTTGGAATGAAGGAGATATTGGGAGTTGAAATCAATGCTTGCAATCTAAAGGCAGTAAGTGACCTGTTTAATTAGTAGTTGTGTTTTGAGCTATATCTTAAGCAACTTGATAGGATATTGACTCAAATTTTTTAGAAATATATATATTCATATTACAAAACTATACAAATTTTTTTTGTGGTATTAAAATTTTGGATTTTTGAAATATTAAGGAAATAGTGCTCGAGTGTCTATAAACTAGGATTTTAAGCACTTGCTAGGATTTATAAGATATCAGACAATTAAAAGGCAATCTATAGTTGAATTTTCTTGTAGTAGAGCTTAAAGACATAAGCTATATTTTAGAAAAATTTGACAAAAAGTAAATAGTTGGATCAAGAGTTATTGGATTCTAAAATTCAAGAAGAAAATAATTTTTTGTAGATAAATGAGATATTCAAAGATTTTGTTATAATTTGAGTATTTTGTAAAAATTAAAGGAATTTTTTAGAAGCAAAGACTTTATGGAGGTGAAAAAATGGATATATGGAGCTATAACAAAATTTTAATATAAAAATGAGGTTTTGAAAAGAGATTATAGACTTTTTTAGAAATTAGTAAGAATTTAATTTTCCAACAATTGATTAGTTGTGATTTTATAAAGAAAAGAATATTGAAGATTTCCTATATATTATAGAATTTTTTTATTTATAAACCTATTTAAATATAAGAGGATTTTATCAATATAATATTTTTTTAATAATATTATTGTGTTATTTGTCCTTCTTAATAAAGACAAATCACTTATTGAAATCTTATCAATAAATTACAAGTAAATTCTCTATAGCTAGTTATCTAGTATATTCTTAGATTAAAAATCATACCACACAACAATGCTTTTTGTACATATGAGAATCTCAAGACATGAGATTTTTGCTAAAATCTCTTTAGATATTGGAATCTAAGTATATTTTATAAATAAAGATTTTACAACCAAGTATAATTTAATATTTATAATAAACATCCATCTTGCACCTATTAAAGTCATTGATGGATAAAATCTTATATCAAAGGATGTTATTAAAGAAATCCAACTATAAGAAGTAGTATTAAGAGATCAAGTATCATACATTGTTTTCAACATTATTTAATGTCCAACAAATCGTATTATCATTGAACTTCTTTGGTTTAAATTACATAATTTTGATATTAATTGAAGTTTATAAAAGATTTCTTCAAGGTCCAAACATCAAAAGAAAAAACAAGGTGCAACTTCATTTCTTGGAGCTAAAGCATTTATGTAAGCTATAAAGAAAAGAACCGCATTTATATTATATGTTACTTCAATGAAAGATCCAATTTGGTAATTCAAGTAAGATATTTTTAATCAATATCATGATTTTAAAGATGTATTTGAAAAAAAAAATATAGATATATTAGTAGAATATTATCTTTATGATTGTACAATCAAATTACAAGATGGATCTTAACTTCTATTTGGTCTAATTTATAATCTATCATAGATAGAATTTATAGCCTTGTAAGAATATATTAATGAAAATCTAGCTAAAATTTTTATTAGACACTTGAAATTGCCTATTGAAGTACTTATCTTGTTTGTGAAGCAAAATACTAATTCTTTACGTATGTATATTGACTATCAAGGTCTAAATAAGGTGATTGTAAAAATTTGCTATATATTACCATTAATGTTAAGATTATTGGAACAACTGGAATAAGCAAAGATTTTTATAAAGATTGATTTAAGATGCACTTATAACCTAGTCAGGATTAAAGAAAGAAATCAATAGAAGATATCATTTCGTACAAGATATGGATATTTTGAGTATAATATTATTCTTTTTGAACTTACAAATATACATGCAGTCTTTCAACATATGATAAATGATATCTTTTAAAAATATTTAGATGACTTTTGTCTACATAGATGACTTTGTAGTTATCTATCTAGATGATATTTTGATCTTTTCTAAGAATAAAGAAGACCATGAACATCATATTGTCATGTTCCAATTTGGCTATTATACGAAAATATTATATATATATATTTAATACAAAATTTACTACATAGCTAAGTGAGAGCTATGTCAATGGATTTTTATTGGTTACAAACTATGATTAGATTAATATTTTTTTTAAAAATTATTTAAAAGAGCTATTATTGAAATTTATATAATATTATTTTTTTATAATAATTTTGAGGTTGATTTTATATTAATAATAACTTTTATATATTTTAAATTATCTTTATTAGATATTAGTGATCCTTGAAATCTTGTTTATTTCTTTTATTTGATATTTAGATTACATATTATATATATCTTATTAAAAAAAAAAGATTAAAAAGAGATTTTTAATATAAAAAAGAATAGTTAAACCATCCATGTAAATGAATGGAGATGGATGATAGAAATCTCTATTTCTATTGGCCAAAAGTCATATCCAATGGATTTTAAGGAGGATACTTGAGAACTTATTAGAGATTAGGATTTATTTTTTGAAGGGATTTGAATATTAGAGGCTAAGATTAATAAGTTTAGATTTTTGGCTATGGTTTTAGTACAAAAATTGAATAATTTGGAGTTTTTATGGAAGAGATATAGGTGCTCAAAGTTACAATATCAAAATTATACCTACTATCACTCTTTTGGATATAACTCATGCATATAAAAAGCAATAAAAGATTGGTGACTAGGATTAGAAAGAACACTTTTTTGATTACACTATATATATATATATATATATATATATATATATATAAAGTTTGATAAAATCCAGGCTAAGATGAAGAAAATATGAAAAGTTGAAGTCAATATTTGCAATCTAAAGGTGGTAAGTAACCTTGCTTAATTAGTGGTTGTGTTTTGGGTTATATCTTATGCAATTTGATAAGTTTTTGGCTCAAAATTTTTAAAAGTATGTATTTTCATATAAAAAAATTATATACAAAATTTTTATAATATTATGATTTTGGATTTTTGAGATATAAAGGAAATAGTGCTTGTCTATCTATAAATTAGGATTTTAAGCACCTATTAGGATTTTTAAGATATCAAACTATTAAAAGCTAGTTTATAATTGAATTTTCTTATAAGAAAGCTTAAAGATATAATCTATACTTTGGAAAAATTTAATAAAAATTGAACTATTAAATCAAGAGTTATTAGATTCTAAAATTTGGAAAGAAATCAATCTTTTGGGAGTGAATAAGCTATTGAAGGATTTTATTGCAATTTGAATATTTTATACAAATTATAGGGATTTTTTAGAAGCTAAGACTTTATAGAGGTAGAAAAATGGATATATGGAGCTATAATAAAATTTTGATATAAAGATAAAATTTTGAAAGAAGATGATAGGTTTTTTTAAAAATTAATGAAAATTTAACTTACCAATAATTGATTAGCTATGATTTATATAATAAGGGATATTAAGAAATTTTTTATATACAAAAAAAAACTTTGATGTATAAATTTATTTAAATATAAAAGATTTTTATTAATATAATATATATTTTTTAATATTGAGATGATAAGAGTGAAGAAGCTAAAAAAATCTTTTAATTTAATTCTTATATTTATTCACATAGATCCAATAAAACCATTCATTTTGAAAACAAATGCCTCAAATTTTGCACTTGGATTTAAATTCTCTCAAATTAATGATGATGGTCAATTTCACCCGGTAGCATTTTGCTTTCAAAAATTTTTAGTTGTAAAAATTAATTATGAAATCCACAACAAAGAACTATTGGCAATTGTTGATGCTTTTAAAAATTGGTGCTATTTGCTAGAAGCAGTTCAATATAAGATTATAATATACATTAATCACAAAAATTTAGAATATTTTATAAGCACCCAAGTTTTGAACCACCATCAAACATAATGGAGCATGTCATTATTTTGGTTTGATTTTGTGATTACATATTGTTTAAGAAAACTTCAAAAAAAATCAAATGCCTTTTCTTAACATTCATATCTTATACCAAGAATAGAAAATATTGTATTGGATCAACAAAAATCAATTGTGATAAAATTGTCCAATTTATAGTTAAAAATATTCATAATATCTATCTATGTAGATATAATTCTCAAGTCAAAAGCCTAAAAAGCAATGAAGATAGATCCATTTGTAGATAGCATTTAGCAATATTTAAAAAATATAGAGGTGGAAGAAAACAATAATTTTAAGTTTCAGGACGGATTGTTGTATTTCAAAGTTTTCTTGTATGTTCCTCCAAGCCTTGCAAGACTTCAAGTTCTTCAAGCATGACATGACCTTCGAATAATTGGACATTTTGGCTTCAATAAGACCTTGAAATTTATGAGTCGCATTAATTAATTTTAATTAGTGGATTAATTAAAATTATAGTTTTTAAATTATTTAAATACTAAAATATTAAAATTAAAGATTCTATTTGATCATTTAAGTATTCATTAGAATTTAGAAGAGTTTATAAGTTACAAGAGTCTTATTAAAGAAAAGTCATATAAATAAAGTTTTAATAAGTCTTAGAAGCAATTATCTTAGTTGGTTTAGTATTTTTTCTTAATTGTAAGAACTAATATTTAGTTATTAAGACTAATGTCTATATTGGCCTTCTATCTATATGTATTTTTCATTAAAAACCTATAAATATTACTTAGTAGGTAAAAAAAGCATGAAAAAAAAATGTCATATCTTTTTAATTATTCATATAGAAAATAAGATTTTTAGTTGATTTAAATTGATTTTATTTTAAAAAATCATCAAAGTAGAATAAAATAATCTTAAAATTATATTATTATATTCAAAATATTGTAGAAATTTTTAAAATTTATTTAAAATTTATTTATATTTTTTAAGGAATTTTTAGAGTAATTTTTGAGATTTTGGTAAAAATAAATTTTATCATCTTGGGAGCCATTATGAAGAAATAGAGTAAGATTTGAAGTCCATACAAGGTTCTAAGACTAATTAAATATTTTTGAACCCCACAATGAAGTTATAAATTCAAAAATATTAATTCTACTCGTAGAAAATAGGAGGACTAGCAACTACTATAATCTTTGTAAGAAGAGAAGTATACAAGTCCTATATGGGTTATAGCACCTTAAATGTAGGTAGGAAAAAAAGACTAAGGCCTTGTGGCCTCTCTAGGACAATCATATATACTACTTATAAGCCTTGGTGAGGTTCAAACTCTTGATCTCTTAAGCAAGTTATCTTTGAGGTAAAAATTACTCATTTGATTTTTCTATTATTTACCTTCTATCTTTAAACTATCATAAGTTACTCTTAGTAATTTAGATTTATATATTTTTATATCATTAAAAAGATAAAAAAATTATTTATTTAAATATATATATTTTTTATTTTTTATTTTTATTTTTTTGGTGGATGAAAATCTAATGAAAAAATTGTGATTAATTTTGTAGTATGCAATTGCTTAGTTGCACATATTTCACTTATTTTGTATTGTTCTTCTCCTTTGTTGTTATTTATTGATCTTTATACTTTATACTATAAATTATAAGAAACTCTTAATTGATACCATCTTATAATTTAGATTGAAGGATAAATTTTATCCTCACAAAATTAATGTCATAAAATTATTGATGGCTTCAAATGTAAAAATTGGTGAAGGAATTTATCCAATCATGCAAAATTTGTGCTTAAGTAGAGATTCCAAGACACCAACCATATAGACTTTTCTAACCACTTCCAATTCCTAAGGGTCCATGGTAATCATTATCTATGGATTTTATTATAGATTTTTGGATTTCTAATAGCAAAGACTTAATTTTTGTTGTAATAAACCATCTTATTAAGATGACACATTTCATTCTATAGAATAAGACTATTTCTAGAGAAGAAATTGCCAATCTTTTTATTGATAATATTTATATTATACATAGCCTTCTAAATGACATTATTTTAGACCAAGGACAATAATTTGTACCAAATTTTTAAAGAGGATTATTTCAACTTTTGAAGGTGTCAATGACATAAAACACAAATAATCAAAGTATTAAAATACTCTTGTGTTACTTGAAAAGAATAAAAAATCACTCAAAGATGGTATAATATTAAATTAAAATGGCTATTATCAAAGACAAAAAGAATAGACTCTTGAAATAAGACTAGGAACAAAAAAGGCATTGATAAGAGTGAAGAAGATTTCATTCTTGTCTCTATATATACTATCTACCTAAGAGCTATATGGAAACATTCTATAAGGCCTTTAATAGATGTCTAATTTGCAAGATACATATCAAACTTATAAAACATGTTTCTTATATATACACCACATAATTAGCTTGTTCTACAAGCTACCAATATGTGTGACACGTGATTAACTTGTTGGCTAAGTTTTCAACCTATCAATCATCTATAGACATGAATAAAGATGAAATTGTATCTATAAAGCTTCTAAAAAGCTTTTCTAAAAGATATTATCAAATTAATCTACTTTTATCTACTTCTACCTATCTATATTATATAGATAATTATCAAACTAAATCTTATGCCCATGATATTACTCCCCCTTCTAAAGACAAGTTCTATGATGAGCGGTGATTACATGTTGAGGAAGCCCAAGATGTGCCAAATTGTATTTGCCACATATTTTGATCTTTATTTCTTTTGAAGGTGGTTGATAGGTCTTCTCAACCATCGACAATATCTTATATAAGGATAAGAGGACCACCTTGATATTTAATCAATATTGAGGCTTTCATAAATTTCTTCAAAGAAAATATTTGAAATACCATTAGGATTAATTTTTACTTCTAAAAGTATCACCAAACATTTGAAGTCTCTTCCAAGGCCATGATATCAAATATATTATCATATTATTATTTTTTATAATATATAAAAATAAAAAAATATATAATATATTTATAAATTTTAATATATATTAAAATAATTAATAAAATAATTTAAAAGAATTGATATAAGAAATTTTATTTTAATTTATTTTTCTCAGTTTAATTATGGCATTTAAATTACATGAAACCTAGATGTTTAGTATAAAGCTTTGAAAATAAATTTGGGACCTAAAGGATTAAAATACAAGCTACTAAGAGGTTCATTTGTAAAAATGAAAGTAATATATGAAAGGATGATGGCAAGGGATGGATGACTTCATTTCCATTGGTCGCACTTTATTTCTATTAGTTGATCCTCATATCCAATAGACTTTCAATAAATTATTTGTAATTATTTTTGAAGATTTGAATAACTTTAGAGAACACATTTAGGAAGACAAAGTAAAATTTATAAAGTTTAAGTTCTAAAAGATAATTTATATATAAAAATTAAAAAATTTGGAATTGGGATGAAGGAAAAATAGCTATTTGAAATTAAGGTATAGATTCAAGACATACTATCACTCTTTTGAAGATACAAAGAGTTATACAAAAGCTTTTGGAAATTAGAAGATACAATTGAAGAGGTGATTTCAAAACCTACATCTTGTATAGAAGAATTATTATATTTAAAATTTGGATAAAGGAGATATTGGAAGTTGAAGAGAGCACATCTAATTCCAAGGTAGTAAGTGAACCATTTTGTTGATAGTAATGATTTCTACCATATATTGAGCTTTTGGATGAATGTTTGTCTAAAAAATTTCAAGAAGGTAAATTATTATATTAAGAAGCTACATAATAATTTTTATGGTGTTTGAATATTTATTTTTGTGAGATATAAAGAATTTTATATGCATATTGAAATTATAAGATTGGGATAAGATTGAGAAGTTTGATAGGAAGAATATCACCAAGTTCTTAAGGATCTATACATGTCAAATAGAAATGCATCAGATTTTAGAATTGAGAATGATTATCACCTTTAATTTGGCAGTAATACCAATACTCAAAGAGAAAGTACAAGAGTTGCATATTAAAATTATATTATAGAACTGATTTTAAGAGCTACTAAAAAATAAATTCATTGAAGAAGATTTAGAAAGGATGATCAAAAGATCATTTTTGGAGTAAATTAAATAAAGGCTAAAAAATCAAATGGCTCCAAATAAATTGGTCAAGGAATTTGAAAAAAAGTTTAATCAATTACCATAACAAGAGAGATAATTATTAGATTTTAGAAAAACTAAGTTATTCTTATAAATAATTAATAAAGGCCTAAAAGACAAATTATTCATTTATTTGGCTAATAGGACATCTAAGAGTGGATTTACAAAAAACTAGAAGCTTATGAAAGAGACAATGGAATTTGTGGCCAAACAACTAAGGATTAAGACTCATGGCTTGTTGTCACAATTGGAACCAATGCATACCTCTAAAACTTTAGTATTACCTCAAAAAATCACCAAGTCTATTCAAGATGTCACGCTTGAAAAATTAATCAAGGACATACACGATCTAAAGGTGGAGATGATTAAATTGAAGAAATATCAAATAGTGAGCTTATTGAAGACATTTAAAGACTTAAAGGGATTTATAGAAAGATGTATATGATATGACACTCCAGACCACAATTGTAGTGAATGTAACAATTACAAAGTTACAATCAAGGAGAATATGGTGTATTTCAAAAATGGCAAGATAAGATTAATAGATTTTAATGAACTTTTGAAAACCAACTTTTGAAATGAAGGCATGAAGAAATTGGTAGAAGAGCAAATATACAAGAGTGGTGATATGCATGAAAAGAAAATAGAGTCTTATGCTATTATAATAAAACAAAAAATAATTAAGACTGCTTCTTCACTAGCCATGGATGCTATGATCAAAGAAAATGAAATTATTAGGAGGATGACTTGATAGAATGATCCAATTGATGTTATTAATATCAAATCATTTTTGAATAAAGACCAATAGAGTAATGACTTACATGATACTATGATTGAGGAAAAGAGAAGCATGATTGTTCATGAGAAAGATGTAGCTAAACTAGCAAATCAAAAGAAATCTCAAAGGAACAAAGAAACTTCTTAAGGACAAAAATCAAAGAAGATGCCTTCTTCTATTCATTTTGGTAATATACCATTATCAAAAGAGCAATAGGAGAAGGGCAAAGAAAAAGAAAAAGATGGCATACACAAGCCCAAAGATAAAAATCCTACCTATAAGCTTTAATTTGACATTGAATCATCCACAAACATGAAAAATATCTTGGAAGAGAAGATTTTGGATATTAAGATTGAATTCACTTTGAAAGAAGTTTTTAATAAAATAAAAAATATTTCTATAAGCTAATCATTGATGTAATAAAAATAAAGAGGCAAATGATAACTAAAGCTATTATGGTATAGGCATTAGATACTTATTTGACTAAAGATGAAGAAAAAGAGATAGAACAAGTATTTGTATAATTTATATTATTAGAATTTAAAAATAGGATTGATATAGAAGATATGGCTCAGATCAATCATACCAAGGATATGGGAGGATATCAAACAAAGCGCATATCAATAGAATTTGGCAAAGAAAAGAAGATTATACAAGAAGCATATATTATCAATTCTTCAAAAAGATGCCTTTAGAGCCAAGAAACAAATTCTTAGATTTTTAGAGGGCACCTTTGGAGGCTGGAGGTACATAGGTGTAAATAAATTATCTATTAATTCTAATGCAAATAATTTGAATTTTGATTTTTTGAATTGGACTAGTAATAGATTTATGAATTTTCAAAAGATTGAAAATTTGGATCTTATAAATAAGAAGAGGATAAAGAAACAAAAAAATAATTTAAAAAAAATGGATTTAATTTCAAGTAATAAAATTATAGATGGAATATTTGGAAAAAATAAGTTTGAAAGATGGGTTGATACAAGTTTTAGAAAACTTAGCTATAAAAATAGATAGAGATATTATAGTAAAGATGTGCTTTAGAAAGACTTATGATGAGTTGGAAAGAATAATAACATGTGTTGGATTTGCTACAAGCTATAAGTTAAAATTTGAGATTGTTGTATAAACCAAATATAAAATTATGGCCAAAAAAATAAATTTAGTAGCTATCCAATTACCACCTGATATTATAGAGCCAAATTTGAAGAAAAAATATAAAATTGGATATTAATTCATTGAAGAATCATTAACTAAGCTGAAAATTGGAAGAGGTGATTTCTTGACAATATCAAAGAAGATGATGTTTCAAAAAATATTTATTAGATATGATAAGGCATTTATTTTAATTTTTGATAAAATTAGATATATAGATACTATTATTATAGCACCTATGGTAATTTTTATAGTATCACATGTTTAATAGAATTTGAAGCCTATACCTGTGCCTAGAGCTTTATTTTCTAAATTGATGGAATTATTAAAAGAGAAGGTGAAGATAGATATTTTTTAACCTTCAATTGTTCTTTATTCTAATAAATGATTTATAGTATCTAAGAATTCACTGACATTGAAGTTCATTCAAGATATGCAACTAGTAAATAGGGTGATAATTCAAATTATGGAATCAAGTCCAATGATAGATAAAGTAATTGAACAATTTGCTAGTCATGCCATTTATTCCATTAAAGACTTATATTTTGGATATGACTAATTCTAGCTAGCTAAAGAAAGTAAAGACTTGACTATTATGAAGACTCTTTTGGATTTAATGACAATACGTACCTTATTTTAAGGTACAACCAACTTAACGGCTCATATACAAAATGCTATGAATTAAATATTAAAAGAATTTTTGTTTGAAAAAACCATTCCATTATTAGATGATATACTTATAAAGTATTACAAAGAAAGAAACAAGGATGAAATTATAGATGTTAAAGATTATAAAAAGTTTATCAAGCGGTACATTGAAGATGTAGCTTAGATATTAGACAAGCTTGACTCAGTTAATATGATATTATTTATAAAAAAATCAAACATTGGAATTAGTGAGATTTTGGTGGTGGGATACATGTGTGGTAGGTATGGTAGAAAATCAAATCCAAAAAAAATTGATTCTATATCTAAAATAAAAGCATGTAGAAGTGTTATAGAAACTAAGAGATTTTTAGATGCATGTGTATTCTATCAAATTTGGATATCTTACTTTGCACATATCTCAAAGCCACTATATAAGCTATTAAGGAAGGATAAAAGATTTATTTGGAAAGATGAACAAGAAATAGCCATAGAAATTTTAAAAAAGATTTTAAATTTATTACCTATTTTTAGATAAATAGATTATCAGTATAGAAGATTAGCAATTGTAAAAGTGGATATAAGTTCCATAGCAATTAGATAGACTACTAAATAAGATGATGAAGAAAAGAAGAGATTTTTTATAAGATTTGGAGCCAAGATTCTTATAAAAAGGCAAAGAGCTATTAACAAGTTAAAAGAAAGTTTAAGAAAGTACTCACTATTCTAGAAGTTGAGAGGAATTATTTAATTGGAGCTAATGTGGTTTTAGAAACAAATTATTTACTTTTATTTAGAATAATAATCAAATATACTATTCCAAATATTTTTATATTAAGATAGATAGCCTACATTGAAACATTGAATCTTATTTTCATACATATTACTAGTAAAAAAAACTTGGTAGTAGATATATTGTCTATAAGTAGATATACCTTTGAAGAAGAAATGATGGCACATGAAAAAGATGAACATAAAAAAGAAAAGAGTCATGGATATATATTTACTACTGATTGAATGGATTTTGGATATGAGATTTAAATCTTTTATGAAGATTTATATGAAGGCAAATTGAGGGATATTGGGATTTATTTGAGTACTATAAAGAGGCAAGAAGGCTAGATGGATAAAACCTTCAAGGATATTAGACACCAATCCTATGCTTATTTCTTTAAAGATGAATTCTTATGGAAGAGGCCAAAAAAAAATAATAAAATTCTATTAAGAGTAGTAGGAGATCTTAACATTAAAAATAAGATTTTAAAAGAATTTCATAACACATTCTAGGTAGGACATAGAGGAATTTGGACTACTTATATCAAGAAAAGATATTGGTAAAAAGGCTTATATAAGGATATAGAAGATTTTGAATATACATGCACAAAGTGTCAGCTACAGCCTAAAATCACATATAAACAGGAATTATATCTTACTTATCTATCTACTATATATTTTCAATGGATAATTGATTTGATAACTATATCATTAGAAATTTGGGATTTAAAATACTTGATATTGGTAAAAAAGAAGCTATCAAATGATATTGAAGGAATGACCTTAGTGACCAACACCACTGAAGTAGTATGTAGATTTATACTAGAAGACATCTTTAACAAATATAAAAGCATTGAAAGGATGAAAGTTGATAGGAGAAAATTGGATGCTATTGAAGCATGGGAATTCTTTGATAGATATAGAATTCAACTAAAATTGACTATTTTTTATAACCTTAAAGCCAATAGTAAGAATGAAAGGGGTTATTTTCCTATCATTCATATTTTGATTAAGGCATATAAGAATAGATCAAATTAATGGTCCAAATTACTTCTATTTGCTTTATGAGCTAACATGACTACTTATAGTATTATCACTAATTATATATCCATGGAATTAATATTAAGGCAGAAGTTTATGATACAAATTTTAAAAAATCACTTTATATAAATTTTTTAATCTTGAAAAGATGATATTGATAGAAAAAGATTATTAAAGCTCCACATCCAATAATTATGAAGGTTATTTAAAGATTTAAAAATTGCAATTGAAAGGTTGAAAATTATAAGGTTAGAAAAAAAAAAAAAAAAAAGATTTGACAAGAGTCATAGATTAAGTATTAAGAATATGAATCATAAAAGAACAAAATGTCAATACACTCTTGTGTTACTCAAAAGAATAGAAAATCATTCAAAGATAGAATAATATTCAAACTAAAATAGCTATTGCCAAAGACAAGACTAAAGTCTCTTGAAACAAGATTAAAAATAAAAAAAATCATTGATAAGAGTAAAGAAGGCTTCACTCTTATCTCTATATATACTATCTACTTAAGAGCTATGTGGCAATGTTCTATAGGATCTCCTAATACATGTCTAATTTGTAAGACATATATCAAACTTGCAAGACAAGTTTTCTATATGTGTGCCACGTATTAAGCTTGTTCCACAAGCTATTACTATGTGCAATACGTGGCTAATTTATTGGCCAAGTTTCTAACCTATCAATCACTTAAAGATATACATAAAGATAAAATCACATCTATGAAGTTTCTAAGAAGCTTTTTTATAAGATATTAATAAATTAACTTATTTTTACTATCCATGTTATCTAGATAATTATTAGAATAAATCTTATATTTGTGATTTTATCCCCCTTTTTAGGAATGAATTGCACAAGAAGCGGTGATTACACAATAAGGAAGTTTAAGATGCATCAAATTATACTTATCACATATTTTGATCTTTATTCTCTTTGAAGGTAATTGATAGGTCCTTTCAATTATTGATAGTGTCTCATACCAAGGCAAGACTTTTGTAGGTTTAATTAATAAGCAACTAGATTGATTTATTAATTCCATAATCTTTTCAATGGATGAAATATTTTAATTATCCATATCTTATACATGAATCTAATATTTCATCTACTTTGTATTTAAGCTCTTGATTGACTTTAATTTGGATTGGTGGTAGAAGAGCTCTTCTAACAATAGTTTATAATAGGTTTTTAAAAGCGAGACATAAAAAATTAGATGAATGCGTATACTACTTGGTAGTTTAAAATAAAAATTTATTCGATTTATTTAATATATAATTATAAATGGTCCAAGTCTTTAGCAATCTAATTTTTGTGATCATTGATCTGTTTATATATTCTATAGAAGTAGCCAAATACAATCTCTTACTTTGAACTTTAGTTGGCTCTTGCAATAGATGTTTGCATAGTCTTTATATCAATCTTAAGCCATTTGCAGTTGGAATTTTAATTCTTCATAGATGGCCTTTAAATAGATAGTTAGATTTTTTATAATAGGACTTTTTACATCTTCAACTTGAAATGGATTTGCTCTAAGGTAGTATCCATAGTTTAAAAAGAATAGAATTTGCTTTGTTGAAGAATGTTCAATGTTATTATATGTTATCGTATTACAATTGCTTATATTATGTAAAAATCAAATAAAATATATAATGTATTGATAAGTCTACATATGTATTAGAATAATTAGTAGATTAAATTAAAAAGAGTTGGTATAAGAAACTTTATTTTGGTTTTTTTTACTTATTTTGATTATGAAAGTTAAATTATATAGAAATTAAATACTTAGTATGAAGCCTTGAGAGGAGATTAGAGCCTATTGATGAAAAATTAAACTATTAAGAGTCTTATTTGGAGGGATGAAAGTAAGGTATGGATAAATGAAGGCAAGAGATGAAGATCTTCATCTCCATTGGTCAATGGTCATATCCAATAGGCTTTCAATAAACTATCTACAACAAGAATAAAGGTTTTGGCAACTTCAAAAAAGGCATTCAAAAATCAAAGACTAAGATTAAAAAGCTTATTTTTTGTATTACAATTTTGGTATAAAAATCAAGAGATTTGAAGTTTTTATGAGAGAAGAGTAGGTGCTTGAATTTAAGGTGTACAAATTATACCTATTATCACTCTTTTGAGAATATAAGGACTTATACAAAAGCTTTTAGAGATTAAGAGATGCGGTTAGAGAAATGATTACAAGATCTACATCTTGCATAGAAGAATTATTACATTTAAAATTTGAAAGAAGGAGATATTAGAAGTTAAAAATAAGAGATTGAATTCCAAGGTAGTAAGTAGACTAATTTGTTGATAGTGATGATTTCTATCATATCTTGAGCTTCTAAATAAATTTTTCTTTAAATTTTTTTAAAAAGGTGAATTATTATATTAAAAAGCTATATATCAAAATTTCATAGCATTTAGGTATTTAATTTGTGAGATATGAAGGATTTAACATGCAAGTGTTTGTAAATAAGGATTTGAAGCTATTGTTAGGATTTTGGCGATATCTAAAGATCCATAATAAATAAATAGTTGAAATTTGTTGTAATAGTTTTTAAGAGTATATTAATACTTTATATAAAATTTGAATACTTGTAGATAGTTTAATTTAGAAATATATAGTATTGAAGTTCAAAAAAAATCCTCTTTTAAGATTAATGAAGGGCTTAATATATTTTGTCATATTTTAGAGATTCTAAAGTACTTGAAGCTTATACACTTAATATAATTGCCTTTTTTAGGGATAATTTTATATAAATTTGGAATTTTTATCTATCTTGATATTTGATTGAAATATTAGTGATAATTAGAAGCCTAGGATTTTTTTGAAACAAACTCTCTCTACCTATCAAAGATACAAGAATATAAAGCAAGAGGCTTGAATTAGGACAAGGTTTTCAAGAAGAAACCAACAAAAACTTGAATTAAATATATGAATATACAAATAATATAAAAAAAATGAGCTAAAATTTTAAGAGATGCATTGTCAAGACTAAAGAATTCTTCAACCTTGATTTCTATATATACTCCTATCTAGGATGCTTTTTGAGCGGCTTCCATCAAATTAAGAAGCTTCTTGAGCAAATTTTATCAACTAAAAAGCTGCTTAGGCTCCTTCCACTAATTGAGAAGCTTCTTGAGCTCCTTCCACTAATTGGAAAACTTCTTGAGCTTCTTCTACTAACTGAGAAGCTTCTTGAGTTCCTTCTACTAACTAGGAAACTTCTCAACCGACTTTCATCAACTAGGAATCTTCTCAATTGACTTTCACTAACTTAAGAAGTTTTTAGAATATTCTAGAAGGTTTTGTAAACCTCCAAAGTGTATGTTTTTAATATCACCTCCTTCTTTATCGATGAGTTTTAAGAGGAGCTTGATCTTACTACATATGTAAGAAATTGAGAATATATTGCATTAATAAAATTATATATTTTGTTTCCCATTTTTAAATAACGGGTTCTATTGGTCTTCAAAGAAATCACTTATGGCCTTAAACTAATACCTTCATTATTGGAATATCCCATTTAAGGATCTAATCTTTATTGCGGTCTTCAAAACATCATTCAAATAAGATTTTAGCACTAAAAAGATTCATTTTTTCAAGCTCAAGCAATATCACTAAAGCTCAAGTATTGGAATCAAGACTTACATGGTTGGATATTATTCCTAATGGCTTCAATCAAGGTTGTACCTAGCGTTGAAATGTATTGTCCTCACTTTGCTCAATTGAAGGCTATGAAAATTGCACTAATTTGTTTGAAGCTTATGTAGCAAACGAATCTTCTGAGTCTTATTCTCTCAATGCTTGAAGGTTTGACATACTAACTAACTTGCTTCTATTACTCTATTCTATCTTAAAACAGATTACTATATACTATTGAAGGCTTTAGTTTAACTTTCTTCCTCTTATCAGTATTCTTTGAATTCAATCTTTATTAAGTAGTTATCATCAAATACATTTGGATTTGTGGAAATAGAATCAATGAAATTCTTATATCTTTTGAAGCGCATTCTCAAGATTTTTGGCCGATTTCTATATGTGCTCATTAATATTATAGCCCCACCAATGATCAAATTGACCATCAATTTGAGGATAGAAATTCAAAGAAAATTTAATATTTGCTTTCAATATTTTAAAAAGATATTTTCAAACCTTAGATATGAATTGGGATCCTTGATTAGATACAATATCATTTGGTAGGCCACGATATTGATATATATTGTCAAGAAAGATTCTTACTATTTCTTTATTACATGCAATCTTTTTGCAAGGAATTAAATGAATCATTTTTGTACGTCAATCAACCACTACAAAGATATTGTCCAATGAATTGGATGGCAGTAGATTTGTGATGAAATCCATTGACATAGAAGACCATGACCGTCTTGAAATAAGCAAGGACTGTAAAAATCTATAAAAGCAATATCAAGGATTTTTGAATCTTGAATAGATGTCCCAAGAAAGTACAAAGTCTTTTATTGCCTTCCATATTTGAGGCCACCAAAAATCTCAAAAAATAAATTCCAAGATCTTGTTAAATCTAAAGTAACCCCTAATTGGAAAATCATGGTGAGATTGAAGAACACGTAGTTGTGTTGGTCCTTCTAGGATATACAAACGTTCTTCAAAGTATAGAAGGTCTTCTTCAAATTTGAATTTATCAGCATTTTTTTTTAACTGATGCTTAACATCAAGGGCCAAAGTATCATTAGTGGTTGCAGCATGCACCTTATTAAGAACGCTAGTATCAATAGATGTTAATGTAATAGTGACATAAAGACAAAATTATTCTAATTGTAGTATTTCTAAATCCTATATTTTTAACAATTTATTAATTATTGGATCTAATTATTATAATCCTATATTTCTAACAAATATATGAAATATTTGAAATATAATTGATTATTTAGAAATTATTGGATCCAATTATTAGAAATATATTTCTAAGAAATATATGAAACAAAGTTGTATATTGTTGATCAAACATTGCTTCTTCTATCCTTGGTATAAGACATGATTTCTTTGATAAAGCATAAGATAATCCTTATTGCTTCTCAGGTTGATAAATGATAACAAAGTTAAATTAAAATAGCGACACATTTCATCGAGCTTAGTGGCAATTAAGAATCCAAGCTGGTATAAAATATTTTAAGTTCTTGTGATTTGTATATATAATCATAGGATACATTGTTCCTTCAAAAAAATGATGCCATTCTTGAAAAAAATCTATAATAACAAAAAGCTCCTTATCACAGATTTTATTATTAATTTTGGTAGTAGAAAGTAAAATACAATAGGATGGAGTTTATTGTCTATATCTATTTGTGAAAGTATAGCTCTTACTACAAAATCCAAAGCATCAATCTCCATATAGATTGTCTTTGTAAAGTCTAGATGTACCAATATTGGAGCTATAATAAATGCCATCTTGAAGTCTTGGAATGCCTTTTCTACTTGAGGGCCCCCATTCTAACTAATTCTTATATGTCAATTGACTAAGAAGGGCAACAATTTCAGAATAATTTTTGATGAAGATCTGATAGAAATTAACAAATCCAAAAAAATATTATATGTCTTTCACAGTCTTCAAAATGGCCTATTTCATAACCACCTCTACCTTCTTAGGATCTATCGTCAAATCCTCAATAGATATGATGTATTCCAAAAATTCTATTTTAGGTTGATAAAATACACATTTCTCTAATTTGGCATACAAACCTATATCTTGCAGCTTTTATAATACCAACTTGACAAGTCTCTCATGTTTCTTTAGATTTTTTGAGTAGATTAAGATGTCATTAAGATAGATCACCACAAACTTGTTTAGGTGCTCTTGAAAGATGTCATTTATTAAATATTGAAAGATAGGAGGTACATTTGTTAGTTCAAAGGACATGACATTATATTCAAAATGTCCATACTTTGTCTAAAATGTGGTCTTCTATTCATCTCCCTCTTTGATCCGTACTAGATTGTATATTCTACAAAGATCTATCTTAATATAGATCTTGGCTTAGCTGAGTTGTTTTAAAAGTTCTAAGATTAATGATAGTGGATAACAATTTTTCACTATTATCTTATTCAATTCTTGATAATCAACACACATATGTAAAGAATCATCCTTCTTCTTTAAAAAAAAATATAAGTGCATCTGCTAGAGACTTTGAATGCTTGATAAAGTTTTTTGCAAGATTTTTATCAATGTAATCTTTTAATATTGCAGGCTTATTTTGGAAAAGATTATAAATTGGGCCAAAAGATGGTTGTATTCCTTCTTGAAGATCTATAGTACAATTGTATGGTCAATGCTCTGACAATATATTAGCATTCTTTTTCTAAAAAACATCTTAAAATTTGCTATACTGCTTTGAAATACTTGCCAATGAAGTCATATCTTCTTTAATTGGAGTTGCATAAATAACAAACATTGTTTTTTTTTTTGTCCATCTTATAAAAGCCCTTTCTTTAATAAACAAAAATTTATCAATTTGTGGCTTTTTACAAAAAAAAATTGTAGGGATTTCTATCAAAAATGTTGTTCTTTACAACCTCCAATCTATAGATGGATTATGCTTTTATAACCAAGACAGCTCAAGAATAATAGGATTTGAAGGAGTCCTAATCATGTTGAACACAATTTGGCTTCTATGACCTTTGAACGACACTTCTATAGGCGTGGTTTCATAGGTGACACTACCAGAGGATAAGAATCATCTATCTATTACCTCTATATGAATAGGTTTGGATTTTTGTATTTAAAGAATTTTATAAAGCTTAGTAAATGTCTCATTTACAAAACAAGCAAATGCCTCTAAATCTAACAAAGTGGCCATATGAAGCTTTCAAGGACCAAAATATAAAAAAATTATAAAACAATGAGTAAATTGAGTAAAAAGAGAGGAATCTAAATAATTTTGTAATATTGGATTGTTTAGCTGCATGGTCCCTATTGTGGTTGAATATTGTTGTTTTTCTACACAATTGTGCTCCTGATTTTGGTAATATATTGATTTTATTTCTTCAAACAATTGCCAACCTTATGGCCTTCTTCACCATAGTACAAGCATAGACATTCTTCCATTTGATGCTTCTTTTTTTGTAGACTAAGAGGTTTAAATCATATTGGATTAAGTTGCATATCTTCTACTTCTAAATGTGAATTCAAAATGCTTATTGATGTAGCAGGGATATGTTGGATTGTATGTTGTCTTGTTGAAGCTCATGAACATTGATCTTGATGATGTTGAAATAATCAATTATCACATTTTACAGCTTGGTTGATGGCTTCATTGAGCAATTGTAGATCCGGAAGTGACAATAACAAATCTTTCATATTATCTCTTAATCTCCAATAAAATTGACTTATTAGGGCTTCTTTGTCTCAATTGATGTTGCATGCTAATTATCTCAATTTGGATACATAGATTGATACAAAGCATGCCCCTTGAAATTGTTGTGGTAGAGAGAATTTACCTCAAGAAAGTGCAGAGCTTTTGGTTGCTACTACTTACTCAACTAAGATTCAAGTATAACAAAACCTCCAAATTTATATAAAAGCCTTTTTCATAGGACTATTACACCCAATACATAAGTCTTATTTCATCAAATCTTTCAAAATATAACAAAATATTCTAAAATCTTTATTCACTTGTAGAAAAGGAGTTTTTTTTTAATTTCAATAATCTATAATTTTTAATTCAACTATCCAAATTCACTCAAAATTTACATAAAATATTGATGTATTTTTAATAACTACTACTACAAATATCAATTATTGATTCATTACCAATCTTTAGATATCGCCAAAAACCTACCAATACTTCAAACCCTTATTTACAAACACTTGCATACTAAATTCTACATATCTCACAAATTAAAAGTCCAAATACTATGAAACTTTGATACATAGCTTTTTAACATAATAATACATGTTCTTAGAAATATTTAGGCAAAAATTTGTCCAAAAGCTCAAGATGTGGCAAAAACCATCACTATCAACAAAACAACCTACTTACTGCCTTAGAATTCAATCTACTATCTTTGACTCCCAATATTTCTTTCTTAAAAATTCTAAATATAAAGTTTCTTCTACAATAAATGTAGATCTTAAAATCATCTCTCCAGCCACACCTTCCAAATTCCAAAAGCTCTCATACAACTCCTTGTATCCTCAAAAGATTGACAGTAGATACAATTTGTTCACCTTAACTTCAAGTGTTTATTCCTTCTTCATAAAAACTCCAAATCTCTTGATTATTATACCAAAATTATAGTACAAAACTCAACTTTCAAATCCTAGTCTTTGAATTTTGAATGCTCTCTCTGAAGTTTCTAAAATTCTTATTCTCCTCACAAACAGCCTCTTCAAAGCCTATTGGACATGACCATTAACCAATAGAAATGAAGAACTTCACCTCTTGCCTTCATTCATCCATTTTTTACATTTATTCATCCATTTTTTACCTTCATCCTTCCAAATAAGTCTCTTAGTAGTTTATTTCTTCATCTTTGGCCCTCAATCTCTTTTTAAGGCTTCATACTAAACATTTAGGTTTTATATAATTTAAATGTCATAACCAAACTAGTAAAACAAATCAAAATATAATTTCTTATATCAACTCTTTTAAATATTATATTAACCATTCTAACACATATTAGAATTTACAAACATATAATATATTTTGATTAATTTTTATATATTATAAACATTTATAATACAACAACGTAATGCTTGGATCTTATCTATTACCCAACAAGCCTTATCATGTTTTTAAATGCTTCCATGAAAACTTCAAAATTACTTAAAATTAGTGATTTTTTTTCAAACAAGAAAGCAAACCATGATAATACTTGTCCCATAAGTAAAGTGCCAACCAATTCAATCCATGATTCTTCTATCAAATAAGTATCAAATTGTAGGACTATTATTAATTGAATTTGGTTGACAAACCCTCAGAATTTTGAATGCGTACTATCATATTTCTTTGGAAGACTAACTCAAGGCTCCTTACATTGTTAAACAAGTGGATTTTCTTAGTATAGCATAGGTAGTAATACATCCTCAAGTATAGAAGTTGGAGGTGGATACAGTCTAAATTGTGGCACTCTCGATGTTGTGTCGTTAAAATTTTCTGCAAAAATTCCTTCAATCTCTGCAATCCTACCAGATAAAGTATTAAGAACACTTATAATGGCATCTAACTTAGACTCAAAAGATTTGGCCATACTAATATCTTATGTGAAGATAAAATTCACTCTTCAATCCAATGTATAAGGTGGCCTTAAATAAAAGTTGCTTATAAATTGTGGTGTAAAGTATAAGGAGCAATAAACAACAATCAAGGAAAAGAACAATACAAAATAAGCAAAATATATGCAATTGAGTAATTGTACATTATAAAATTAGTCACAATTTGTTCATTATATTTTTACCTAATAAAATATAAAAGTAAAAAGTAAAAATTATATTTTTATTTAGATAATTTTTTTTATCTTTCTAATGGTATAAAGAACATATAATTCCAAGTTACTATGAGTAAGTTATGACAATCCAAAGATAGAAGGTAAATAATAGAAAAATGAAGTAAAAAAAATTTATTCCACAGATAACTTGCTTAAAAGATTATGAGTTTGAACCTCGCCAAGGCTCACAAGTAATATATAAGGGTGTTCTAGAGGGGCCACAAGGCCTTAGTCTTATCCTCCTATCTACATCCAAGGTGCCACAACCTATATGGGACTTGTGCACCTCCCTTCCTACAAGGACTACACTAGCTGCTGGTCTTCCTATTTTTTACTAATAAAACTCCTTATTTTGCAATTTAGACTTCAATATGATGTTCAAAAACATCCAATTAGCCTAGGAACCTTGCATGGCCTTCAAATCTTATTCCAATTCTTCATAATGGCTCCCAAGGTAGTAAAACTCATTTTTATCAAAGTCTTAAAAATTCTTCTAAAAATTCTAAATAAATTCTAAAAATTCCTATAATACTCCTAAAGAGATAATATCAATTTAAAACTATTTTATTCTACCTTGGTGATTTTTTATAATGATAAAATCAATTTAAATCTACTAAAAATCTTATTTTCTATATAAATAATTAAAAAGATATGAGATTTCTTTCTTATGCTTCTTCTACTTACTAAATAATATTTATATATATTTAATAAGTAATACATAAGGATAAAAGGCCAATATAGATATTGGTCTCAATAACTAAATATTAATTCTTATAATTAAAAAAAATACTAAATTAACTAAGATAATTGCCTCCAAGACTTATTAAGATCCTATTTCTTTTTCACAATATTATTCTCCTTTATTTAGCATCATCTAAATACATCTTTATTTTATAATTGTAATTTTGGCACTCTAAATGCATTCTTTTATCCTAAAACAACTATTGAGTCAATTTGATGACTCACATCTTGACCTCCAATCATTTTAAGAAAAAGAGAAATAAATCTATAAGAAGACAATATCAGTTTAGAAGAGGGTAATCCGCAACCTCTAAAATGCTTTAAGACCTTCAAGGAGAGGGGTGATTCATTCTCTCATAAGAAAAACAAAGCTCCAATATTGAGATGAAAAAAATATCAATTTGGAGGAGGATAATCTGTAACCTCTAAAGCACTAATATACCTTTGAATAGAAGGATAATCCACTTTCTAATAAGAAGGATTTAACTCTGATATTGAAGATGAAGTCAGTCTTGACAAATTATTAAAGACACAAGAATACAAAGCAAGAGGCTTGAATTAGGACAAGGTTTTTAAGAAGAAACCAATAAGAACTTGAATTAAATAGATGAATACATGAACAATACTAAGAAAGGTGAGTTGGAATACATACACCCCAATTTCCTTGTTTCTTTTATAATTAAGCAATTTTTTATTTTTGTTTGTAAGCCCTAATCCTAATCAGTGAATTTTGACAAGCTATAACTTTTAATTTGACCATCCACTTAGTGTGAAATTTTGTACACAAATGCTAATATAAGCTTTTTACACGCTCAAAAAAATTTAGCTCAATCCAACTTATAAATTGCAAGAAAATGTCCAAAAAGCATACTAATGACACTCGGCCGCCAACTTGAAGATTGATGTAGAAACTCCAATGGTGATTTCTCCTTCTTCCACTGTTAACTTTAGCTCAAATTTGGTATGTAGCTCAACCTATAAGTCTTCTATCACCATACCAAAATTTATGTTGATCTAATTAGTAGATCTTTAGTTATCACAAAAATCCTATCCAACCCTAAACTGCCAACTTCCGACAACTCTTTGTATCAAAGCTCAAATATCTTCTGATTGTATTCCTAGATTAACAAAAAAAATTGTATATACTTAGCACACCTAACAATCCAAACAATATCAAAATTTGAATTATAGATATTATACAGATTGTACCAATTGCTCAACAATGTAAGCCATCATTGTCTTATATAAAATCCAAAATACCAATACAAACCTTGACTTTGAACAATAATTTCAAAGTCATCCAAAATCCTATAGCAACAAACTTAATGCCCTTGGAACAAACTTCAAGCTAGCTATCCAATCCAAAAACGTGATCTGAAAAAACCCCTGTACTTTGCCCTAGGCGGCCGTTTTTGTGGCCAAAGGTCTGATTTTGACCCTGTCCTACAAACAGCTAACCCCCGGATATCAATCTAACCTATCCTAGGGATTTTATAGCCTGACCCTACCCTCAACTTAATCCTAATATCAATCATGCTAGTAATTTATCCTTTTTACTATATTTTTACTATTTTATGGCCTTTCTAAAGCACTAAAAGAGTTACTACAGCCTAGAAGGTAAAATTACTAACTAATTCTTATGTACTAGCTATTAAGTGAAGAAAATAAACTAAGAGGCTTTCATAAAAATCTTGTTAAAATATGTTGAATTCTTGTTGAACTAAGATAATAGAGTATTAATTGAAAAATCATTTTTAGTCATAGTTTCACCATATAATCATGTCAGAACATGACAACGTGTCTTGCAAATTAGACACATGTTGGAGGTCTTATAGAACATCGTTACTTAGCTTTTAAATAGATAGTATATATAGAGATAAGAATAAAGCCTTCTTTACTCTTATCAATGCCTTTCTTATTTCTAGTCTTATTTTAAGAGTCTCTACTCTTCTTGTCTTTAGTAATAGCCATTCTAATTTAATATTATATCATCTTTGATTGATTTTATATTCTTTTTTGAGTGATATAAGAATATTCTAATACTTTGATTGTTTATATTTCATGTCTTTGACAGTTTGACAAAAGTGCTAATTCATTATTCTTATTTTTTATTTTAGAAGTAAGTGGATTATTTCTCTTCTATTCTTTGTATTTAAAAGCTGCAAACTATCCACCTTTAAAACTAATATTCTTTGCTTTTTAACAATGATTTTTTCTTTAAAGAGAGTAGATCATGCCTCCTTGTAGAAAATATTTTTGATATTAGAGATTGTGGATTATGCTCCTCTAAATTGATTTGTAGACTTATTAAGTTGTCTAAAATAGAAAAAAAAATTATAAATGCTACACTTAGTAAAAACTTAATAATATTAAGAGGAGATCTTTAAAAGCTTATCAACACTATTAGGATAGAAATTTCATGCATCACTAATATCAACCATGAAAATACTATTCTTATGTCTATAGAAGTAGTCCAAAGCCTACTCTAAAAAGTTATATAGTTGAAGGAAGCAAGTAAATTAGCCTCACAATTAAATTCAAAAAATATTATTTTTACAAGCATGAAAGAGATAAAGATTAGTATGCATGAAAAGTTTAATAGACTAAGATCAAAATTTTGAGGTTTTCTATATCAAATCAAGCTTTATCTAAAATTTCATCTTTACTAATATTCTAATGAATTTACTCAAATTAGATTCATAGGCATACTTCTATATAAAAGTATTTTTTTTTTATATTATTTATAGCTTTGAAGAAAAAGATTCACAACTTCTTTATGATTTGAATTCATTCCTAAAAGTATTTACGGTCACATTTGAAAAAAGTGATTAAAAATAGATAGCAGAGATCAAGCTCTTATCTTTACGATAAAGTTTACGGTGTTCAATGGCGCAAACTTCTATCTAAGAATACACTGGATACTTAGTTGTGGAGAGTGTATTTGAAATCTTTTGGCTAAACTTCAATAAGTAATTTGTCCTTAATGAAAAGCATAAATAATATAAAAATATTACAAAAGAAAAGTTATATAGATAAACCTTCTTGTATTCAAATAGGTTTGTACAAAAAAGCTTCAAATTTCTACAAAAACCCTTCAAAACTTTATTCACCTACAAGGACTTATTTCTTCTTGATCTTTAGAATTTAACAATTCTTGATCCAACTATTCAATTTCTATAAAATTTTCTTCAAAGTGTAGACAATCTTTTTAAGTTTCATCACAAGAAAGAATCAACCATAAATTCATTTCCGATTGTCAAATATCTCAAAACCCCTAGCACATGCTTGAAACCCTAGCTCATAGATAGGCAAGCACAATTTTCCTTATATCTCACAAATCCAAAATCCTAATGCCACAAAATTTTTGCACATAGTCTTCTGACATAAACATATATATTCTTTAAAAATTTTGAGCCAAAAATCTATCAAATTGCCTAGGATATAGCTCAAAATATAACTACTAGTTAAGTGGGGTTATTTATTGCCTTTAGCTTACAAGCATGGATTTCAGCTTCTAATATCTCTTTCACTTCACCTTAAATTTTATCAAGCTACATATAAAAAGTGTAGCAAAAAAAGTGCTCTTTTCAATCCTAGTCGCCGATTATCTATTGCTCTTTGTACACTCACGTTATGTTTAAAAGAATGATAGTAGATAGAATTTTGACACCCTAACTTTGAGTGCCTATATCTCTTTTATAAAAAGTCCAAATCATACAAGATTTGTACCAAAACCATATTCAAAAAACCAAACTTACTGACCCTAGCCTTTGATGTTCGACTCCCTTCGAAAAACAAACCCTAATTCCTAATAAACCCTCAAACAGCCTCCTTGAAGCCCATTGGGTATGATTTTTGGCCAATAGGAATAGAAACTTCTATCATCCATCTCCATTCATTCACATAGATGGCTTAACTTGAATATCTATTATTAATAGAATTTATATATAATAATATTATTCATACTTTAATTTAGCAAATACTATTTTATTCTAATTATGGATATCACTCAAAGCTTGATCTACGGAGTATATTAAAGAATAAAAATCCAATAGCTGAAGGATTTGTAAAGCATCTATTACAATACCAAAAAACTTTAAAGTTTCAATTGTAAGTAGCTAAAGATGCTTAGAAGACATCTGTAAATAAATTCAAGAATCAACTGTCTGCTTTTCATATTAGAAATAAAATATGGCTTCTTTGATAGGATATCAAGACCAAACAACTATGCAATAAGTTGGACTATTGAAAGTTAGAACCATTTTCCATCCATAAGCAAATTAATCTAATATCATATTACTTGAAACTGCCATCTTTTATGAAGGTATAGTCAATTTTTCATCTTTTAAAGTCTTATAGAGAGCTGTATATTTTAAAAAGAATACAACAATTGCCACTTAGTATCAAAATCAAAAATCATAAAGAATATGATGTCAAAAAGATGCTTGATTTACGACAAAGAGGGGACAAATTGGAATATTTTATTCATTGGCACGGTTATGATATCAATGAGTATACATAGAAATTGGTCAAAAATCTTATCAATATGTCTCACAAGACATGAATTTTATTGACTTTATTTTCACAAACTCAAACATGTTTGATGATAACTTCTTGATAAAGATTGGATTTAAAGAATACCTATAAAAGGAAGAAAATTAAATTAAAGCCTTCATCAATATGCAATCATCTGTTCTAAGATAAAATAGAATTGTAGAAACAAGTCAGCTGCCATATCAAACCTTCAAGTATTGAGAGATTTAATAGAATAAGATTTAAAAGATTTACTTGCTACATAAGCTTCAAACAAACCAATGCAATTATTACAACCTTCAATTGAGAAAGTGAAGATGATACATTTTAACACTAAGTATAACCATGGTTGAAGCCATTAGGAGCAACACCCAATCATATAAGTCTCAATTCCAATGCTCAAGTTTTAGTGATATTACTTGAGCTTAGAAAGGTAAATCTTCTTAAGTCTAAGATCTTGTTTGGAGGATGTTTTGAAGGCCACAATAAAGATCAGATCCTTAGATGGAATGTTTCAACAATGAAGATACTAATTTAAAGCCATAGGTGATTTTTTTAAGGACCAATAGAAATTATTACCTAAGAACAGAGAATAGAATACATAGCTTTATTGGTGCAACATATTTTAGACTTTTTACGTACGTAAGAAGATTTTTGAAGATGTGAGCTCCTCTTGGAACTTATTGCTAGAGAAGGAGGTGATGTTAGAGACATATGCTTTGAAAATTTATAGAATCTTTTAAAACCATTCTAAACATTGCTTAATTAGTGGAAGTCACTTGAGAAACTTCTTAGTTGGTGGAAGTAGCTCGAGAAGCTTTGTAGTTAGTAGAAGGAGCTCAAAAAGCTTCTAAGTTGATAGAAAAAATCTAAGAAGTTTCTAAATTGATAGAAGTTGCTTGAAAAGCTTCTTAGTTTGATGGAAGCCGCTCAAGAAGCTTCTTAGATAGGAATATATATTGGAGTCAAGGCTAAAGAATTCTTCAATCTCAACAATGTATCTCTTGGAGTTTTAATTCACCTTTTTTAATATTGTTCATTTACTCATCTAGATAATTCAAGTCCTTGTTGGTTTCTTCTCAAAACCTCCTTCTAGTTCAAGTCTCTTGTTCTATATTCTCATGTCCTTGACACTAAATCCTTCATTAATCTTAAGGCGGATTTTTTTCAAACTTCAATAGTATATATTTTGAAATTGGACTATCTACAAGTATTTAGATTTTATATAAGGTATTAATATACTTTTGAAAACTATCACAACAAAGTTCAACTATTAATTTGTTATTAATTGTTAGATATTGCCAAAACCTTAACAGTAGCTTTAAATCCTCATTTATAGACATTCAAGTGCTAAATTCTTCATATCTCACAAATTAAATGTCCAAACACCATAAAAATTGGTATTTAGTTTTTTAATATAATAATTCACCTTTTTAAAAAATTTAGATAAAAATTTGTTGAGAAGCTTAAAATATTGTGAAAATTATCACTTAAAATCTTAATTTCACAAACTTGACTTTGTCATTCATGAATATCACTTCTAAGGTTGTTCAAACCCTCAAAATATCCTAGATAGCTTGCTAAATGTCTATTGGATATAAAAACCAACTAATGGAGATGAAATCTGATCAATGGAGATAAAGTGCTCTATCTCCTTGCCATCATTCCTTCATACCTTGCTTTCAATCCTCCAAATGAATCTGTTAGTAGCTTGAATTTTAATCCTTTAAGCCCTAAATCTCTTTTTAAAGTGTCATATTAAACATCTAGGTCCCATATAATTTAATTGCCATAATCAAATCAAGAAAAATAAACCAAAACAAAGTTTCTTATATCAACTCTTTTAAATTATTTTATTAATTATTTTAACACATATTAGAATTTATAAATATATTATATATTTTGATTAATTTTTATATATTATAAGTAATTATAATATGAAAATATCAACTTCTCTAAAGTATTTTTTGTAGAAACAAATGCATCAGATTTTGCTTTAGATGTGGTTTTATCACAAATGGGAGCAAATAAAAAACTTCATCCAATAGCTTTTCATTCAAAATAAATTTAGCAATTGAGATTAATTATAAGATTCACAATAAAGATTCTTTTCAAAAATGGTGTCATTATCTAGAAGATACTTTGAATCTAATCACTAAGTATACAGATTATAAGAATCTTGAATAATTCATATCAATATGTATTTTAAATCATTGCCAAGCTTGTTGGAGCATGTCTTTGTCAAGATTTGAGTTCATTATTACTTATTGGCTAGAAAAATAATAAAGTTTGTTCAATGCCCTTTCTAGACATTTTTATCTTGCATCAAAAAAAAAGTGATGTAACTTTTGATTAATAAATGATAATCTTATTGAAGCCAAAATAATTTTATTTTTAAGTAATAAAATCAATATTGATTGTTGATTCAACTTTTTTCAAACAAGTCCAATCAAATATGTCTTCAAATCTTTTTATTTCTAATATTAAGAATAATTTATTTAAGTCTCATGATACTTCCAAGTTTGAGTTTAAGAACAATCTACTCTATTTTAAGGGATGCTTGTATATTCCAGAAGGTGAAGTACAACTACATACTCTTAAAGCTCGTCACAACTTCTTTGCAATAGGATATTTTGGATACAACGAGACTTTGAAGCTAATATCAAGAGATTTTTGGTGGCCTCAAATATAGAAAGCTATTAAAGAATTTGTACAGCCATGCAACGTTTGTTGAAGATCAAAAATTCCTTTTCATTGACCTTACAAACTTCTCTAATCATTACATATATTAGAACAATCTTAGTCTTTTATTTCTATGAATTTTATTATGGATCTTTTAAATTTAAGTTCATATGATTCTATATTTGTGATTGTAGATTGTTTCACCAAGATGGTTTATTTTATATCATGTATAAAATCTATCATAGGTAAAAAAAAATTAGCTAAATTCTTTCTTGATAATATCTATTACTATCATAGATTGCCAAGAGATATTATATCAAATAGAAGGACATAATTTATATCAAAAATTTTGAAAATCTTTTTTAAGATATTGAAAGTAGATATAAAATTATTTTTAGTCTTCCATCCTCAAACTAATAGACAAATGAAATCAATAAATCAAATTTTAGAATAATATTTGAAGTATACTATCAGTTACTATCAAGATGGTTGGACAATTCTTTTGCCATTGGCAAAATTTACTTACAATAGTTTGAAACATTCTTCTATTCAAAAATTTTTTTTTTTGCCAATTATAATTGTCATCTATAACTTGATACTTTTGACTTTTCAAAAATTGATAATCCTTTGATGGAAGACTTGGCATATCAATTGTTAAAGCTACATGCAATAATGAAGGCACAATTAAAAAAAGCTTAAAAATAACAAAAGACCAATACAAATATTTATTATAAAAAACAATGTCAATTCCACATTGATGATAAGATATGGCTACTTTGTTGTAATATCAAGACTTTTCATCTTTATGACAAGCTAGATTATCATAGCCTTGGATTATTTCTAATTTGTAAACAAGTCAATCTAGTTGCTTATCAATTATACCTACTGAAATCTATGAAGATCCATCATATATTATACATGACTGTGCTTGAGCCATATAGGACAATAGATATACTAGAAAGAAGACAAATGCCACTGCCTCTTATAGAAGTGGACAATAATGAAAAATTTGAGGTAGAAGAAGTCTTAGATTTGAGGCGGCATCAAAATAGGTTGGAATATCTTATACATTGGCATGGATATGATATTAGTGAACATACATGGGAGCCACTTTAGAATCTAGCAAATACATCAAGCAAAGTCAATGTATTTTATCAATGATATCTATCTTAATCAAGACAAAAAAAATCTTTATTATAAAACAAAGCAAATTCAATGGAGATATCTTGTATCATTATTTATTATTTTTATAAATTTTTTAATACTAAAAAAATTAAGAATCAACAACCAATAAATTTAGCTTAAGAGCTATTATTTATTGATTTATTAGATAAGATATTACGATTGTCACAACCTTCAAAACAATGGAATAAAGATGAAGATCCTTAAAAATAACATATTCTTCCTCAAATTGATGGCGAGATACAATGTGTTTGATATCACAACCTTAGAAGAGACTCTCAATGTTTGATAATACTTTTAGAGGTAGGAATTACTTTTGATGGTATTCCAAATGTTTTTTTTTAAAGAAGTTATGAAAGCCTCAACAATAATCAAATATCAAAGTCGTCCTTCTGCCTTGGTATGAGATATTATTGATAGCTGAGTGGACCTATCAACTACCTTCAAAGAAAATAAAGATCAGAATATGTGACAAATATAATTTGGTGCATCTTCGACTTCCTCAACATGTAATTGCCACTCTTCATGGAATTTGTCTCTAGAAGGGAGGATAATGTCATGGACATAAGATTTAATCTAATAATTATCTAAATAATATGAATAAATAGAAGTAGATAAAAATAAATTAATTTGATAATATCTTATAGAGAAGCTTTTTAAAAGCTTCATAAATGCAATTTCATCTTTATTCATGTTTGTAGGTGACTGGTAGATTAGAAACTTGGCCAACAAATTAGCCACATGTCGCACATATTGATAGTTTGTAGAATAAGTTAATTACATGGTGCACATATACGAAACTTATCTTGTAAGTTTGACACGTATGTTATAAATTGAATACATATTGGAGGTCTTATAGAATGTTGTCACATAGCTCTTAAATAGATAATATATGTAGAGATAAGAATAAAGCCTTCTTCACTCTTATCAATGCCTTTCTTGTTCTTAGTCTTATTTCAAGACCCTCTACTCTTCTTGTCTTTGATAATAGTCATTCTAATTTAATATTATATCATCTTTGAGTAATTCTTTATTCTTTTTTGAATGATGCAAAAATATTTTCATACTTTGGTTGTTTGTATTTCATATCCTTGATAGAGAAGTGCCATCATAATTATTGATCTTATTAAAAATAATATTATTTTGGTGGAAATGACTATCAATCTTACAAGGCCATCAATTATTGATATTCTATTGATAGAAACTATTTCTTCTATTCATGCAAGAAAAATCCTTAAGATTGAAAGGAATAAGACCAAATTGAATATAAAATTATCTATTCTATACTATAGTACAGATGATATTTCAGACAAACAATATGGTGTTGTAGATGAAAGTTTTACTTGTATGATTGTAAAAGCTCTTTCTTGTGAAGAAAAGGATCCCAAACCTAGAACCATCAAGAAAACAATATGTTGTCTTAACTGGTTAAAGTGAAAAGCTGCCATCAAGGAGGAGTATATCACTTTGCACAAGAGAAAAGTTTTTAATTCAATTGTGAACACTCTTATTTCTCCCTTCTTAGGATATAAGATGGTATTGGTGTGCAAACATGATGTTTAAGGCCATGTAATCATGATGTTTAAGGCCATGTAATCTGCTACATGATGTTTAAGGCCAATGCCATAGACAAGGCAGTGATGGAGGTATAATAGAAGAGCCTTGGTGAAGAGATCAACAAAGTTATTCATACATGCTATTTTCTTGATTTCAAGTATGCGTTTGGTCACCAAGTCATGGCTGTAATTAAAGTATTTTGGACCTATATGCTTTGTCCTATCACCTTTGATGAAGCCAACTTACATCTGTGTAATACAAGTGCTATTGTTTTCATAAAAGACAGTTGGAGAATTATCATACGAAAGCCCACGAATTGTTTGGATGAGCTTGTCAATTGATTGCAACCAGACACATTCTTGAGATGCTTCATATAAGGCAATAATTTCTGCATGGTTGGATGATGCTGCAATTATAGTTTGTTTCATTGATTTCTATAAGATTATAGCTCCATATCGCAAGAAAACATATTCTGATTGAAAGTAGATCATGATTCTATTCAAATTTTACATTATGTCAAACAAGAAGAAGAGTATTAAAAGCATTTAATGCAATGGTGCTCTCCATTCTTATTCATTATAATAAACAATGAACATTGTTTATTATAATATCAAAGTTTAGTGGAGAGCTACTAATTATTTTTTCCCCGTTTCTATGTTTGTAAGACACAAACACTTCAATATAGACAGACTTGAAGCTCTTTCAACTCTTTCTCAACAACAATCAAAGCAATGATTCCAAAGCAGTTGCAAATTGAATTGAATTTGAAAGACTGACACTCGGGAAAATATTACATTTCTTTACTTACGGAGGAGGATACAAGGATACTGACTAAATGCAATGCAGCAGGCGCTTGATGAACAAATCAATATTTCCTTCAAATATGCCAGAGGCATAAGAAATGAGGGACCCCGCTCAGTGTAACAAGGCCATCTAAAATAAACTACCTGGATAGATCTAGCTCAATGAAGCGAGAGGAAATGATCGAGCACGGCACTCAATGCTACCCCATTCTAAAAAGCGGGTATCCTCCATAAACTAGAGTGTTTTGATCCGAACTACAGGCCACTTGATTCGTTATCCTAAGCTGACAGAACTGGTTTCCTGCTATGGAATATGTCACGATGTGGACAGACCACTACGTCAAATTGCATGATATCATCATTTACATCTCGGAAGAACTACATCAAGTAATGAAGCTGTAGAGATGGTACAAATGAGGTGGTCCCCCATATTGGAGGGTGGGTTATCTTACCACCTCATGATTAAGAACCTTAGACAGAAGACTGTTTCAAACATCTACTGATTGTTAAGTGTTAGAGTGTTAACAGCAGCATTAACAGTAACTGAGGCATCTTCTAAGGTCCTCTTTTTCGCCACCAATTTAAATGCCATGATTTTATCGCCAACTTGCCATTCATTGAAGTCGAGGGCACCAACTCCGCACTCTAATCCGGCAGGTACCTGCAACAGGACGACATTTCTGAGACGACTGACGGCGTAGATGCAGTAACGACCGACCAAACAAAACTAATAAAATGTACAGTTACATTGGTGTATAACTGTATAAAAACTACGATGCACAAATTTTGAACATAAATTTTTCTGGCATCACAATGCAAACAATGGTACACGAGAACTCAAAGAAATATACAACAATTATCTAATTCCGGACAAGTACTAAATTGACTGCTCACCTCCTTGGCGAGCTCCTTTACTCGTCTTAACGAATTAATAGAACCAACGTGAATAGAGTTGTTCCCCCGCATGACACGAATTCCAGAGCCCTTCACCAGTTTGCCTTCAGTTACCATACAACCAGCTGCTTTGCCACTTCCAGCCCCAAAGACAGCTCTTACTTCAGCTTCACCAATTGGCAATTCCTCCTGCAAATTCAAGGAAATCAAAAGTTAGCATGATTTACAAATGGGGGAAAATAAACTAGTATACTTTCGCATCCTAATATTCCCAAAAGTCTTTGTCGATGCAGAAACAATACTCATTTTGAATCTACTCAGATTTATGTCCAATTCATCCCCTAGCAACACCATGTTATGATCAATCACACGTTTATAACCAAAAACAAGTTGTGATATACTGCAGTAATATTCACAGTATGCAACGAAAATGGCTCGGAATAGGGCTTATTTTGACAGTCTCCGCACAGAGCATGTACTTCATGTGAAAATATAGGGACTTTAGTTCGTATCAATCACAAAAGACATCACGTCCTTACCTCCACATCTTCCAACAGCCCCTCCATGGCTGTGCGAATGTCATCTACAAGGTCATATATGACGCGATACAATCGTATCTCAACTCCTTCAGCGTCTGCCTGCGTTTGTACACTTGGCTGTACACCAACATTGAATCCGATCACAACAGCGCCACTTGCAACTGCCAATTCCACATCGCTGGCACTGATCTCTCCGGTTGACTGCAGCAAGAAGCGCAAGGCAACTGTGTCCTGAGGTAATTGTTGAAGCACTTCCCTAATTGCTTCAACGGACCCCTGCAAACCAAATGTTACCGATTAGATAGCTTCAGAATGAAGATGCAAATTCTACTTCATTGGTTTACTCAACTTTTAACAAACATTAGTTCAGCAGATTAGAAAGATTCAGCCTAATGTATTTATAAAGAGTCGGAGTGTGCACACATGCTTCTATAGAACGTTCGTTACACAGCACATCCCATGTATGTGCCTATGTCTTCCGGAAAAGATGCAGCTGCGTAGTTCGAGACATACCTGGGCGTCAACTTTCAAAACCACATTAAGCTGGTGTCTTTCCACTCCTGTCTCCGCACTGGCTGCAACAGCATTAGCAAACGAGTGGAGTGTGACTTTGCCTTCTCCAGCCTGGGCTGCAAGCCTACTTTGACGCATAACTTCAGCATTCTCTTGTGCCTTGCTTCTTGCAACATCCAGAGAGTCAAAAATTTCGAACTCGTCACCAGCCACCGGTACTTCGTTTAGACCCAAAATCTGCAAAAAAAAAAAAAGTCGTAGTCTGTTGGCTATCAAGCAGCACATGTAACATCAGCATATCATCAACATCGAAATGCATTCACTAATTCTGATACATGGACTCAAAGGAACAAAGCAAATCACCTGCACAGCTGCTGAAGGCCTTGCTTCATCCACCCGGGCGCCGGTATAATCCATCAAAGCACGAACCTGCAGTGTCATGATTCAAACCAGCTGTATCTTAGATTCAACTACACGAGACTGAAGATCGAAACAAACCAATCCTAAAGCAAATTCTGAACTCAGAGAATTTAAAATAACATTTCAGTGCTGACAATGTTATCACGTCTAATATTATCTACAAACAATACAATACTATATCCCCAAACAGCACTGGCGTACTGCAAAAAGCATTTCCAACATATAATGGATTCCATCCATCTTTATGTTCCCTTTAAAACTCGGTTGGCATTGTAAACGTCAGAGGGCTTCAACTTCGAGAAATGTCTTGGCAAACAAAATTTATAATTGATATTGACATGCAAACATTGGGTGCAGTGTACCTTTCCATACGTCTCTCCACAAAGCACAATGTCACCCTTCCGAAGAGTACCATTTTGAACGAGCAATGTAGCAAGCGGCCCTCTGGCTTTGTCCAAACTTGCTTCAATGACAGTTCCCTTGGCCGTTCTGTCGGGATTGGCACTCAACTCTTGCAGCTGAGTACAATCAACGATGGTAGAAAATTAGAAAAGAATTACATAGTAAATTCTCCCGTCACGAGGAAAGGGAGAAAACAAGAAAAATTAAATTAAATTAACCTCTAATAACATGTATGTATACCAGGATATTTATTGCTAACAAATCATTGCCGATGCCATGGAACTAGTGGAGTAGCGATGTCATTGAGATTCCTTTCTTATATTTCTGGTCAAAAAATTACTAATGAAAGTGTACAGATAATTATCACGTCTTCATGTGTAGACAGCCTTAGGAAGACATCGAATTCACAAACAAGGTCACCTTGTTGTAGATCCTAATCCTGCTGTAAGACAACTCAAGCTGTAAGATCACCAAAGTGTAGTGAAATATATTACCTCTGCGACTAAAACAATATTCTCAAGCAGGGAATCGATCCCTGTTCCTTTCTTTGCACTAACCTGGATATCAACACCATTTGTTTCAGTAAGACGTAACTTACATAAACGGCAACAGTTTTTACTTCTAACATCTGTGAAGTGCTACATTCTTAAGGTTCCCAAAAGATACATTAAGCCCCACAATCGGGAATGCTTTTGAGATCATTTTGACATGTAAAAAACTTACCTTCACCATGGGAATATCACCTCCCCACTCTTCGGGCATCAGACCATGAGAAGAGAGCTCCTGCATCACAACGTCTGGATTTGCTCCATCTTTATCAATCTGATACACACAACAATTGTAATGGGTGAGCCTCACTCGATCACTTAGCATGACAAATCATGTGCAAACTCAAATTTAGCAGATGAATGCTTAACTATCTGTTTTGATTAAAATCACTATACGCAATAGTATTATAAATACAAATACATGTGTATATACAGAAGACAAACCTTATTGATAGCTATAACTATTGGCACATCCGCTGCTTTTGCATGGGCGATGGCTTCAAGCGTTTGCGGCCTCACTCCATCGTCGGCAGCCACAACCACGACGGCAATATCGGTGACTCGAGCCCCACGAGCTCTCATAGCACTAAATGCCTAACAAAGGAAGGAATACATTGTTAAATATTTTGAAGACAGCGTCTAGTAATCAAAATATTCAGTTTCATTCTGACAAATGATACATCATTTGATTTCACAAACCTAAAAATATCGATATCTGTGAACTGAAGCACTCCACTATAAATGTGACATGCAAGTCCAATTTCAATTGTGACAAAGAAAGCCAATGAACTGCAAGCACAAATAGTAAATTCAGAATTCCCACAAAGAACGGCTCCAAAATCGAGCGCGAACTTTGCTAACTTTTATTTTATTTTGAAGTTTATAATATTATCAAAGACCAAAGGTCATTAAACACAATCCTCTGTGAATGTCTTACCTCGTGACCTGGAGTGTCGAGGAAGACACATGGGTGTACTTCGTCTTCGACCTTCACATCAACGGAATAAGCTCCAATGCCTTGGGTAATGCCCCCTGCTTCTCCAGCAGCAACCTGGTAAACCATCATTTTCACTAAGATTAGCTTCATGCAACTGAAACCAGATCTTATCATTTTACTTCCTCTTTCACCTACCGAAGAATATTCAGAAGCTTGCACCGCACATGTAGATATGTATATTTTCAAGTGTATGTTTCAAAAGTATGTTTGCAGTATCAGAGTATGTAATTACCTTCGTTTTTCTGATGAAGTCGAGCAACGAAGTCTGCGGGAATGCACACAGAACCAATACTGAATTCGTTAATCCTTGCGATACATCAAGAGCTTCCAACAAGGACAAACTGGGTAGAGGAAAAGCAAACAATAACACACTTCTATTTTCAACAACATAGAACTTCACTACAGTACACGCAAACTCCACATCATAGCAACAAGAAAATGCAAATGGCTACTATTAAATCGAAGAAGTTAACAAAAAAATCCCCTTCGAACTTCAACTGGCTTCAGACACCGAATATAGCTCAAACATGGAACATACTTACCTTGCCATGATCGACATGACCCATGATTGTCACGACCGGAGGCCGAGACTCAAGGTGTTCTAAATCCTCATCATCAATGAAAGTATTCGATTTTTTCGCCAAATCTTCCACCCTAATTGTTCCAGCCTCTACGACCTCCACTTCAAACTCCTTGCAGACTAACTTCACCGTATCCTCATCAAGAGTTTGATTCACTGTGATGGCAATACCCTTCATAAACAGAACCTTGACAATTTCACTGTCATTCAAAGCAAGTGCTGCTGCCAAATCTTGACACGACATACCCTCCGGCCCAACTTCCAAAATTTCGGTCTTCACAGGTGCTGCAGCCCGCGCAGCTTCCATTTTGATGGCTTTCCGGCTGGCCTTAGTCATCTTTTTGCCACCCCGACGAGTCTTAGCTCCCATCATATCACCATCCAAGGAGTCTTGCTTACGAGTAACTCTTCTTTTCGCACCATCTGAAACATTGCTAGCTGCTTTCTTGCGCCAGTCTTCTTTGCCCTTTAGATAAAACAAATCAAGAAACCATCGTCATATAGTTATTGATTATACTCCTCACAAGATCGTACGTGAGTTGCAAAGGTCTTTTTCGGATGAGAATACGTTCCATACGACGGATAATTTCTGCTTGACCTGACTCTCTAATCTGAGTCAATGTAGCAGGAAATGGACAAGAAGCTCATATTCTACCACTGCCTGAAATGTAATAAAACTTGTCTGGTTAATAGTGATTCATTGGAAATTCATTAACAAGAGTTGAGGTTGGACAAATAATTCGTGTACCAATTAATTGTTTAACATCCTCCAGACATGGGCTCAGACGGATTCGTTAAAAATACAAAACCTAAATCCATTAACCTAAAACCTTTTACGACCCAATCATCATACGCTCGCATATACTCATCCACATATTTCTCTTCACCATAGACTATAAATTCAAGCGACAGCGCAACACATTCTGATTAGTGCTCAAGGCCATGAGTTTCTTCCCTACAGACGCGAATTTTTTTGTCACACTGTCGTTCGGAGCACCCATAGATAGGAGTGGTATTAATCATCAAGTTTTTTACTTTAGAAATCATCAAAATTGAGCGAGCATTACAAATCTTAGTACTTACCTTGATTGCTGGCTTCGAAAAGGGTTTTGGCGGCCCAGAAGGTCCAATGTTGGCGGGCAGGGGTGTAGAGACTCTAGAAGATTGCCCCCGAGGCGCAGCTCCAACGTCCTTCAGTATAGGTCCTCTTGACCCTACATCCTTCAGGATAGGGCCCTTCCGAGGAGCAGCTGAAGCGTCTCTCAGCGCAGGTCCTGATGCTCCCACATCCTTCAAGATAGGACCTCTCTGAGGCGCAGCTGGAGGAGGTTTGACGGTAGGTTTCGCTAAAGTGTTCAATTGTATGCGAGGTCGTTGGGTTTTTGGAATTTCAGAATCCATAGATATTGGGGTCTCTTGCTCTTTACCTTTATTTGCCAATTCTGATCGCCTCACTGGTGGTGCTGCTGCTGCTGCCGCTGCTGCTGCTGCTGCTGCATCTCTCTCCCTCTCCGACTTCGTCCTTATTTTATCTCCAGCTCTCCATGCACCTGGTTGCGTGGTCACCGGTCGGGCTCGAACCGGCCCTCTACCACCTGCACCAGCACTAGTAGCAGGACGAGCCTCATTCGAACCTAGTTTCTCCACGTTCTCTAAAATTTGACCCAAAGACGGAATTTCACCCTCTTGAGATTGTTGTGGCCTTGCTGGGCTACTCCTATTCAGCCGCAATACGGGCCTGGGAGGAGTCTTCAACGTCATAGAATCATCGTTTCCAGCCCCCAAACCCCCACCCTGCTCATCATTCCTAATTCCATTCGGACGTGATGCAAGTCTTGGAGGAGGCTTCAGCGGTGGAATCCCTTGCTCGGATTGCGCAATTCCGTTCGGGCGCACCACAGGCTTGGGAGCAGGCTTCAGTGGGGGAGGTTTCAACGCAATTGATTCATTTTCCGGAGACTGCAATGTCGTCACAGACTGACTGCTTTCACTATCTCCATTATCCACTCCACTGTCGTAAGCTTTCACCGAAACAGCCGGCTCCGTGGACACCGAAACCGCAGAGGTAAGTTGCCTTGAGGCCAACAGCAATCGTCTAACCTTAGCTCCCACTAATGCAGACGACGAGGAGCCACGCAACCCCCTAGCAGCCACCAAATTCCGCCTCCCCAGCAAACTCCTGCACACCACCCTCCCACACCCATACATTACACATGGGGGCGCATGCGCTGAACCCTCCCTCCGCAACAAACCAGCTCGCAACACTCCTCCTCTCGCACTTCCGCTACCAATCCCCAAAACTTGGCTGACACCCATGGACACCATAGCTGGGGCAGGGGCTGTGGCTGCCGGTGCCGCCATCTCCCTATTCTCCTTCAAAAAATCTCACACATGAGCCCACCCAACTACGTCTCTCAGACTCTTCTCTCTCAGGAACCTATTCCGGATTCAAATCTCTCTGGATACCGTCCCAGGAGGTGTTGAGATGGCCTCCTACTGACCACGCTCGAGGAGAGAGAAAGGGTTTAGAATTCTCGTTGCGGGAAAGGAAAAAGGTGAGGAGGAGTGCTGTGGTGGAGAGAGATTGTGAAACTCGTTGCTACTGGGCCGGTGTTGTTGGCAGCCTGCTATCCTGGAATCGACCTCTCCCTCGCGCTCCGTGGATAAGCGATTCTGAATCACACATCCAACCCGCTCTCCCCATTGCCACCCCAAAACCCCCCCCACCCTACTCCCTCCCCACTCCCTTCCCTTCCTTTCCCTTCCCCTTCCCTCTCCCCCTTCCCTTCGTTCCCACTCCATCCCTTCCTTCCTCCTTTACTCCTTTTCTCCGAAGCTTTTTTGTCGCTTTTTCCCAGCAGGCTCAATCGCCGCCGTGAGTTGTTCGGCTGCCTTTTTACCCTCGCCCATCTCTTGTTGCCTCCAGATGATGTTGATTCCATCCTTTGTTCAAGAAATGTTCCGTCATAGGAACCATTAGTCTACATATATATGTGGATGTATGTATATATCATTCTATTTTTTTTCCTCACTTCCTTTGATCTTTTCTTACATGTAAATCCTTTGACGTAGGGCACTAATGAGTTTCAATTCTTTTATTTATGAAAATAAATACATTTCTTTACATTCGTAAATTTAGTGTATTCAAAGGATTTAAGACTTGGAGTGTGTGGATAAGTGCACTCAACTACATCTGTAAGCTGAGGTTTTAGGGTGTTGAATATAAACTTGATTAAGTATATTAATTTTGAAACCATTATTTTTACTATGCATATAATATTTTAAGTTTTAAGTTTCATCTGTGTTTGTAGTTTTTATTTTTATGTTCAAAGTGTTATATTGGTTACTTCTGCTCTGATTTGATTATATTATTATAAAAATTTAAAACTTATCTATACATCATATTACCTCAATTCAAGTTGTGTTTACATTTGAAAACAATTTCTACAAGAATTAGTGTTTTTGACACAAAATTATTAGCATTAAAAAAAAAAATTTAAGAATGAGTTTGAGGACTTTAAACCAATCTTTAGGGTTTGAGCTCAATGCAGATATTTGATATATCCATAGATAGATAGATAGACCATATATATATATATATATATATATACACACACAAACATACAGATATCTCTGGATAGGATACCCGGTATATCATGCACCGGCACGAATCCAGATAACCCGTCATTACCACATTTGATGGACCTCATTCGAGACCTGGTTTGGGCCGCACCTAAAGTGGGAGCGAGGGACGTGGGGAGTTCGATTCCACACCAAGCGCTGCGACCCCAGCTGCTCGAATCTGGGTGCACTGCGAGAAATTGTTTCCATTCCCCAACTCCTGATGTCGCAATCGCAATCCAGGCATGGAACGTCCGCAATCGCTCCTCTACTTCGAACAACTGAAGTGAGTCACAAACGGTAATGCGTTCAAGCAAAATTGTTGATGTAAACCACGTTGAATACTTCACACTGGATCCGCGGTCTCAATAAGAGAATTGTGCACCGCTGATCCCTGAAAAGAGGCGTCGTTTTGGAAGAGTCTCCAACTCAAAGCATTTTTCTTGCATCCAGGGTTATAAACCCACCCTGGAAATGATTATTGGGTCCACATGTCAATCGATCCGATGAGCAGCTCTTTGCAGGTTGGGATGATCCTCGGGTTTGTTATCCAACGGCTCCAGCAAGATGAGCATTCGCGTGAAGGAAACGTTCCGCGGGCATGCACATGCAGCGGGCACCCAGTGTGGGGATATGGTTTTTGGGCGTGTTTGATCTGATGAACATACAGCCTCGTAATACATTTTTTTGTCGCCAAAATCGTTTTCTCGATTCTGTTATGTTGGTCAAGCCGATGACAATTCTTTACTTTTATTTTTTTGTTCTTTTTTTTGTGATTTCAGGGCAAATGATTTAAGGTCTGCATCGTCATTTTGGTGTGGAGATTGCCTGCAACTGGGGATTGAGTGAGTACGTGCAGGTGGTTTCAGGGAGGGAAATTGTGCGAGTGAGAGTTAGTGATTAGGGAAGTGAGCCGGGGATGGATCAGGATTCCAAGAAAAAGTTTGAAACGACGAAGATGTCGGCCGAGGATCTCAAGATGTGCAGTCCGGTGGATACAAGGAAGTCGCCAGCAAGTCCGGGGGTCACACAGCACCAGCAAGGAGGTATGAGCTTCAGCAAGGCTGGCCGCTATCCTGCCGCTCTGGCTGCGGCAGCAGTTTTAACCGGTATTGGCACATTCATGTACTACAGGGCTGTAAACGTGCAGGCGATTCCATGTAAGACCAGCCACACATTCGATGCAGCCTCGACCAAGGCACCCGCAGACGCCACGCGCTAGCTGCAACGACCTAGCTTCTTTAAACATCTCACTTCATGTCTTTTGAAGCAGTGAATGCTGCAGCAGCATTGATCTACTACATGCTCTTTCCATCTCGGTGGCTCGAGGAAGAAGTTAGCATTTTGGGTGCTGCACATGACTCAATGAACGATTCAAACTTCACCCACAGAGAATATGATCACAACATTGAGATTCGTGTAAGAAAACCACGTTTACTAAACTGCATCGTTCAGATGCGCCATGATAAAAAAAAAAATCAAAAAATCAAAAAATTGGTTCTGGTCTTTTGCGACCCTGGCTCATCGTTGTCACAACCTGGGCAGTTTGTTAAGCTTGTCTTGTGATATGACAATACATATCTCGCGTGACGATCGTGAGGTGGTCGTATGGTCACATTCAAACGGAACCAGTTCTGCATGTCTGCGAGGTAGAAAGATTGAAACTCCGAGGCAATGGGTAAGTCAGCAAAGCTGTTCGCGATGCTAGTGATACAGCCAATCCTACTAAATCCTCCAGGCTACGGATCTTCAAAACCTCGACCAAAGCCAAAAGTATGACCCACAAGCAGCTGCAAGGGTAGGGCGAAGGGAATTCGACGGTGCCAAGCTTGTGGAAACCTAGTGACAAAGCCAGGCTTTGCCCTTTTCCAGCAAATAGCATTTGTAAACATGTGCTTTGTATGCCTGCAATCCTGCCACACACAAGCGCTTCCGGTGTCGATGTTCACCTTGCAACGATGACATGCATCGCAGAATTTCAGGCGAAGAAGAAGGGAAAAAGAAAAAGAAATCATAAACTAAGCAAATCCAAAACAAAATGACGAAGAAAAAGACTTTTCTTCGAGTATTTCAAGTTTTATTCTTCTGATGGTGGATTGACCAAGAGGACATGCAATTTTACATTTTTTTTCTTGTTGTTTATTTTGTGTACTTTTTTATTTTTATTTTATTTTAATGTTATTATTATTTTCTTATTTTGATTAACTCCCATTATTAAAGAAGAAATCCATTGTATTTTCATGATAATGAAAGTTCTTATAAGTTGAAATTGAATTTTTATTGTTATGGTTTGTATAAATTAAGTTGCAATTATTTTTATCCCATATTAGTTTCATATATATATATATATATATATATATACATATTACTTTCATTATTTCATTATTTTAAAGTGCATAACTATTAACATAATATTATATTAAAATTAATACGTTCAAAATATAATTAAAAATAACAGTGATAATTTTTAAATGCAAAAGCCTTAAAAAATATTTTATCAAGACTCTTGAGATTTATATATATGTTAGAGCAAATATGTTTATTATATACATATTATATATATATATATATATATATATATATTTATTTATTTATTTATATTTATATAATATTAGAAAGATGTCAAAAGAACTAATCAGACAATTTATTAAAGAAAGATAATTTTTTAAGTATAATAGATACAAAAAAAGAAAAATAAAAAATTATTAGAATTATATAACATTAAAAGAATATATTTTCTTGTTTTTAGATGATCACTATGTGCTCTCAATAATATCATATTAATGCCAATGTTCAAAATGTTGTAATTTTATTTAGATCTATTTTAAATGTAATACATCTTCTCTTCTAAATTTTTTAATTATTTCAAAACTGAGTAATATTAGTTGTTGTTGTTGTTTTTTTTTTTTTTTTTTTTTTTTTTTTAAATCTTTTGATTATTTTTTAAGATTTAATAAAAATAATAAAATATAAATTTATATTTATATTTATATAATTTAGTAATTATAACCAATATATAAATTAATTATTTAATATTTAATAATTAATAATTTAAGATTTTAATAATTATTTGAAATCTTAAATTATTAATTATTAAATATTAAATAATTCAATGTGATAAGGTTAAGTTGTTTTAGTATTAAAATAATTACAACCACATGTTATCACCAACTTTAATGTTTAAATATCCTAAAAATATTTGTACTCGTCTTTTGTTATTCTTGAGTTTCTTAAAGCTACATCTTTATTATTATAAAAATATTTAATCCTCTATTATTCTATATCATTTGCTTTAAGATGATCAAGTTTTATATATATATATATATATATATATATCAAATTATAGATGATAACTATAATTGATAAGTATTATATGTTTTGAATAGAAAAACATATCATATTATTTTATAAAAACTTTATTAGTGACAAGACATTTGTCTAATATTTTAAATAATAATTGATGGTGTATTATAAACATTAGTACAATATTCAATCTATAAATTAAATTATTTTAATAGTTTAAAAAATAATTATTTTTAAAGTAAACTTAATCTAATTTCAAAAATATTATTATGGGTTGTCTTAGAAATTATTGCTCGCTATATGCAATATTCTGTATTTTAAAGAAAAGATATCCAATAAGAGACATTGTTATTTAAAACAATATGTAATACTAAATACAAACCATAACAGATACATGTTCCAATGGTATTACCAATAATTCAAGATACATATTCATAAAAAATAATTAAGATTCTATTTATAAGTATAAATTGTGACTAGACTATAAGGGTCTTGTACATAATAATACTTTTTAAAAAATAAATTTATAATTTTAAAATTTTATTTGTTCTAAATCTTATAATTAAACTTAATTAAAGATTTTTTAAAAAAATAAAAAAGAAATGATTAACCATGTTATATATATATAGCAAATTCTAAATAATATTAAATTTCTTATACAGATATATATATATATATATATATATACATATATATAAATATTTTTATGATTGCCTTATGTAGGAGTTATTTAATCTTAGATTAAATATTTGACCATTATTAGAAATCACTTATTCTAATAAATCTACTTTAAATTGTGTAAAGTATATATTTTTCTATCTTAGCATAGAATTTTTCATCTTTAAATTTTTATTATATAACATATAAATTCTATTTAATTTTTTTAAATACTTTTAATAGATAAAAATATTTTTTGAATAGAATAATAATTCTTTATAAATTCATAAAATATATTCTTCATCATATGTTTAAAAGTAACTAAAGCATTTACAAAACCAAAAAATATATTTATTATTTAAGCTTTTCATACATAATTTAAAATAAAATCTTTCATTCAATTCTTTTGTTATTACCTATTTACATTGGTTTTTTAATAATGTATAATATTTAAATAAAATTATTTATTATTTATTATAATAATTAATATATTTTAAGCCATGTATGAAAAGTTTAAATAATAAACTTAATATAAATTTATTTTAGTATAAATCTTAGTTATACTTAAATAGTCAAAATCAATTAGACTTATTAAATACTTAATAATGTTAAATAATACTCTACTTATCTAACCTTGTATAACTATATCTATTGGTAGGATTTCATAAGTGATAACTTCAAAAAATAAAAGTCAACCATCTATGACTTCTATATATGTATACATATAAATATAAATATAGATACATAATTTTTAAATAAGAATCTTAATTATAATAATTATTATTAAGAATATATTTATAATAAATATAATTTTTATTTTAATATTTAATATGTTAAATTATATTTTTTAGTATAAAAATATATCTTATTTACTTCTACAAATGATTTAACTTGCATAATATATATTTTTTAACTTTTATTTTTAAATTTTGTTTTATTACTTAAAATCTTTGTTATTCTATAGAAAACATGATTTGTATTATTCTATTTATATATACTCTATGGTTTTAAAATAGTATATTATCTGAAAATCCATCACTTAATAATAATAAATTATTATAATAATATTTAAAGTATTTTATTTATTAATTTATATTATTATTAATAAATTTTAAAAATATTAAAAATAATATAAAATCTCATTAGTACTAATAAAATTTAAGTTTTTTAAAAATATTTTCTACTAATTATTCATTGAAATATAAAGCATTATTATTTTTTATAAAAATTAATTGTATATCAAAAAAACATGAACATAAAATTATTACCTATAAAATATTATAAAATATAATAATTTGAATTAAAAATAAGATCTATAACAAACAATGTCTAGACCATAATTATTTCTGATTTCTTTTTTTCTTTTTTTTTTCTTATTTACAGTAATATTAAAATTTTATAAAATTTATTTTCTTAGATAGCATATTTAATCACAAAAAATTATAATATTATAATTTAGCTAAATCAAGTTAGTCATAATTTTAATTTTTTTTTAAAAAAAGAATTTAAGATAGATACGAATTTTTAAATTTAAATTATTAATAGATTATATAATTTCAATATTATATTATTGCCATCGTCTGTAGAAAATAAACATATGGTTTAAATATAATTGTTTCTTTCTTAAATAAATTCCATACACTATTGGCTTTATTTAAAATATTATCTTATTATTTTGATTTTATATTATATTTATAGTTATTCTAATTTAAGATAATTATAAATTGTGATTGGTTTTTTCAATTAGAATCTCTAATTTAATGAAAATAATATTTTTATTAATTTAACTTAAACCTAGAATCTTTAATTTATTAATAAATTATAAGATTTTTACTTATAAAAAAATTGTAATCAACTTTAAGATCTTTCAAAATTTTCTAGTTTTAAAATATATATTCTTTTATAATAACCTCTCAATACATATATTAATCTTTACCAATATATAATAATTATTTATTTTAATCTTTTACATACTCAATAGTTAGTTGTATATATACTATAATTAGAATTATATATTTAATAAATAATATATAAATTTAAATTCCTCAACATATTATTCTAAGCTAAATTTATATAATTTTCAAAAAATTTCACTCATTGTATATTTTGAATGATATTTTTCCTACAATTACCTACACGCATATCCATGTTGACATCTTAGAGCTATAATCTGACACATAATAGGTAATTAACTTTTTTTATCTATATACATGTACACACTATAGTAATTATTATTGATTTTACTTATTAATTTAACAAGATATATTGAATATCAATTGCATATATCAATAATATCTAACCATAATTTTAAATTCTAAAAATAATTTGGATAAATTTTATATTATTTATTAAAAATAATTACTTATAGTATTATTTCAAAAAATAGATTTATTTCTAAATTACTAAAGACAATTATCAATAGAACACATGACATTTCTAACAAATGTTTTACTTAACATATATATTTTTGCAAATAAATTGAAACTTTCAAGTATCATTGATTCTTACAAGAATAAATCAGTACATGTAGTAAGTCAACAAATATTAAGGATTTTAATATTTTAATAAATATTTATGATTTATTTACCAACTACTAGTTTTATTATATATATATATATATATATATATATACTTACCACATACTTATAAAAACTTTCATATAGCATATCTAATCCAAAAAAATAATTTACTTTCTTACAAACCAATAAAATAATAAATATTTAAATTATATATTTATTTGTATATATATGTATATATATATATATATATATATATATAATATTTTATTATCATTGTATATATTTTATTATCATCTATATTTATTTA